>CM034310.1:4905365-5471967 GCA_019925795.1 Dendrobium chrysotoxum
CTCTTGCAATACATCTACTATCATTGCTTGTAGACGAGGCCATTATATGCATTGCGAGTCGTCTACTGTCACATTCGAGAAAGCTGCATGGAATGTGGATCTTCTAGCATTGCTTACAGAGTCTAAATTTACCACAACTCCTTTACATATATCCTTGGGTATCATATTATGTGCCTAATGGACCTTCTACAATAGTTTGTAGGTATCTGACCCTTCCATAGTTGCATTATAGATGGCATGTAGTATGTATGACGGGCCCCTTGCAGCAGCTCGTAGGAGCTTACATGTACTACATGTCTTCTGCCTCTGCTTGCAATGGATTGACATATCTGTTGGCAATTGAATGGTGGTTGATTGTAGGGTCGAGTACATTTACTTGTATTTTGACATTGACGGTGAGGTGTGATCACACCTCACCACCTGTGTTTTGTATTCATTGCATATTGACCGTCGTCATTTGCAAGAATCTGATACATGTCCGTTTGCAAATTAATTGGTGTCGATGGCAAGGGAATTAATTTCTTCACCAATTCATTGTTTTGCTTATATGGGTTTCGACACTGTATTCACTGCACGCCAAGTTCAATTTTCTACAATGGACTAATGTGTTTACATGCAAACTTAATTGACATTGATCGTGGGGATATCATTGTGTTCATTGCATGATGCTTGCATATGTTCGTAGGCAGTGTTTTGTTTTCCAATGAGCTAGTGCATTTCACTGCATTGTAGGAGTCCGTTGCATTCACCATGTGTTGTCTCTCCTCACTTCCAGACGTTTGCTGAGTTTACTTGCAAGTTAATGTTGACTATACATGGGATTTATTCGTTACTAATCTTCCCTCTACATGTCGATCGACGTCGACTGGAATTTTGTCCAATACAAATACAAGTCCCTCATTGATGTTCGCGGGCAATTGATTGAACATTGTAAGTTGATTAAATTTCAATGTTCATTATTTGTGAGCATCAAGGTTCTATTCATTAAGGATTCTCTTCTGTTTACTTATATTTGTTTAATACAAATTATCAGCTTGGTTTAGGCATTTAGGTCTGGTTTCCTGTGGTCCATGCAAGTTCAAGTTCTATGTAATGTCGTTCGGTTCAAGCTAGTGTTCAGCTTGAATTCCCTGTTGTTTGTTTGAGTTCAAGTTCCATGTTTAGTCCTTCTTTAATTGTCCAAATTCATGTTCTTTGCAGTTCATTTAGGTTCAAATCAAGTTCCTTGTAATTGTTCAATCGGGTCCTCAGTCCAGTTCAAATTTCGGCAGCCTCCCGGCATCTCCCCCGTGTAGGAGAAATTTCAGGAGTCTGGGCCATCCTACCACGCTACAAGAGCATGTATGGTAGGTGTCAGGTAACACCGCGGTCGTATTTCTTCAATCACCTCACGCTATGAGAAAGTGTTTGGGTCTTCAAGGTGCCTGTTTGAAAACCCGCAATTGGTTTCCTCGCCGACACTGAGGCACATACAGGTAATTAAAAGTGTCCCCACCACACTACGAGAGACGGGGCCTACTCGTCTCACCGTATTGATGACTTTAATTGATCAAATTGATAGTGATTTTGCATATTGACGATGTTTCAGACGCAGTGGTGAAGTCTGTTTGTGATTCGTCAATTTTCTCAATTTGTGTATTGTCGCCTCGGGATTCATGCTGTTTTGCCAGGATATTCCAATTGAACAAGTTGATAGTGATTTTTGGATGATAGCGGCATTCCGAATGCAACGACAAAATCCGTTTTACAATCGGACGTCATTTGGGCGACGTCGCACGCCAATTTTGGTTGTCGGTCGTCTCTTTGGACCGATCTCGTCTAATTTGATTGTAAAGGGTCCCCTCTTAGGCGAACTCGACATCCTGATTGCAACAACACAGTCTGTTTGACAATTGAAGGTCTTTTGACCTTTCAAGTGACGTGTCGGATCGACGCGCGTGTTGCTTGATTCGCCTATTTTGCCCTTTTTGCACGTTGTTCGATGTGTAGTGGTCAACACTATCAAGTATAATGTGTACAGGGTTTTCAACTTGGTTGTTGATTCAAGTAAAGTGAAGACCTGCATATTCTCGTCTCAAAAACCATATGGTTGATGTCCCATAATTTGAAAGTGGGTATGGGATTCCCTCAATCTTTTCAAAAGAAAATCTACAACAATTGAAGTCTCCCAGCAAAATCCAAGGCTGGTTAAAATAAGGTAGAGTGGATTTTAATGGCATCCCAGAGCTTGTTCCTATCTTCAAAAAAATGGATGCTTAAATGGTTGTGAGAAGGATGGGGTTCCTATTGTCCAAGCAGACAATTCCATGGATGAACTACAGATCACTGATGATGGGGGTGATGGAGATGGTTGCAGAGTTTATTTGATCTAGATTCTCTGGGTTGCAATATATCAAGATTGTTATGACTACCTTCTTGGTTGAAAATCTCGTGGTTATTCCAAAACCATTGTCTTTGGACATTTGAGGATCGATTTTAGCTTCAAGAATGCAAAATAATGTAATGTTGTACATATGAATAAAATTTTGGCAGGTATAAACCCTGTTAAGACCATTGAATCCCCTTATATTCCAAGAAGCAAATGAAGGTTAGCTCATTAAGATTTGGACGAGGTATTGGCATCTTTTTGGCCTTAGGGGTTTTTAAAGGTTTTGTTTGTTACTGCAAAATGGCTTGCAAGATAACTTGTTGAATATAAAATAGTGGCTAATTAGTGGAATCCTCTTAGATAGGAGGGCTGAGAATTTATTTGAGCTAAGGCTTTGGTCTTTGGTTGTGGGATTGGCAGAGGAGGCGGGTTTGTGGTCTTTTGGGTTGTTTGAATTGGGGTGTGGTTTGTGTAGATTGGATTGGATGTAGTTGAGATGTGATTGGTAGGATGAGAATTTAAGTTTGGGATGATTTCTATTTGATTTGTTTTGGTTGGTGGTATTGGGGAGGAAGTGGAATTGGATTGTGGGTCAGAGACATGAGTTGTTTAGCGAGGGCTGCTTGAAGAAGGAGCACAGGTCTAGCAGTGGAGGATTTTTAAGGATTTAATTTTGGGTTTTCTACTTCTACTATGATCTCTGGTAGTATGATTTTGGGTTGGTGGTTTTTGTGGGTTAATCGGGTAGAGGTGCTGGGGGTGAACCAACAATCCGTAGCTAGCACAAGGATCTGGTTTCCAGTCGTAAGTTACTTTAAGAGTTTGATCCTTGCCAGCCATTGAGACGTTAATGATTTTAGGAAGGAGAGAATTGTTTTGAGCTTAGACACAAGCTCTCGTAAAAGCAAGCCTTGTTTTCTTAGCCATTAAAGTGTCGACCACAAGAGGAAGACTAACAAAGCTTGCAATTTTGGAGATTCCCGAGGGATTCCAACAACTAACGGATAGATCAAGGATTGTTAACCAGAGGGGGAAGGAGGTGAACACTTCTCTTTTGGGCTTAAAATCAGGTGACCGCTTTTGCAAAATAAAGGGTTTTCCCATGAGGAACCAAGGTCCATCAGACCATGCCATCTCATAGTCTTCCGGGGAAGAAAACTTTAATATAAAAAATCCATCATTAAGAGAAAGAAGGTTGATTGTACCTTTGAGCACCCGGGCTCTTTTAATGGCACCAAGCAAAGTTTCATAATAAAGCCGCCTATCGATGGAGTAACCGACCAAGGAAAGTTCTCATTCCTTCGAGCCTCCATGAATTTCTTCTTCTGAGAAATGTATGGTGTCGAACATGGGTTTATGAAGTTCACAAAGAATTTGTTTGAAGCTGGAGTTTTGGAATAGAGAATCTTCTTCCAATCTAGGGCAAGGGTTTCAGTTAGAAGAGGTGATTTAGGGTTTGTAGCGGTGGAGGGAGGGATAGAGTTTGGGTTGTGGAGGGAGGGGAAATCTTATCCTTGGAGAGCACCTGAGAGGAGAAGTTTGTGTAAGTTAGCAAGTAACTGGTGGTTGAAGGGGCTTTCAAGGTAATAAGTGGAAGATTGGGGAGAGGTGATTCCTTCGAGTTGGGGAGTTGTGAGGAGGAGCTGCTCTCTAGCGATGCCAGAGGGAGGGAAGGAAGGAGAAGTAGGGGAAGGGAGGTGGCAAGGGTTTTCTCAAGAAGCGGACACTTTTTATCAATGCCTATGATAATTATCAATATTATATTTAAAGAAACATAAAAGCTCAAAAAAAGAAAATAAAAGAGGAGAAAAAAAAAAGAGAAGGAAAATAAGAAATGAGAGGGTGTTTCCACCCTTGTCGTGAACTTCTTGCCTTCTTCATCGTTGCCTCGCACATGGAAGGTATAATGTTCGCAAACTCAAAAAATCTCGCTGGCAACATGTGCAACGTGACGAGCGGCCCTGTTGACCTCAAAAGCAAAAAAAAAAAATTCAGAGATGAATAACAAATTCCACGTCACCTGCCAAATCCTGTAGAAACGGCGACCCATACCTCTGCAACGGCGCCGAACAGCAGCAAGCCCATCCCTCGCACGCGTAAACCCGTCTCATTCGTCGCCCGATTCTCGTCGTTAAAAGGAACGAGAGCTCGAGGCGCTGGACTCGCTACCTCCCAAGCTCTTCTCTTCGAACTCCTCTCGCAAGGCCTCCGAACCCCCTCAACCTCCCGCATCTCTTTCTCCTACTCCGTCGCTGCTCTCGATCCCTAAGCCGGACCAAACCCGAGCTCCCTCCTACTCTTCCTCAAACCGATTGCCACCTCCCTATTGAAGCCAAAACCCTCCAACTAGCTGCAGACCTGTAGCCAACTGCCCTACCTCCTTCAACGGTGTTCCCTTGCTGTCGGACCGGAAGTACAATATTTTGATCGGAAGAGACAACAGGAGCTCGCTGCTGTGAGGGTAACTCCCTACCTTTCGCACGCTTCTTCGGCCCGATCCCGCATGTCTGCCGAACTCCACCTAGCCGAAGCCCTCATCTGACCGATCCTCTCTGCCATTCGAACCCCTGACCTTGCCCGACCCCCTTTGCTTCGCCGGTCCAGAGAAACAGAGAGAGAGAGAGAGAGAGAGAGAGAGAGAGATCCCCTACCTGGCCGATCCCTCTACTCTTCCTCCCTATCGCCTGTAACCGACCAAGACCCAAGCCCTCTCCTCTCTGCCGCAAGGAAGACCCCTCACCGAGCCCCCTTCTGTTCTTCTAGTCGAATCTAACCAGCCCTAAACCTATCTCCACTTGTTTCCAACCCAAACAGCAACCCAAGTCTACTCAACTGAGTCCACCAAATCCACTCAACTGAGTTCACTCAGCTCTCCAACTCATTTACTTAACCCAAGGTAATCCCTACCCTAAATTACTATTAATTATATTTAGTTATTATAATTATTATTACTTATAATAATTATGTCATTATAATTAATAATAATTATAATAATTAGGTTGTTATAATTATTATAATTATAAGAACTATTAATTATAATGATTATGTTACCATAATTATTAATAATTATAGTTATTGTTAATTATAATAATTATATCATTATTATCAATGTTATTATTATTATTATTTGAGATTATTCATAATTGATATTATAATTAATCTCAAATTAAATTTAGTTAATTATAATTAATTTTAAATTAAATATAATTAGTTATAGATTAAATATAACTAATTATATTTAATTCATCATTAATTATAAATTAAATATGCTTGTGTTCCTCGATATACGAGCCGACACCACCGACAGCCCCGCGAAGGTATGAATTTTCTAAAACTTAGATTCTCGCTTTCATCGTTCGCGGTGCACCGGAAAACCGCCTATACACCCGCTTTATTGCGCGTGGTGGGATGGGACACCGGTGCGGCACGTACAACGAGGCGGGTAATCACCTAAAATCCCATTCTCGGCGTTCGTGTCGAGCCGACAAACCGCCTATACATGCGTTTATTCGCGTGGTGGGAAGGGAACCCGATGCAACACCTACGACAAGGCAGGTAGGCCCTATACACGATTTTCTTAACGTGGTGAGGACAATCTTAAGTACCCGTACGCGGCTCTGTACCTGCGGGGAAACGACTGCTCTTCTTTTGAAATAGGTACTGTCGAAGACCCCAAACACACTTTTATTAGCGTGGTGAGAATGAAGACACGGCCGAGGTGTCTAAGGACACCTACCATACACGCGCTTTATTGCGCGTGGTGGGAAGGCCCAGACTCCTGTAGTTTTCTCCTAAACGGGGGAGACGCCGGGAGGCTGCCGAAATTTCGGGTGAAAATAAAACCATACTCGGACCTGATTTGGACTCAAGTGAACTCAAACGAACTAAACGGAAGATTTGACTATAAATGAAATGGACTTAAATGAATTTGAATCCAAAAAAAAGTGACAATGAACAGTAGAGAACCAAACCTGAGAACCCTGAGATATTGGGAAATTATCATTCCAATTGAGAAATTATTCCAATTGAGATGCAAATGAACATTTGTGATATGCAAGTATTAATTGACAACCATGATGCTCAATCAAGACCAAAGAGTGATTTCATGACAACAAGAAATATGTAGCATTACATTCAAATGCAAAGTGCAATAAACACTGCATCCTACGGTCAATGCCAAAATACAAGTAAATGTGTTTGAACTCTCAAGCAACATAAGAAGAAGAAAAGTTGTTACAAATGCTCGCGAACGATGACAGTAGATGCACAAGGATGCCCCAATAAATGTTGCAACTCATATGCAAGACGACTTACATGAAAGTGATGACGAAACCCAAGCAATTGGGTGATTCAGAATAATGGCAATTCGATCATGCCAACAACCTTACAAATGCATTCAAAGAGATAGGTGGAATGCAACAAATGCAAGTATCTACGGGCTACAGTAGGAAGCTCATTATACACCCAATATTCTGCCCACAAATAAGATGCATGAGAAATGCAGCAAATACAGGTCCCTATAAGCCGCTGTAAGAGGCTCATCATGCATAAAGTCATCCACCTACGAGTGACGACGAATCTAGCTCAACCAGTAGTCAATGATGAATTACAGATGAACACATTGACTCATATATAAGTGACAATATGAGATATGTTACAGAATCGCCAGTCTATATGAATACACATGTGAGGCGTTGTTTGCAAGCAAAGATAAAGATCTGCAATACATACAAGTCTCCTACGAATACAGATATACGCACCACATGC
The DNA here is from genome assembly GCA_019925795.1 of Dendrobium chrysotoxum. NCBI lineage: Eukaryota > Viridiplantae > Streptophyta > Magnoliopsida > Asparagales > Orchidaceae > Dendrobium > Dendrobium chrysotoxum. The sequence continues at coordinate 4,912,501 of CM034310.1, forward strand.
CATATGTGGACAGGTGCAGGAAGACTTCAGTAAGCGCAGTATCCTATAGTCAATTTCAGCCTGCAAGTTCCTCAATGGACGAGTGGTCCCCTAAGCTTACACTGATAGTGGCATAAAACTTAAAGGCGAAGGATACACAACGTACACCAATTCCTACGGGTCGTGGGAAACCCGTTATGCATTCTACATATCACCTATGGATGAATACTGAAGGACTGCAGCAAATACGAGCTCCTACAAAATATGGTAGAAGAACTGTTAAATGTTCAAAGTACCCCCACACATGCACCGTAATTTGTATACACATAGGTACACAAAAAGGGGGTACACAATCACTAAACCCGCATGGGCCCTGACAAGCGTGTCGTAGGAACACACGTGACGTCTAAGGATGCTGGGCGCGTCAATAAATTTGAAGTCGAGCCTCCTAAGCAGGTAGATAAGAGTCTACAAGGTTCAACAAAAAATTATAAAATGCCCCCAAACACCCGCATGGGCCCCGACGAGGGTGTTATTGATACACACGTGACGTATAGGGATGCTGCGCGGGTTAATAAGTGAATTCAAGTTCGAGTCCGATCCTCCAATGCGGGTAGATAGGAGTCGATACGGCTCGAACCATTACATAAATATGCGATCGCGGGATTGACTAGGATATTTTTTTTATAGTTCATACTAGCCCTTCAAGGTCTATAATCAAGAGAATTCACTTACAAAAGCATAAAGCCTGCAGAACCCGATCTTCTGTCAACAGCTTGACAGAGTCGACAAGGTTCAATCAATGAAATGAAAATGATCCTAAACACCCCGATGATGGCCGTGTTGAATGCAAATCTCAACCGGAGGGGTCTACACAAAATACTTTCAAATGTCATCCAAATACCCATCAAAATCCAAAACTCCAAATTTCCAAAAATACCAAGATCCAAAATCCCAAATCTAGAGATGTTTAAAATTGAAAATTAACCATCAACCACTTAAAGTAAAATCCATCCACCCACCGCAATAGTTTGTCGAGGTGGACAAATTGAAATTACTTTAGCTCACATAGAGCTAATGCCTGGTCGAGAATATCACTAGGATCCATTCTCAAATAATCTCCTGCCAATAAGGACGTGGTGCGTGTCCTCTAACACACAGTTTCGCCGCCAAATGGCACTGCAGGATAAACGGTTATGACCCGGGGCCCTCTGAACAAAGTGGTTTTACCGCCAAATGGCACCATGAGATAGCGGTTATGGTCAGAGCCAATACGTTCCTCAATGGCATCAAATCCTTGAGATATGAATCAATAGGTTATAATCGATAGAGCACAAAGCCCTCTGTTAGCTAAGGTGGATTTAAATTTATCCCCTTAGGCAAATACCCACCCCAAGTCTACAAGGTACCCTTGGACGAAGCAACCCATGGCTGCCGACAATGATCCTTCTGTCAGGTTGGGTCGACTACCTCCTCTGACTAAGTAGACCAGGGACCACGATGGCCCGAGACGACGGAACCATGGGATCTTGATCGGGTCCATCATCCATTCCCCCACTATCCGCTTTAAATGCAAGGTGGTGAAAATTTTAATTTTAAAATATCAAATCTTCAAACTCTCCTATTCTCCATACCCATACTGCTACATATGCCAGATAGCACGTATTTCTTATGTATCTAATTGACGACTAGCCTTAATCGAAAGTTTTCTCTCGTTATTGGGAAGGGTAATTAACTATAGGGGCTTGCGCCTATAGGAAACCAGAACTCAGATCATAAAGTCCTCGCAAAATGAGGGCGAAATCTCTAGGTAGTGTCTTATCTACAAACCTATCTGCCTTGCAAAATCTACCCCGGAACTTAATCCGTTAAAACTCCCCCCCCCCCGAAGAAAACCAAACAAAGCAAACAAAGCAAACGAGTGGAGGCCGGGGCCGAATTTTCGGACCCCATAGATTTCTGGCGACTCCGCTAGGGTCTGGTTTCTCTTTCCATCTTTGACTAGTCGTCTTAGTGCTATAGTAACTATTTCAACCCGAATTCAAAATTTTGAATCTTTCAAAATGATCGTTCAAACAAATTCATTAAGATAATGTCTTTAGTAGGATTTATATATTTATTTTATTTGTATGCTAACGTTATCTACTTTGTTTTATCTTTATAATTCGGTGCAAGTCTCTGCACTTTGAAAGTGTGGGGTGATGTATTAGATTCTGATTACTAACCCTTACCTTTCATTCGTGCAGATGGATTTATAGAATACACCAATGACTGTCCAGCTGGGACAAGGAGCCAGGATCCAACTGGCGAATGCTATTATCAAAATAGGGAAGGCTGGAGCTACCATTCAATTTGGTAGTCTCGATTTCCCTACAGTTGCTGCAAGGACTGCTGCCGTTCATATGGATAACATTGAATCTGAAGGGCCTGCCAGGAGGCCGCGTTCTACTGAAGTCACTACACATCGTGCACATCTGCCAGTGCCACGACCTATTGCTGATTAGAATCCTCGTAGGAAGACTTCTGTATTTGAATGGCTCTCTCAACCTGGAGCCCCGACTACTAAGAGAAGCATAGTCGGAGGAAGGATATCTGTGGTGACTGCAAATGCTACATCTCTGCCTGCCGGGTTACCTGCGCTCGGGAACAACATTGCGGAAGCTTCCTCATCTGGAGGAAAATTAACAAGAAGGCAGAGGAGGAAGTTGAATGCTGAGATTCGAGCTCAGCAGCAACAATTTCCTGTCCATCCATCCAATCTGCCGGCTCAAGAGCCAAAAGCTGCAGCTCCTACCCAGAACGGGTTCGCGAACCTAAAGTGGGTAAAAAGAAATAGCTCCTCTAGAGAGCTAAAGAGATCATTCTAGGAGCAACGACATGAAGTCCAAGCTTCTCAGAAGGAGCCTGAAACTCTCTCGGCCCGAGTCTACAGGGTCCTGAAGACTGTGAAAGAGAGAGGACTAAGGAAGAGAAAATACCAGCGGCCACTGATGGTTGAGACCAGAAGAACTCCGCCAAGAGAACGTCCCTCTTTTGCAGTGGAGAGAAAAGAAAGAAAGTATACCCCACACGGTGAGCATCGAGGCGTGACACCTGAACCGCGAGTTCAGGGATCCGCCGCCGAAAGGTCCCGGCGAAAAGGAAAAGAAATCTGGAGGCCAAGGCCTCGCAGAGAAGAAGATAAGACAAAATAAAGAACTGATCCGGGCGTGACATTCGGTGCAGCTTCCCGGAGATCCGCCCCCAGCTATAAACAACGTCAAAAGTGGGTCCAAAAGAAAACCCACGATGACGCCCCTCCTGACGGTCGACACCTTGGAGAATCCTCTAGGGGATCCCATCGCGCATCAACTCCTCCCAAGAATGAATCCAACTTCGATCGCAGCCCGCAGATCGAAGAAATCTTCTTACCGAGCCAAGAACCGAAGATCCAGTGGTGCCGCCGCTCGAAGATCCGAGTGCTAGAAGAAGAAGGGGAAGAAGATATGGGAGAAAAAAATATAGAAAAATATATGGATGAAAACATAGAAGAAGAGATGGAAGATATAAATAACACCTTGGACATGAAAGTGGTCTACATGGTGAGACACATCAATGTTGATGAAGAGGCTTACTACGACGAAAGTGAAGACGGTGATGGCCGTTGGCAACCGCCACCTAGGCGAGAATATCGTCGTCACAATGAAGCTGGGTCCACCGCTGGTAGAGGTGGCCATTCTAAAGGAGAAGATGAGGCAGAAGAAGTTGAGGGGAATCCCCCTGATGATAAAAACGCCACACTCATCGATATGAGAAGACAAATAAGGAGACAAATGAGAGCCAAAGATATAGAAATCTCACAGTTAAATGAGAAAATGACGGAAATGATGACCTAGATGGCAATGATGATGCAGATGATTCAGAGAAATGCTACTGTCGGTCCTATGCCTAATCCTCCTGCTGACCCTCCAAACTTCCAAGTACCTCAAGTCTCGGGAGTACGGGACACTCCTGAAGGTGGTCGTGAAGCCCATAATACCGTCTGCCAGTCCACTCCGCAGAATATCGAAAGTACCTCTGAGCCTGTGACTGTTACATAGCTTGAAGGAATCATTACAGAGAAGATCAAGGCTATTATAGCCATTGATCAGGCAGAAAAACTAGTGGGTAAAGGTCGCCTGTACCCGACAGAGTATGATCAGGTGCCATACCCGAAGGGATATTCTGTGCCAAAGTTTAACACTTTTGATGGTAACAAAAATCCTAGACAGCACCTGGCACAGTTCAAGGCCACATGCGGGAATACTGGGGGCAATGATGCATTGCTCTTTCGACAATTTGTCAACAGTTTGACAGGAGCTGCTTTCGAATGGTATGTCGAATTACCAAATGACTCTGTAAAGACTTTTGCAGAGTTAGAAACTATGTTCGTGAAGAGGTTCGCCAGCGCGACCGAGAAGATAATGATCGCTGACCTCGCCCTGGAAAAGAGAAGGGAAGAGTCAGTAACAAAATACATTACTCGTTGGCGTAACTTGAGCATGAAATGTGAATAGCAGCTTGAAGAAGAGCATGCCGTACAGTTGTTAATGGGAAATATTGATAATAAAATGCAACCATTCCTGTGTATGGCTACTATCACCATATTTCAGGATCTACTGGATAGAGTGGCCAAATTTGAGAAATTGAACTTGTCAAAATCAGAGAATTATTCTGATAAGCCTAAGAAGGCTAAAGCCTCAGGTGCTAGAAGAGGTGAGGCTGACTCTACATTTTTCTCTAGAGGTGATAAAGAAAAACGTGTGGTTTATAATGTAGACAAAGGCAAGCAGCCAATACAATATGAGGAGAAGCCAAAACAGGCTTACAACCCTAACCCCCAACCAAAGCTGATACTCGGGGGTAATGAGAAACCACGAACTTATCAGGGTGGTGGAGAACGTCCGCGGCAAACAACGGGAACTGGTGATCGAACGTTCCCCTCCCTCAAAGATAAGATGAATAAAGAATATTCATTCAAAAGGGAGAGCGTCGCCAAGCTATTTCGGTAGGCACTGAAAGCGGGCTTAGAACTACCTGAATGCAAGAGGTCCGAGGAGTCGAAACACAGTGGCGATCCAAACTACTGCCCATATCATCGGGTAATTAGTCATCCAATCGAAGATTGCTATGTCTTCAAAAATTAGCTAGAGAAGAAATATCGAAGAGGGGAGCTCGCATTGTCCGACAATGTGTTGACTCATCCTAGGAAAGAATCAACTCGGGTAGCTACGACTTCTTCTGTACCCCTGATTGAAGAAAGAAAAAATGAAAAGAAGTCAGCTCAAGAAGAGCAGTGGGAGACTGCGGGCTCTATGAAGACTGTGAAAATGCTGAGGCAGCTTAAAGGGGTTCCGGGTGTGAAGTGGAAGTCTCCTATGGAACTAGTATTAGATCCCAAGGCTCTGCCCGTGGTGCGAGCTTCTACTTCTAGACAATTTTTCAACCAAGTCGGTACTTCAAAGTCGGAAGGGTGAAATCTTCCAAGAGGAAGACCAAAATGAAGAAACCAAGAGAGAAGAAAACTGCAACTCAAAGGGTTATCAATAGTTTGGATGAATACTACCAGGCCGCAAGACGTCCTATTAAGCTCACTGACTTTATGCCAGAGCTCAAGATTGACGAAGCAAAGGAAGCTGATGATGATCCTCTTCCTACAGAAGTTTGTCGAGTTATTTCAGTAACGCCAATAACTCCAACAAAAGAAAAATATGTCAGAGAGATGATTGTTGAAACCTGTCTGGCGACATCGTCGATGGACTATAATTTAGAGGAAGATTTGTACTTCCCAAGAGAAGCTGATTCTGAGCACGACATAACCTCGCAGATGGAGCATGCGAAGCTGGGAGGTGACTCTGAAAATGAATCTCTGGATATTATGATGGCTGACTCTAAGGAAAATGCATCATCAAATGAGTCTGAACTAGAAGAGATCGCCTAGGTGCAGTTGAGGAGTGGCAAGATATTGCTGTCTCTGCCAAATAAGGAGATCTCTAGTAAAGATAAGGGGAAGGAGATAGTTGTCAACGAAGACATTATCCTTAAGGACCTTAAGAAGAAAGATACTCCAGTCAAGCGGTTAGATTATAATATCTTATCCCAACTGAGGAAGATCCCTACACAAATCAGCATATACGACGCTCTGGTGATGTCTAAAGATCTTTGGGAGACTTTGATTCAGGCTCTCAAAGACCCCGAAAGATATGAAGCTTATTTCGTTGAGCGCAACCTGACTGAAGTTTTACAAGTCCGCAACGAGCAATTCATTACTTTCTCCGAAGAAGACATGATGCTCGGAACAGCAGATCATAATCGCCCTCTGTATGTTACTGCAGAGAGTGACCAAATGATAAGCAGTCGAATTTTGATCGACCTCGGGTCTTCTATCAACCTTATAAGCTTGAAGGTGTTGAAATCGTTGTGCCTTGACATAGAACACCTCGGGCCAGATAAGCTTATGGTGCACGGCTTCAATGAGAAAGGGCGAAAAACACTGGGATCATTTATGCCCTCCCTCACATTTGGAGAACTGCATACAGAAGCCAAATTTCTTGTGATTGATGCGGATACCTCATTCAAGGCACTCCTGGGTCGCCCATGGTTACATGAGTATAGTATTATCCCATCAACACTACACCAATGCATGAAATACATTAAGGATGGGGAAGAGTTCAAAATTTCTGGTGACATCCAACCCTTTGCAGTCCATGAAGCAACAGTCTACGAAGATGCGCAGTATTTTATGCCAAAGAAGCAAAAGCCATCAAGCTCTCTTGAGGCTAAAGCATCAAACCCAAAGGCTGCAAACCGGCCTGGACAAGAAGATAAGAAGAAGCAGGTGGGGAGAAAGAAGGCGTCGCCAACTCTTCCCAAGGAAGCTGCCACTTTCCCTTCTAAAGAAAAAAAAACACGTACCTCATCTTGGGAGTGACACAGAAGAAGATGATGTCACCCCTACAAAATCCCAGAGGGTATGTCATTTGATAGACGAATGGAATAGGGAGGTCGAATATTCAAACGACGATTATGACTACGACTCTATCTACATGAACACGGTGCAAGATGTATTCTCCAGAAGAATAGATAGCATGTCAATCTCAGATAGCGTGCTCGTAGTCACACGCATACTACAATACTTCAAGGAAATCACCCTGCGAGAGGTACATAAGGTTGAAGAACTCACGACCCGTTATTTGCCTCCGGTTGAAAAGGGGACCGAGCCAGGGAACATATTTTATTCCATGGGAAAGCTCGAGGAAGTGAATCGTAACAAGTGTCATATCCTCGTTGATTCTGAAGAATTACTACCCACGAGACTACCTACGTTTAATACTAAAAGTATTCAAAGAATGTTGCGAAAGCAAATCAATATTCCTACCTCCAAATGGCAGCTTCGTACGTGCCTATGCCTATGGTACGGAAGAAAACTGCGTCCATTACGATGGAAGGATATGAATGCATATAAAGGTATTGGATTCATCAGGCGAAAATACCTCCGGAAGAAAACTTGCCGAGCAATTACTTGCGAGGAAATTGAATTCGATAACAGCAACAATGAGGAAACATATAAAGTTGATACTCATGATGAGCAGCCCGTAGAAGCCAAGCCAGCACCAGAAGAATTGGAAGATGGTGGACAAGCAGCCACTATGGATGAACTAAAAGAAGTCAACTTGGGAACCGAGGATGACCCTCGCCCAACCTTCATTAGTTCTCTTCTGCTAGAAGAGCAAGCAAAAGAGATAAAAGAACTCCTCTGTGAATTCAAGGATTGCTTTGCCTGGACATATCCTGAAATGCCCGGTTTATCCCCTGATGTAGCAGTTCACAGATTGGCCATCAAACCAGACGCAGCACCCGTCAAACAAGCTCCAAGGAGAATGAGACTGGAGATTGAGGAACAGGTGATTGCCAAAACAAAAAAACTCATAGAAACGGGCTTCATCTGCGAAGAGAAATATGCCGATTGGATCGCCAATATTATCCTCGTGAAGAAGAAAAACGATCAGATACGCATCTATATCGACTTTCGGGACCTCAACAAGGCTTGTCCAAAAGACAACTTTCCGCTCCTTCTATCAGAGCTACTGGTGGATAATATGTCAACCTACGACATGTTCTCATTTATGGATTGGTCGTCAGGCTACAATCAGATCAAGATGGCGCCTGAAGATGAAAAGCATACTTCATTCAGAACGCCTATTGACATATTCTGTTATACAGTCATGCCCTTCGGCCTAAAGAACGCTGGTGTCACCTACCAGCGGTAATGACGCACATCTTTGATGAGTTAATACATCAGAAGGTCGAGTGCTACGTAGATGACCTGGTCTTCAAGAGCATGGACCAAAAAGATCACTTGGATGACTTAAGGATTGTATTCGAGAGAATCAGAAAGTTCGATCTGAAGATGAATCCTCCTAAAAGTGCTTTCGGGGTTTCCTCTGGCAAATTATTGGGATACATTGTTCGTCATCGAGGAATCGAAGTTAACCCCAACAAAATCAAGGCGATCATTGAGATGCCGCCGCCAAGAAGCCTCCGTCAACTCCGCTCCTTGTAAGGGCAACTGGCTTTCATTCGACGATTCATATCAAATTTATCGAGTAGGTGCCAACCCTTTTCAAAGCTGATGAAGAAGGATGTCCGCTTCAAATGGGATGAAGAATGCTAGGAAGTATTTGACAGCATCAATAGATACTTGTTAAATCCGCCCATTCTCATAGCGTCAATTCCGGGGAAGTCTCTTATACTGTATGCGACAGCACTAGAAGAGTCCCTCGGAGCATTACTGGCTCAACACAATGAAAAAGGAAAAGAGAACGCACTCTACTACATCAATCAGAGATTAATTGGAGTAGAAGTGCGATATTCTCCAATTGAGAAGCACTGTATGGCGTTGATCTTTGCAGTCAAGAAGCTCCGTCAGTACATGCTGTCCCATAAAATCACCTTGATATCAAAGATCGATCTGCTGAAGTTCTTGATGACAAGACCAGCATTGACAGGTCGTTTAGCTAGGTGGGCAGTACTACTCCTATAATTTGATATCACATACGTCCCACAGAAGGCCGTGAAAGGGTAGGTGTTGGCAGATTTTCTAGCAGCACATCCCATTCCCGCAGATTCTCCACTCAACGATGATTTGCCCGATGAACAAATCATGCAAGTTGATGAAGAAGAAAAGCTATCATTTTGGGAAATGTACTTCGACGGCGCATCATCGATTAAATCTCCCAGACCTCCAAATCTTACAAAGGCCCAAGCTGGCATCGGTCTCGTCTTTATAGAACCCGAGGGAGGTATCATGAGATTCTCGTTCAGTTTAACTAAACCTCGGACCAATAACGAAGCCGAATACAAAGCCCTAATAGCGGGACTAAAAATTGTGATTGATGTCCAAATCACAAATCTCCAAATCTTTGGTGATTCTCAACTCGTAATAAATCAAGTACTGGGTATTTACAAGATTTGCAAACTTGAATTGGCCCATTACCACCGACAAGCACTTGAGCTACTGAAGTAGATGCCTAATGTTAAATTAGATCGAGTTCCTCGAGGACAGAATGCCAAAGCAGATTGCCTTGCCAAATTGGCTAAGGAAATGGCAAATACAAATGAGGAGAGACTTATATTCATTGGAGTTTACACTCGTCGGGTCTTGGAGCCCTCTCTGTAACAGTTCCCAAGGGCAGATGAAGTATCGAATTCAAGCTAGCAAGATGTAACCCCGATTGATCCTTAACCCCTCCATCAGATCATTATGGAAAATTATCAAGAAGGGTATCATGTAGCCAAGAGACGTAAAGCTAGTTAAGCTTCGGAGTCATGGTAGCATTGCTTAGATATTGAGGCGGAAGATAATTGGAGGCAGCCATTCATCGACTATTTCAAAGAAAATAAACTCCCGACAGATAAATCTCTAACTGCTCAAATTCGAAAAAGAGCGTTACGATACGCGTTTGTCAAAATATGCTGTATCGACGAGCTTTTGATCAGATGTGGTTAAGGTGCCTGGGGATCAAGGAAGCTAAGAAAGTGATAACAGAAGTTCATGAAGGACTCTACGGAGCACACCAGTCAGGTCCCAAGATGGCCACTAAAATCAAGAGGATGGGTTATTACTAGCCTACGATGGTGAGAGACTGTATTGACCACGCCAAGAGGTGCCATGAGTGTTAGATTTATGGTAATATCATTCATCAACTACCAAATCCATTGCACCCAACAATAGCGTCCTGGCCATTCGAATGTTGGGGCACTGATATAATTGGGCCGATAGACCCGCTATCTTTAGCAGGACACTGCTTCATTCTGGCAGCAACAGACTACTTCTCCAAGTGGGCAGAAGCAGCACCATTCAAAGAAGTCACATCCGAACACGTGATCAATTTCTTTACCCACAACATTGTTTATAGATTCAGTGTATCGCGTCGCGTGATCTCAAATAACGACACAGCATTCAAGAGCACTAAAATCTATAAGTTAGTTGAACGATACAAAATTGATTGGCGGTATTCATCAATCTACAACCCAAGAGCCAATGGTCTGGCGGAGGCCTTCAATAAAACGCTGGTGAAATTGTTGAAAAAGATCCTCACTAAGAACAAAAGAGAATGACATATAAAGATGGCAGAGGCACTGTGGGCATATCGTACTACTTACAAGACGCCGACTAAAGCCACTCCTTATTCACTAGTGTTCGGAGTTGAAGCAGTGTTGCCACTGAAATATAACTACCGTCACTTCGAGTAGCAATTCAACATGATCTCACTCAAGAATAAAATGCTCGATTGGGAATGGAGGAGCTCGATGCACTCGATGAAGTCAGGTTGCAAGCCCAACAAAATCTAGAGATCTACCGAGGAAGAATGGCGAAATCATTTGATTGGATGGTGCGTCCTCGGATATTTCAAAAAGGGGAATTGGTTCTGGTGCTGAGAAGACCAATAATCTCACACTGAAAAATTGGTGGCAAATTCGTATTCAATTGGGAGGGCCCCTTCATCATCGAGAAGGTGTACCAAGGAGGAGCCTACCAGCTTATCAATCTGCATGGTCAGAGGCCTATGCCGCCGATCAATGGTCGACACCTGAAGAAGTACCATGCATAAAATTGCTCGAAGAAATGTTATGCTTAATGTGTTATTCTCTTTGTACATGTTTATGAGCATATACATTTTATACTTTGAAATTCTCTTGTGTTACAAGAATGCGTTTCAAAATTTTTCATAGAACTGGGGGCATTTTAAATATTTATTCGGGTCGACATCGCGTTGCATGCCGAACTCCTCGAATAAATATTTAAAATCTCAAAATACAAAGCCTGTCCAAAATCTCCCTACAAGACGGGGCATTTTAAATATTTATTTGGGTTGACATCGTGCTCTGCTTCGAGATCACCAAATAAATATTTAAAATCTCAAAATTTTAAATTTATTCTATTCTAAAGTGTCCCTGCAAGACAAGGGGCATTTTAAATATTTATTCGGGTCGACATCGCGCTGCATGCCGAGATCCCCGAATGAATATTTAAAATTATTAACACGAATAATCTTTCATGCTGAAGAATACAATCTTCTCAAAGTATATGCAGGTGATCTTCCAAAAGTCCGGGACATCGTCATTCTCCAACGAACTGAGATTTCAAAGGTCAGAAAGGAAGATTTTTGTAACTACACACTCTAATAAATCGAGCCAAAACTGCTTAAAGTTTTTCAACTGCCTGAAGCTTAAGGTTCGAGTGGGTGTAAGAGGCCGGATCCAACAAGCCCAAATATGGTCGGATCGCTGGCATCTCCGTCTACTCAACACGCCATAAGAAAGGCCGTAGTAGCAGAACCCCCACTTCATCAACCCGTTAGTAAGGATTGTAAGAAGTACGAAGGCTAATTTAACTCGATAAGTTCAAGTGATCGTAGTCTCCCAAATTCTCCTAATTGACTGGAGAATCAAAGTTCCAAGGAGGAGGAGTTGCGAATAACTACCGAATGTGCGTAGGATCCAAATCTTCAACCACAAAGGAGAACTCTAAATCTATCAACTTCAGTACATTCAGCATTGGAAAGCACATTTCCCATAGCTCAAGTCTGAAGCCTGAATAGGTGTAAGAGGTCGGATCCAACAAGCCCAAATATGACCGGATCACTAGCAACTCCATCTACTCAACAAGCCATAAGAAAGGCCGCAGTAGAGGAGCCCCCATCTCAGCAACCAAAGGACGAAGAGCTGTTAAATCCCAGCTCGCCCAATCTGATGAACTCAAGTGACTCAGATTAAAGTCTCCTCAAGTGGTTAAGGATCAAGATATTACTCATGTTTGGTACTATCAACTGAATCCAAAACCTGCAAATCTTTCAACAAATCCATAAAGCACAAAGTGAGGATTGAAGGAACTTTTCTTCAACAAGTCCATCAAAGCATAAAGCAAAGGATCGAAGAAATTATCCCAAAGTTCATGAAAAACTTAAGGCTGAACTTTTAGGATTTTGTGATCAACAAGTCCGTTACGCAAAAAGCTCTGGACCGATGACTTTTCGTCATTGACCTAGTATGAACCTAAAAGGTTTAGGTCATCGGCATCTACTCCTTCATCAAGCCCGCCAAAGCTAGAAGCAAAGGGTCGAAGGTACAAAAATCACCTGACAAGTCAGTAAAGGCAAATCAGGTAATCCTCTATCAATGTCTGCGTACAAAGTATAGTGCAGAAGGAACTAAAATCTCAGGACTCAAACCAAAGCTATGAAAAGAGTATCCTGAATGACATCTATAAATGTCCCTAAACATTGGGGGTATTTTAAATATTTATTTGGGTCGACATCGCACTGCATACCGAGATCCCCAAATAAATATTTACAATTTCTTGCCAAAATACAGCCAAAGAAGGGAAGAATGGAAGATCCTCCGTAAACTGAATATGTAATCAGCAAAAAGTATAACTTTAGAAAGATACAATCAGTACAAGAGACAACAAAGTCCCGCTGGCTTGATGAATCTGCAGGATTCAGAAAAACTCTGAACAAATCCAGCAATTATACAACAAGAATATCACATCCAAATATAACTGCGGTAAAGAAAGATGCGAGCAGTTACAAAAATGCTAGAAACTTATGTGGCTGTGGTAGCAAAAGAAGAACAGTTAGTGACAATGCTATCAACTGACATCGATCTACAAAGTGATGCTCTAGAGATTTAAATACATAGTGCTATATTGCTGCCTTATGGATTCTTACTTAACTAGAGCCAATATGTCAATCAAATTATTGATTACAAGCGTGTCTAAAGAACTACAAAGACAACGAGATAAACTCTTGGAGATTTACAGAATGAGAATCTTAGTGTGACATCCAAGCAAATTTTTGAAGATCCACTAAATAGAAATTCCTTGTATAACATCCAGAGTAAATATCTAGAGATCTAAAGGGTCAATCAACATATAACAAACGTGTTTCGCTCTAGACGCAAATCACATTTGTTGGAGGGCATTTGTTGACCTCAAAAGCAAAAAAAATTCAGAGATGAATAACAAATTCCACATCACCTGCCAAATCCTGTAAAAACGGCGACCCATACCTCTGCAATGGCGCCGAATAGCAGCAAGTCGATCCCTCGCACGCTTAAACCCGTCTCATTCGTCACCCGATTCTCATCGTTAAAAAGAACGAGAGCTCGAGGCGCTGGACTCGCTACCTCCCGAGCTCTTCTCTTCAGACTCTTCTCGCAAGGCCTCCGAACCCCCTCAACCTCCCGAATCTCTTTCTCCTGCTTCGTCGCTGCTCTCGATCCCTAAGCCGGACCAAACCCGAGCTCCCTCCTACTCTTCCTCAAACCGATTTCCACCTCCCTATTAAAGCTGAAACCCTCTAGCTAGCCGCAGACTTGTAGCCGACTGCCCTACCTCCTTCGACGGTGTTCCCTTGCTGTCGGACCGGAAGTATAATATTTTGATCGGAAGAGACGACTGGAGCTCGCTGCTGTGAGGGTAACTCCTTACCTTTCGCATGCTTCTTCGGCCCGATCCCGCATGTCCGCCCAACTCCACCTAGCCGAAGCCCTCATCTGACAGATCCTTTCTGCCATTCGAACCCCTGACCTTGCCCGACCCCCTTTGCTTTGCCGGTCCAGAGAAATAGAGAGAGAGAGAGAGAGAGAGATCCCCTACCTGGCCGATCCCTCTACTCTTACTCCCGATCACCTATAACCGACCAAGACCCAAGCCCTCTCCTCTCTGCCGCAAGGAAGACCCCTCACCGAGCCCCCTTTTGTTCTTCTAGTCGAATCTAACCAGCCCTAAACCTATCTCCACTCGTTTCCAACCCAAACAGCAACCCAAGTCCACTCAACTGAGTCCACCAAATCCACTCAACTGAGTTCACTCAGCCCTCCAACTCATTTACTTAACCCAAGGTAATCCCTACCCTTAATTACTATTAATTGTATTTAGTAATTATAATTATTATTACTTATAATAATTATGTTATTATAATTATTAATAATTATAATAATTTGGTTGTTATAATTATTATAATTATAAGAACTATTAATTATAATGATTATGTTACCATAATTATTAATAATTACAGTTATTGTTAATTATAATAATTATATCATTATTATCATTGTTATTATTATTATTATTTGAGATTATTCATAATTGATATTATAATTAATCTCAAATTAAATTTAGTTAATTTATAATTAATTTTAAATTAAATATAATTAGTTATAGATTAAATATAACTAATTACATTTAATTCATCATTAATTATAAATTAAATATGCTTGTGTTCCTCAATATACGAACCTACACCACCGACAGCCCCGCGAAGGTATTAATTTTCTAAAACTTAGAGTCTCGCTTTCAACGTTCGCGGCGCACCAGAAAACAACCAATACACGCGCTTTATTGGGCGTGGTGGGATAGGACCCCGGTGCGGCGCGTACAACGAGATGGGTAATCACCTAAAATCTCATCCTCGGCGTTCGTGTCAAGCCGGCAAACCGCCTATACACGTGTTTATTCACGTGGTGGGAAGGGAACCCGATGCGACACCTACGACGAGGCGGGTAGGCCCTATACACGCTTTTCCTAGCGTGGTGTGGACAATCTTAAGTACCCGTACGCGGCTCTGTACCTGCGGGAAAACGATTGCTCTTCTTTTGAAATAGGTACTATCGAAGACCCCATACACGCTTTTATTAGCGTGGTGCGAATGAAGACACAGCCGAGGTGTCTAAGTACACCTATCATACGCGTGCTTTATTGTGCGTGGTGGGAAGGCCCAGACTCCTGTAGTTTTTCACTAAATGGGGTAGACACCGGGAGGCTGCCAAAATTTCGGGTGAAAATAAAACCATACTCGGACCTGATTTGGACTCAAGTGAACTCAAACGAACTAAACTGAAGATTTGAATATAAATGAAATGGACTTAAATGAATTTGAATCCAAAAAAAAGTGACAATGAACAGCAGTGAACCAAACTTGAGAACCCTTAGACCACACGGGACATAGAACTTGAACTTGATTTGAGTATCAAGTGAACACAATTTGAATACAAGGACTTGCAATTTGACTACAAAGGACTTGGACTCGAATCCAGATGGGAAATGAACATGAACCTAACTTGGTGATAACATAAAACTCCAATTTGACCACAAAACTAAGGTGAACAATCAAAAGCTCTATTTGAACAATAACATAATGTCTCCAATGGAAAATTGGGAAATTATCATTCCAATTGAGATGCAAATGAACATTTGTGATATGCAAGTATCAATTGACAACCATGATGCTCAATCAAGACCAAAGAGTGATTTCATGACAACAAGAAATATGTAGCATTACATTCAAATGCAAAGTGCAATAAACACTGCATCCTACGGTCAATGCCAAAATACAAGTAAATGTGTTTGAACTCTCAAGCAACATAAGAAGAAGAAAAGTTGTTACAAATGCTCGCGAACGATGACAGTAGATGCACAAGGATGCCCCAATAAATGTTGCAACTCATATGCAAGACGACTTACATGAAAGTGATGACGAAACTCAAGCAATTGGGTGATTCAGAATAATGGCAATTCGATCATGCCAACAACCTTACAAATGCATTCAAGGAGACAGGTGGAATGCAACAAATGCAAGTATCTACGGGCTACTGTAGGAAGCTCGTTATACACCCAATATTCTTCCCACAAATAAGATGCAGGAGAAATGCAGTAAATGCAGGTCCCTATAAGCCACTGTAAGAGGCTCATCATGCATAAAGTCATCCACCTTTAAGTGACGACGAATCTAGCTCAACCAGTAGTCAATGATGAATTACAGATGAACACATTGACTCATATATAAGTGACAATATGAGATATGTTGCAGAATCGCCAGTCTATATGAATACACATGTGAGGCGTTGTTTGCAAGCAAAGATAAAAATCTGCAATACATACAAGTCTCCTACAAATACAGATGTACGCACCACAACCATCCGTGGACAGGTGCAGGAAGACTTCAGTAAGCGCAGCATCCTGTAGTCAATTTCAGCCTGCCTGCAAGTTCCTCAATGGACGAGTGGTCCCCTAAACTTACACTGATAGTGACATAAAACTCAAAGGCGAAGGATACACAACGTACACCAATTCCTATGGGTCATTGTGGGAAACCCGTTATGCATTCTACATATCACCTATGGATAACTCTGAAGGACTGCAGCAAATACGAGCTCCTACAAGAACTGGTAGAAGAACTGTTAAATGTTCAAAGCACCCCCGCACATGCACCGTAATTTGTATATACATAGGTACACAAAAAGTGGGGTACACAATCACTAAACCTGCATGGGCCCCGACGAGCGTGTCGTAGGAACACACGTGACATCTAGAGATGCTGCGCGGGTAAATAAATTTGAACTCGAGTCTCCTAAGCAGGTAGATAAGAGTCTACAAGGTTCAACAAATAATTATAAAATGCCCCCAAACACCCGCATGGGCCCCAACGAGCGTGTTATTGGTACACACGTGACGTCTAGGGATGCTGCGCGGGTTAATAAGTGAATTCAAGTTCGAGCCTGATCCTCTAATGCGGGTAGATAGGAGTCGACACGGCTCGAACCATTAAATAAATATACGGTTGCGAGATTGACTGGGATATTTATTTTATAGTTCATATTAGGCCTTTAAGGTCTATAATCAAGATAATTCACTTACAAAAACATAAAGCCTGCAGAACCCGATCTTCTGTCAACAGCTTGACAGAGTCGACAAGGTTCAATCAATGAAATGGAAATGATCCCAAACACACCGATGATGGCCGTGTTGAATGCAAATCTCAACCAGAGGGGTCTACACAAAATACTTTCAAATGCCATCCAAATACCCATCAAAATTCAAAACTCCAAATTTCCAAAAATACCAAGATCCAAAATCCCAAATCTAGAGATGTTTAAAATTAACCATCAACCACTTACAGCAAAATCCATCCACCCTTCGCAAGGTGGACAAATTGAAATTACTTCAGCTCACATAGAGCTAATGCCTGGTCGAGAATATCACTAGGATCCATTCTTAAACAATCTCCTGCCAGTCAGGACGTGATGCGTGTCCTCTAACCGGCAGTTTCGCCGCCAAATGGCACTGCAGGATAAACGGTTATGACCCGGGGCCCTCTGAACCGAGTGGTTTTACCGCTAAATGGCACCACGAGATAGCGGTTATGGCCAGAGCCAATACGTTCCTCAATGGCATCAAATCCTTGAGATATGAATCAATAGGATATAATCGATAGAGTACAAAGCCCTCTGTTAGCTAAGGTGGATTCAAATTTATCCCCTTAGGCAAATACCCACCTCAGGTCTACAAGATACCCTTAGACGAAGCAACCCATGGCTGCCGACAAGGATCCTTTTGTCAGGTTGGGTCGACTACCTCCTCTGACGAAGTAGACCAGGGACCACAATGGCCCGAGACGACGAAACCATAGGATCTTGATCGGGTCCATCATCCATTCCCCCACTATCCGCTTTAAGTGCAAGGTGGTGAAAATTTCAATTTTAAAATATCAAATCTTCAAACTCTCCAATTCTCCATACCCATGCTGCTACTATATGCCAGATAGCATGTATTTCTTACGTATCTGATTGATGACTAGCCTTAATCGAAAGTTTTCTCTTGTTATCGGGAAGGGTAATTAACTATAGGGGCTTACGCCTATAGGAAACCAGAACTCAGATCATAAAGTCCTCACAAAATGAGGGCGAAATCTCTAGGTAGTGTCTTATCTACATACACATCTGCCTTCCAAAATTTACCCTGGAACTTAATCCGTTAAAACTCCCCCCCCCCCCCCCCCCCCCCCGAAGAAAAGCAAACAAAGCAAACAGGTGGAGACCGGGGCCGAATTTTCGGAGCCCACAGGCCCCTTGTGTGCTTTTCGTAGCATGGCGGGGGAAAACTCATTTGTGACACCCGAGACATAGCGAGTAAGCCCCGTATGCCCTTTTTGTAGCATGGCAAGAAGGATTTTAAGTACCAATGAGAAACTAAAACTCAAATCTTAAAATCCTCGCATATGAGGGAAAAATCTCTGGATATCTTATCTTTTAACCAATTTATCTTTCGAAAATTTCCCCCGAAACATAATTCGTTAATATTCTCCCTGAATCGGTGGGAAGAGGCTGAGGCACCCAAAAGTAAATTTTTGGAGCACACAATTCATCGCACCTAACAATTATAGTGATGTTGGAAGAACTATTATTTAAGAAAAAAAAGCAGCCCATAAAACTAACTTCCAACATTCTAAATGGATAAACCTCAATTGCTCCATTAGATTCGGGAAATGATGTTAATAGAATATGTTTTAGAATGTTTTTTTACAACATGGTGAAAATATTTAGAGGGAGTATGGGAACTAAGCAAACAAACATTATCCTAACAATCTGCGGGTATGGATATCATTTTAATACAGAATACATGGAAGAAGAGGTTTTATGCATTGGCCACATATAGCACATGTAAGGGTAACTCACAGGACTGATGAAGCTGCCTCAGATAGTGGAATCAAAGTTAATAATGCAAGGTTGATGATAATGCAGCTTTTCAAATAACTGAAATAACTGTGGCCAGTATGTTCTTTCCATCATAAAGGCAAATGGTTAAATATAAAAAGTGATGGCAGTTAGTTACATATACTTAGAATAGAAAAGACTGTAGATAGCAAGAAACAAACAGGACATGTTCCTAGAGCTTAGCAAAGTTGGAAAAACACAGACCTTGGGAGTACATGCTGATCATTGATTTCAATATCCGTAAATATTTCATTTCTTATAATTAAGCATAAATTTTTCATCTTTTCATAAGCAGTATTAAGAGTTACAGTTTCCATCATAGGTCCTCCATTACTGCTTGCAGAAGTCCCTTTAATGCTGCTTTCAATAAATTCATCAGTTTCAGATAGTTGCCTCCTTGATATCTTCTTAGCAGCGACCTGCACAAGGTATCAACATCTTAACAAATACTTTTTTAAAATAGCAGACAGGTTGTTGCAGATAAACCAGAAAAAAAGTTATACTAAATTATTTTCATAAGACTATTAACCTGGAAATAGCTGCACAATTTTAATTGAGCCTCTGGCGACAATATATCATGCAAAAGCTTGTATAGATTTATAGCAGGAGCCAAAGCTACAGCTGGTGTGCTAGTAGAAGATTGGAAAACTTCCACTATTCCTGAAGGTAATGACTCATCCAGCGCCTTGTAGTTTTCAAAAACCAAAGCTAAAAGAATCTCAATTTGCACCTCAATTTCTCCAAGGATACGATTCTGATGGATGAAATGACAGGACAATAAACATTAGTATTAACCAAACAAAAAGCAAATAAAAAAGGGCAAGCCATTATCATCACCAGCTTTACCCCAACAATTTGTGGTCAACTTAAAACATGAGAGTATGTTTTATGTGGGACAATAAGAATACAATGTGAATGATTGCTCAAATAGATCTTCATCAATTGATTAAACTAGACTAGCTAATGATATAACTAGCTACTATTGGATCAGCACGAATAATTATTGAACTTAAAAAGAAATATTTGTGTATTTTGAATGATAAAATCAACTCTAAAATGAAATTAGCAATTTCATAAACAAGAAGCAACAAGATCAAAATGCTAATGTGAGAAATGCAGCTTAGATGCTAGATATGTAAGTTATCATAACCTAAGATTGTCCTCATCGAGCATTCCTTTTTTGTAGATTGAGTCCTTTGGAAGTCCTTCTCCAAGGGTTATAAAGCTACACTCAAGAAGTTCACTTCAGTGAAAAACACGCAAAGAAATCACATCCAAAGTGCAAAAGAGCAGCTAAATTTCATTCTCATAGATAGATCCATGCATTACACAATAGGGGCATATATAGTGATGAAAAGGGAACCTAAAAGCCATGGACAAGGGGGAAGTTGGTCATGATTCGAAATGGAGGGCAATAAAAGTTTGTAGAGCTTGAAAAGTCTATTGTTCCAATGATTTATGCGAGTTCCCATGGCCAAAGATTTATTGTGGAGGGGGGGCGGGGGGCGCGTCCAAGGAATAGTCATAAAGCAAAGAGACAAGAGAGTAGAGGGGACATTCAAGCCATGTGAGAGAGGTAACAGGTAGTAGCTAGTGAGTTGTCAAAGTTAAAAGATGATATGAAGGCCAACTAATGAGGTAGATGTTTGAAATTAGTCCAAGAGATCAAAATGGCTAAAAGGGGTCAAATGGCATTATCCATCTTCGACTTCACCATTGCTACATTCACAAGGCCCAAATAAATCAAGAAACTAGTATAGACATGATAAAAATTAAAGAAAAAACATCATAAAATCAATAGGAATCAATGACCCATCACAAACAAGGGTCAAAAATAAAAACACATAATAAATAAGTGAAAATATATAAAATAAAGTGACACATAACTGCTAGATATATACACCACATTAAATGATTTCTATAATGCGCCATATATCAGTTTTCATGAGAAGGTATATGGAAAATAGAAGGAACAAATTAAAACCTATCATCCTATAAACATCTTAAAAATCAATAATTTGGAATATAGACCTCTCAAGAAGAGAGTGAGAGCATAAAATCTATCGTTTGCCTTTGCAAAAGGTCCCACTAGCATGATACACTGATTCTGAAATATAATGTTCTCATGCTAGAAATATAGAATTAAAGACAGGAAGAAACTATAACAATATACAACTGAAGAGAGAGGCAGCAAAGCAAAGTTAGACCATAGTAGAGGCAAATGGAGAACGAGTTCATGTACCTCCTGATGACTCAAAGCTTTTTTATCAGCAGTCTTCAAAAGTACAGGTGCAAGAAGATCAAGCACCAACGTTAGGCAATCTGCTGTAGGGGTTGCTACATCCAAGATGTATGACAGATATCTGCAGACGTTTTGAATTTCTTTGGGTAAAAACTGGAAAAGGTTAAATATAGCAAAAAAAAAATAAAATTTGGAGCACTCCTATAATACCTTAATCTTGTGTATGCATCTGAAACACCATAATATGAAGCAAATTCTGTTAGTAACCATTTCCAGGGTCCATGCAGTAGTAAATTGCGTTGCTGAATATTTTGAACTTTCATTGCAACTTCCAATAAAATGTCATATGCCACAGTTTCTGCAACAGATACACACTGCAAAAGGAAATATATTATTTCACAGAAAGAATTGACTATATGAGAGGTCGACACACAGTTAATCCTTGGCCTAAATGTGCAGACAAAAAATCCTACTTTAGGAACCTCTATGAAGAGTACAAAAACTAATGAAGGTATTTTTACCTTCAGAGAATTGATTTCATTTGTAGTGGTTGAGTAATTTACATAAAGCTGTATGCGTCCTACAAATTCATTTTCTGGTTCCCGATAAATAGACCACCAACGAACCTTGTCACTCTGAAGAAGTACAAGAAGTTACAAACACAATATCATGCCATTAAACTTAAAACAGAATAAGAATACCATACCGGATCCTCTGCAATATTTGCCAACTTAACAACAACCTGACCAAGAATCTTTCCTTTGGAATCATGAACTTCAACAATCAGATCATCTTCCATACTATCAGGGAAGCTGAAATTAACATTATGTTGTTAGTATATCAAAAAAAGATTTTCCTGTAAACCACCTTATAAAGGATTAATGTAATTTAATACATGCGTGTAAAAAATGAAACATACAAAGCATGTTTTTCACCAGAACCAACTTGCAATCTGATCATGTCCTCTTCAGCTAAGCTTCTCACTCTCATAAGGCAAAAGTATGATTCTGCCACGACAATAAGAAAGCATTACATGATTATGCAAAGAAAGAAAAACAAAGAGAAACCATAATCACGCACCTTGCACAACCTCACAAGTACAAGCATTGCAGAGAGAATTTACTCTAGTTTTGTGGAGACCAGGAACCCGCTTGATGTACTGAGTGCTACCTTGCATGTATGCCCGACTTTGATAGCTAAAAGAACTATTGGCGGGCATGCATGGTAATACTCGAACTCTCCGTAGTGAAGCCAATCTAGATGAGAAAGTTGACTGGAAATTCGACATATGATGCCTGAATAAACACAGTTTTACTATTGGTCTCCTCAATGACAATAAATTGCAGCCAGAAGGAATGTCCAGAGACATTCTGACCTTATGGGCTGTAACAAAAAATGATGATCAGTATGCAGGCCATAGGGTGAGAAATATGAAATACATGTGAGAACCATGATAATGGTGATCTTCAAAGCCGAAATATTGCTTTATGAGGTAGGGAAAAGATTTGGAACAAATTAAATCTCAAAATATCCCTCGACTTTCGCATGTGGCCAATATTTTAGTTCCAGATTATCACATTTTTCCAATTTAATTTATTGACTATACAATATTGATACAAAATGGTCTTTCATGTAGAAATTGTGATACGAAATTGATCCAATCCAAATTTAATCCACCAACAAAACAAAATTGATCCCAATTTATTCCCTAAGAGTTCATTGTGGATCAATTTTGTATGATCAAGAGACTAAATTTGAAAAACATTATACTTTGGAGCTAAACTAATCCACATACAAATAGTCGGAGGAAATTTTTGGATTTAACCTGATTTTGAAAATGATACGAGCAAGAAAAAAGTTCATGCCTTGAACTGTCAACTTTCCAAAAATTCTTTTTTGCTTTATCACGGTTCCTTCAAAAGGTTCTGGAGAGCGTTTTTCCAAGAGTTCCTCTTCTGATTGCAACAGTATCTGCTGCAAACTGCATGATTTTGTGCACTTTAGGCAGGGGAAATTTAGAACAACAACAACAAGTCTTTATCCCACTATGTGGGGTCGGCTACATGAATCCTTTTACTCCATTGAGTTCTGTTAAGAGTCAAATTGTCATCTAAATCTAATAAAAAAAGGTCATTTCTAATATCTAACCAAGACTTTTTAGGTCTACCTCTACCTCTAATATATTCTAAAGGTCATTTTGTGCACCTTAGGCAGGGGAAATTTAGAAAAGAGAACAAAATATAGATACAGGAATCAAGTAACACAAAAATGAAAATATAAAACAATAAGGTATATTGTATCATAGCATGTACTATTCACAAATAAAAGGTCTCTATTAAAGGCTTTAAAGCTGACTGGGTACATCCTATTTATAACGTGTGAAATTCAGATTTAGAATAATGATATGTAGGTTATACAACCTACTAATCAACAATAAAGTAAGAAGAAAATATAGGGAAATGTAAAATTGTATGGACCATACACAAATGAAAAGCCTTGATAAACGGTTTAAAGCTGATCAGGTACATTCTATACTGATTGCAAAACATGCTACAAACACTGGTGTGCAGGTTATACAGCCTATTGTACAGCAAAAAATAAAGCTACTGATGTCAACTTAACTCCATAAGCCACCCTAACCCCATCGTTACAACTACCCCTCACCTCAACCAGTAAGGGTTTAAGTAGGATAATTTTCCTTAAGATGACAACAGATATGTCACCTTTCTTATTTTTCTTCTTAAGTTGCATAAAACTGTGATTCAAACTAAATCAAGTAAATACACCTATTTTTCCAGAAAACTAAAGGCTTATATATATAACAGTGCAAGTAACACGTATGAGATGTTCATATAATTCAACTAGTCTGATTTTACTTCATAAATAGTTATTTAGAAACTAATATATTGCTCGTCTTTAGTTTTCTGTAACTGATACTGCTCATGGAATGACGCTAACCAGAGTACCGTGAAGAGACTGTATATTCACCTTTTCATGGTATTTTAAGGGATCTTTTATAGAAAATCAAAGCACACTCTATTTTTGTCTCTATTCTAGGTTTTTGCTGTGCCAAATTGATATCAAAGACCCTAGCAGATGGCAACAAGTAGTCTGTTGGTACTTACATTGTCAGCTGAGAAGTTTTGGCGATGCTCACAGCTCCCTGAAAATTACCTCCGCAGACTTCCAATGCTATGTCACGAAGATGCGTTGAGATTCACAACATCAAGAATGATGGTAACTTCACCCGGAGCCACATCAATAGAACTGGCAACCATAACAACGTCTAGCAAGACAGTTACAGTGCATCGAGGTGTTCCCGTTAATTTGATCCTTAACTTATACGGATTTAATTCCAATTAAGATTAAATTCCTCATCGAAGGGATGTGTAATCCAGTTGGGAATCCAATGTTGAAGCCCAACAACCCGGCCCAAAGATGACATTGGCAGGAGCAAGGACATAGCGACTTCAAGGTAAAAATCGACATCTTGTCCTAGATGGTCATTTATATATTGAAGATTAGTTGTATTGGGAAAAAGAATGATAATTTTTTAGCCTATAAGGAAATACTACCCGAGTAATAGGCCAAATATATTGCTTGCAAAACTTATGCAATCTCACCAAAGGGAGGACCGATGATTTGTGAAGAGTTGGAGCCAGATGAAGCAAATGCTAGGAGTTATTTCCTTCAAATTACGAGCATATGCTATATTTGCATTATTAATGACTCTTGTAAAGGACTTGCTGTTGACTCAAGAAAAATGGTGCGTCGATATGAATCCCACTTTGCAGCTGTAGGCATATTGCATTTTATTTAGAGATTCCCTAAAATGTGAGTCTTATTATTTCACTTAGAAGTTGCCTACTGATGGGTTTTACAACCTAGTCCTATAGACTAAGATGCCCAGAGATTTAATTCTTTGTTTGTTTGAGTGGACTGCAGTTTTTTATTAGCTTGATACATGACTGTGGTTTTTAGTTGTTTACTAGCTTGACACTTACTAGCCAACAGTTGTTGTTTTGTGATACTAGTGTTTCTACTACAGTACTTTCTTTTCCTGTTTTAATAGTTTAGCACTTTACCCTGCTCTTTTTTCTTTCAGCATTGTTCTACTTCCAGTAGCCTATTCTACTTTGTCTGTAGCTTAGTGTAGTACTTACTCTTTCTCCTGTTTTAGCATTTATTTTGGTATTAATTTAATTTTGATGCTTAATGAATTTCATTTACTTGTTATAAGAGCTCGTACTGTTTTGGAATTTACACAGGAGAGTTGGACAGCTTGCAAGATGTGTTGAGTTTGTTGAGTGTTTGTGAGTTAGAGATTTTTGTACAAAGTTTTGGAGAGCATTTTTTGTGGGTTTCAGTATTGAGTTGAGAGTTGTTTGTATAGGGCTTGGAGAACAGAGTTTGGAGAGCTTTGTTTGAGAGTTTGGAGAGGAATGTTTGAGAGTTATTTGTACAGGATTTGGAGAGCAATGTTGAGAGTTGTTGTACATGTTGACTAGTAGAAACTGTTATTTCTTTTCTTTTTTTATATGAATAATTAAATTAGATTTTTAGATTCAATTTAAAATTAATTGATTAATTATGTTTAATTACTTAAAAGGAATTTCAATAATTTTGATTAAATTAATTTTGATCTTTAATTTAATCGATTAATTAGATTATTTATGTTTAAAATTTCAATTAGTTAATTAAATAAATTAAGCAACTAACTAATTTGATTTCAAATTAATCGCTCTCGAATTTCAATTAATTGAGCGCTCTCAAGTTGTTCAATTAATTAATTGAGTTCAATTAATTTTCAATTAATCGATTATTTTTCAATTAATCAATTATTTTTTAATTAATAATTTCAATTGATTATTTAATTTTAATTAATTAATTTTAATAATTAATTAATCATTTTAATAAGTTAATTGCAATTAACTAATTATTTTAATTAACTAATTTTAATTAATTAATTTCAACTAAATCATCATATCAATTAATTAATTTTCGATTAATTATTTAATTGAAGTAATCAATTAATTCGATTTAATGATTCTCGTGTTAATTAATTGAATTAATCAATTAAAACTCTAATAGTTTTCCAATGATTTTCTGGAATGATTTCAGCAGCCACCCAGCGTCCCCTCCCCTTGTAGGGAGGTCGGGACAACACTTGTCGTTATTTCTTCCACCGAGATTAGAGATCGACAGCGTAGGGTCTTCCATTTTATCAAATTCATCTACCAATGACGCGGGTCTTAGATTTGGAAATTTTCCCACCCGAACTAAAGATCGATAGCATAGGTCTTCAGATTTTGAAATTCTGCCCAGATCAGAGATCAATGGTGCAGATCTTGAAAATTTGGCAAATACCTATTGCTTTATTCCATTTTTTATAAGATAATTATATAAATTTTAAATAGAGATTTTTCTACTTGTATTGCTTGGTTGAGTGGAGAACTGTAATTACCCATTACAGCTAGTGTTAATGATTACACTTAGTGTATGGAGATAGGCTCGTAATCAGATGTAGGCATGAAATTGGAAGTGAATTCACGATTTGACTCTTGCACGTGGAAGAGGATAAATATTGAAGGGCTTATGTGCAAACGGGCTTTGGCTATATCGAACCTATAGTCTGCACAAGCCAGTGGGAATTCGGAGTGGGTTAAGGTGTCAGACAAGCACAGAAAAAAAAGGAAGGCTTGATCGTGTGGGGAGCGATGTGAGGAAGCCGTTCGTGCGTGAGGTTGTTTGCGGGCAGAGGGCTTCGGAGTCGGGGGCTAGATCGTTGGGTGGAGGCGTGTGAAGGTCGGGCTGGTTTGACCGACGGAGCAGAAGGAGTGTTGAGACGGAGGTTGGCTGGGTTCGTGATGCAGTAGGGAAGAAGGCAGAAGCTTGAGGCGAGGGGGTTGCTTGGAACAGCTAAGGCAAAGAGCAGAATTTTGAGAAATTAAAAGTGTGAGTGTCTCTTTTTTAGTTATTTGCCTTTTTTATTGAGTGACTTGCTGAATAGCGGTTATGCCAGTGAATAGCGTTCTTTGGGCTTCAATTGCATGAAGTGGGTTCGAGGCGTAGTATGCAAGTCGGTTGTTTCGTGGAGAGAAGCATCTGTTCGAATTCCCCTTTCTTTTTTTTAGTCAACAAATTGCCTCCCAACGAATTTGTTGTGTGACTTTCACACAATAGATTCATTGCAGTATTTCTGAATAAGTTTGGCATTAATGTTCATCGTTATCCTTTTGCCCTTCTTTCAATCGTTTAGATTGAGTAAAGTAGCTCGTTTCTTAGGTTTATGAGCAGATAAAATTTTGTAAAGATTCGGTCATTAGATTTGTTGAACCTATATTATTTTTTTATCTCAATCATTTAGATTGATGAAATTGGCTCGACCCTTAGGTTTGTGAGCATGAAAGATTTTTAAAAGTTCGGTCCTTAAACTTATTAAACTTATGTTTATTCTTCAACCAGTTAAGCAGGTTGACAAAAATAGTTTGACCCTTAGGTTTATGAGCATGCAAAATTTATAAGGTTCAACTCGGCTCTTAGGCTTGATGAACCTGTATTTTGTTTCAACCAATTAGATTGATGAAAACAGCTCGACCCATAGTTGTGTGAACATAAAAGATTTTAAAAGTTCGGCCTTTAGGCTTATTGAACCATGGATTTTAGCTCAACCCTTAGGTTTGTGAGCATGAAAGATTTTTAGAGGTTTGGTCCTTAGTCTTGTTGAACTAATGGAGTTTAGCTCAACTCTTAGGTTTGTGAGCATGAAAGAATTTTAGAGGTTCGGTCCTTAAACTTGTTGAACCTATATTTTGTTTCAACCATTTAGATTGATGAAAATAGCTCGACCCTTAGGTTTGTGAGCATGAAATATTTTTAGAGGTTCGGTCCTTAGACTTGCTGAACCTATATAATTAGCTCAACCTTTAGCTTTATGATTAAGAGAAATTTATAAGGGTTTGATCCTTAGACTTGTTGAACCTATATAATTAGTTTGATCCTTAGGTTTATGAGCATAAAAAATTATAAAATTCGGCCCTTAGGCTTGTTGAACTTGTGGATTTAGCTCGACCCTTATATACGACAAACATCTCCTATTTTGTGGGAGATATAAAATTGCCTCTTGTCTTTCAAGAGGAGATTGGATTTATCTCCTGCCTTGCAGAAGAATACAAAAATTACCTCCTATCTACCTTTCAGAAGGCGATTGAATTTATCACCTGCCTTGCAGGAGAATATGAAAATTTTCTCCCGTCTTTCAGGAGGGGATTGAATTTATCTCCTACTTTGCAAGATGATTTTTCATACATAACACCTTTTTTTGTTAAATAGTTATGTGTGATATTTCTTCAGATATTGACCATTTATTGATGGCATGGGCCTTTGGCCTTTTAAGTCTATGAGTTGATAGGCTCCTCCTTCATATACTATTTCAATGATGAAGGGTCCTTCTCAGATTGGGTCAAATTTACTGCCGAGGCAATAGTGAGAGATCATAGGTCTTAGGTGAACCAGAACAAATTCAGCCTCTTTGAAGCTTCTAGGATGAATCATTCGATCATGGGTCATAGTCATTCTTGCTTTGTAGGAATCTAGATTTTGCTGTGCTTGAAGTCGAATTTCATCAAGAGCTTCAAGTTCTTTAAGTCGCAGAAGATCATTTTCCTCTTTGATTAATTCGCATTGAACAGCAATACGAAGAGATGA
This sequence comes from Dendrobium chrysotoxum, assembly GCA_019925795.1. Taxonomy (NCBI): domain Eukaryota; kingdom Viridiplantae; phylum Streptophyta; class Magnoliopsida; order Asparagales; family Orchidaceae; genus Dendrobium; species Dendrobium chrysotoxum. The sequence goes on from CM034310.1 coordinate 4,941,503, forward strand.
CAACTCAATCTCAAGAGATAATATTACCTCGGTTTCAAAAATTAGTGAATATGGGATGGCCTGTGTTGCAATTTTATAAGTGGTACGATATGCCCGGAGAGCTTCTGTTAACTTATTATGCCATTCTCTTTTATTTTTAGAGAAAATTTTCTTAAACAATTTTATCAAGGTTTTATTAAAAGCTTCAGTTAAACCAGTGTCTCTCGGATTGTATATCGAAGAATAGTATCAATCTATTTTATGTCATTCGATAAATTTGTAGATTTTAGCATTTTTAAAGGTCGTACCATTGTCAGATATGACTCGACGTGGTACTCCAAATCGATAGAAAATATTATCTCGAAAAAATTTCATAATATTGTCGGCTTTAACTTCTCTTAAGGGAATTAATTCAGCATATTTTGAGAAGTAGTCAGTGGCAGTAAAGATAAATTGATGTCCTACAGAAGATGGTGATTCTATAAGACCTATTATATTAGCAACCCAGTTTTCAAATGGCCATGACGCTACTATAAGATGTAGCGGATTGGGAGGTCGATACATGATATCTCTATGCAATTGACATTAATGACATTTCTTAGCATTGTTAGTATAATCTTGAATCATGCTTGGCATGTAATATCCCATACGTTTGATTTTTATTTTTATTTTTGGTCCAGATTGGTGGGCACCACACAATCCTTCGTGAACATCATTTATGACTTTTTGGAATTCATCAGGACTCAAACATGTAGTCACATTTGATCAAATGATCTATAATATAATGTATCATTCACAAAAGCATATCTTAATGCTCTTCGTGATATTTGCGAAGCCATAGATTTATTTTCGGACAATTTTAATATCTGATGAATGGTTCTCTCCAATTATTTTCATCAGATATGGTCAGGCTTTCTTACACCTCTTTCCCTTCATCATCTTGCATAACAGCTGGAGCTAATGCATGCCTATTTTGAATAGTTATGAGAATTGGATCCTCCTGAGAATTTGCTAGTTCTTTGGCAAGCTTTACCAGCGCATCGGCTTTGCCTACTTCAGGAATTTGTTGTAGGAGTTTCAGAGCATATTCATGATAGGAGATTAATTCAGACTGATTGATTTTGAAAATGCCTGTTATTTGTTTGATTAGGAGTTAAGAATCTTTATATATATGAAGTTTCTAAATTTTCATATTAATCGCCAGCTCAAAACTCGCTATTAAGGCTTCATATTCAGCCTCATTGTTAGTGCGAGGCTCTATTAAACTATAGGAATATCGGAGTATCCCTTTTTGTAGCGTAATAAATATAAGTTTAATGCCCACCTGAATTGTCAGAAATTTAGGTGGCATGACGGGCTTTTTTAATGAAGCTCCATCGAAATAGAGCTCCCATTCTTGCAGATTGTCTCTTTCTTCCACATCAAGTATTCGTTCATTTGGTAACTCATCAATGAGTAGAGAATGTGCAGGTAAAAGATGGGTTGCTAGAAAATCAGCTAGAGTCTGTCCTTTCACGATTTTTTGGCATATATGTTATGTCAAATTGCATCAGCAAGACAGCCCACTTAGCTAGATGACTAGTGAGAGTGGGTCTAGTCATTAGAAATTTTAATGGATCCACTTTCGATATTAAAGTGATTTTATAAGATAACATATAATGCCAGAGTTTTTGAGCGGCAAAAATTAATGCTAAGCATTGCTTTTCAATTAGTGGATATTTTGATTATGTCCCTATTGATCATCGACTGATATAATAAAGGGCATTTTCTTTGTCATCTTCGTTTGTTTGTGCTAGCAACGCTCTGAGTGATTCTTCAAGAGCTGCTATGTATAAAATTAGAGGTTTACCAGAATATGGGCAGTAAGGATTAGAGGATGTAGCAAATATTATTTTATACTATCAAATGCCTCCTAATAAGCATCATCCCATATAAACGGTAAATTTTTCTTTATTAGACGTGCAAATGTTTGACATCTACCTAAAAGGTTAGATATAAACCTTCGAATGTACGCCAATCTACCTTGGATTAAGCGAAGTTGTTTTAAAAGTTTTTATGACATTTTCATGATTGCTTTAATTTTAGAGAGATCAATTTCAATTCCTCTATAGCGTACAATAAATCCAAGGAATTTTCCGGATGGAACACCGAAAACACATTTTAATGGATTTATTTTTAAATTAAAATTTTGAATTCTTTCAAATACAATCCTAAGATCATTTATATGCTCATGTTGAGCTTTACTTTTTACAACCAAGTCATCAACATAACATTCGACATGTTTATGAATTAGGTCATCGAAGATTCGAGTCATTGCTCTTTGGTAGGTGGTTCTTCCATTTTTCAAACCGAACGACATTACCTTATAGCAATATATGCCGATGGGAGTTCCAAACGAGTTATGTTTTTCATCCTCCAGATCCATTTTGATTTGATTATAGCCCGATGAATAAGATCATGTCATGGTTTGATGTATTATCGACCATAAGTTCTGTATTAGGCAGTGGGAAATCATCTTTTGGGCATGCTTTGTTCAAATCCTGATAGTCTATACAGACACAAATTTGATCGTTCTTTTTCTTTACTAGAACGATATTGGCAATCCAGTCAGCATACTTCTTTTCCCGAATAAAACCAACTTCAAGAAGTTTCTTGATTTTAGCAATGACTTGTTCTTCAATTTCAAGTCGTATTTGTCTGGGTGCTTGTTTAACAGGCGGCGTTCTGGTATTGTTAAAGAGTTTATGCACTGTCACCTTTGGTGATAATCCAGGCATTTCAGTTTAGTTCCATGTGAAACAGACATTGTATTCGAGAAGCAACATTATCAGCTTCTCCGCTTTGTCCCGTGAGAGATAAGCACTAAGGAATGTAGGTTTGAGATCTTCTTCGGTTTCGAAATTTATCTCTTTGAGTTCATCCACAGTAGCCTTACCACCTTCTTTGAACTCTTTTCGGCTTCTTTCAAATCTATAATTAGATCTTCTGTTGGATTTCGAATTTCGATGGTCCCTCCTCCTTGTCTATAATATTATAGGAGGTTGTGTATGCAAGACGTGGATGTCGGGGGTACTCAAGATAATGATAGGATGATGCTCGTGTGAGATATGAATATTGAGCATATCCGAGACCTCATGTTGTATACAAATCATGGTCAATGGGCTTTTATGCATGCTCGTTATGTCAGAGCTTTCTAAAATAACGAGCTCTCTTGCTTGTTTGTACGAAGAATATATTTTTTCCATAAAATTTCTCATAATGGGTGGAGGATATTGAGGAATGATTATTAATATATCTCCGTATTCCCACTCATGTTCGCATTCTATTTCATGAGTAGTGTGATGCGGTATCACTCTTGATTCGTAGAAAAAGGATACGCATTCATTGAGACCTCTTTTAGGGAAAACATAGAAAGTTTTTAACATTTCTATATTTGTGTTTGATGAGGTAGACAATATTTTGAAATGAGCCGCCGGTATGGGTACTATTTTGATGATATTTGTAGATATCTAATATTCAGATACCCTTATCATCGAAATTGATACTTTCTGCAATTTTTTAGATATGGAATTGGATCCTGGGTCTCCTTCCTTCTGAAAATTTGTAGTACTCTTAGGTTGATAAAGGAATTCTTCTTCTTCCTCAATACTCAATTTGTTTGAACATCATACTTTATTTGCATGATTAGCTTCGTAATCAAAAGGGATGGCTGATAATTCACTCCTTTTTCCTATGATTAGGGGTTTAAAAGCTACAGAGATATCATCCTCTTCGGTATCACTACCGAGGTGAGGCACTGAGCAAATTTGCTTTAATTTATTCTTACTTTTATATTTTGGCTTTCCTTTATTCAGTATAGCTGCCTAAATTCTTAGAAGTTTGTTGTCTTTTTGCCTTTTGTGCTATAAAGTACTTGGCATCATCATAGATTTTGACTTCGTGCACCAAGAATAGTTGTCCATCACCATCAATATGATGTTCTTCATAATCTCGATTATATTTCATACATTAATGAAGTTTCCAATCTTCTTCCCCGATCCCTAGTCCTGAAATAAACAACAAGTAGGGTTAAATAAGACTTGAGAATTATGATCACTAGTAAGTTTTTATATAGAGATTAGGTTTGTGGATAATTGAGATACGTGGAGCACATTTTTTAGAGTGAGGGAGGGAGATAAGGGTATGTCTCCTTAGCCTGCTACTGTGGTAAGAGAACCATCAGCAGTGATGATTTTCTTATCACTAGGGCAAGGAGTTAGTTGATGAAGTGGGTAGTGGAGTGTGTCATGTGATCTGTGGCTCCTAAGTCAATGATTCATACTCCTTTCAAATGATTTCTAGAGTCACTTAATCCAATGGATATAGGAACTTTACCTGAAAGTGCAAGAGAAGAAGATGTAGCTGGGTTTTCAAGTGATACTAGGAGTTATTTTAGCTTATCAATATCTTCTTTGTTGAGCTCTCTGAAATTGGACTATGTTTCTGAGTTGGACTGACTTGTTGTATTGTTAGCTTGTGACATTCCCTTTTCTCTACATCTTTGATTCCACTCATTACTTGGGGGATTTCCATGTAACTTCCAGCATGTCTCATTTGTATGTCTTGATTTCTTGCAATAGTTGCACCAAAGGGAGTATTTGTCTTGAGGTTTTGAGAATTCCTTACCTCTTTCCTTCCATGACGCCTCTTTTGCTATCACCATTGCTAAATCTTCAGCAAACTTTGGTTCCAGCATTATGCCTTGTTGGCTTTCCTCAGCACGAATGAGAGAAATGGTCTCATTTAGTGAGGGTGTCTCCTCTTTGCCTAGAATCTAAACTCTAACTTGGTCAAGCTTTATATTTAATCCTGCAAGAAAGTCATACATTCTATCTTTCTTAATAAAGCTTTTTAGGATAGCCGCATCTTCTGGACACTTGGTCTCTATACATCTGTAGTGATCAAGTTCTTGCCACAAGCTTTGAAGAAGAGTGACATATTCAATCACGGTCTTGCTTCCTTGTTTTGTGCTTACAACCTTGACTTTAATTTCAAAGATTTATGCAGCATCCCGAACTTTTGAGAAGGTTTTCCTGGTGGCATCCCATATGTCTTTTGCAATAGATAAGAACATGAAAGTATCGCTAATTTCTGGAGTCATAAAATTCCATAACTATGACATGATCATGGAGTCTACTTCATCTCATGCCAAAAAATTAGGATCTTCTTCTTTTGGTCCTACCCCAAGGAGGTGATTCATCTTACTTTTTCCTTTCAAATAGGTCTTCACAAATTGAGACCACTTCAAATAATTCTTTCCATTTAAGCGATAGGAAGGCTGCATATTTTGGAGATCTCTTCTTCTTTAGTGCACCATAGAGTCTTCCATTTGGTCAAAGCATTGGGAGGAATTTGCTTCAGACATTGCGGCGGCTAAGGGCAGCGATGAAGGTTATATTAAGCAGGGCAGTAATGAAGGCTGTGTTGGTTATATATAGGATAACAACAACAAGGGAAGGCTAGCAATGAAGGCACGGAAATACAAAAAATTCAGAATTCCGGCAATGGCAATAGTTTTCGGCTTTCCCAGACGCCCACTCTTCACTCAGGATACAGACAAAGCACGACTCGGGTGGTCTGTCCCTGAAAGTTTATAGGCACGCCCCAAGCCCAAGCGTGGTCTTTCCACAGAAAACCAGTGTGACAGAGCATGTCGGAGAACATGACCAATCTCGATAGACCTAATTCCCCTGACAATAATGAACAAGAAGAGAGGAGTAGATCTCACTAAATAATGGAGCTCGTTCTCTCCCCAAGAGCTCTTTGCAGCCCACCGAAACTTGGAAGGCTCAGATACCATGTTAAATTCAGAGAATTGGAGAGGGAAAATGCTTAATTTTATTGCACAAATTTGTCTCTATTTATAGATCTATACAAGATATCATAATAAAGAAACAAATATTTACAGAATAATGCATAATTGCTCTAATATAATCCTTCCTAATCAGCCATCTAAATATGGAAGGAGATTAGCGTGATTCAGGTGAGCCTCCCACGGATTCTCATCTTAGCTATGGGATGAAAATGCCAAGGGACGGCTTAGATTTAATAAGTGAGCCTCCCACGAATTCCCATCCTAGCTGTGGGATCAAAATGCCGAGGGACGGCTGGTATTTAACACTAACACTACAAAAATACAAGAGAAAGCCAAGTAAATAACCCCAAGGGACGCAACCCTTCAGAAAAACGAGAAAGAAAACCGTCAAGTCCATCTCACAACACTGTGGCACCAGTTTGGGGCGATGCGCTGCTGAAGCCTCTGTCTGATGACGCTACAACGCTCAAACTTGCAGCATTGTGGTGCCAAACTTGTAGCGCTTCTACGCCGAATCCAAAGAGCTTTGACGCTCTGCTCTTTGTCGATCAGCACTAGGGCGCTTAAGAACATAGTATCGGGGCGCTCGGGTACACAGTGTCGGGGTATTGTATGGAAAAAATTTTCCGTTGCAAAGCACCCGAACCCAAACATGGGGTAAACCCCCACAACCTCTAGCAAGCATGACAAACTTGAGGTCCGAGGCAACAAAACAATCCTATTGACCAAAGCAATCAGTTTCCACACATAACAATCTCCCACTTGGAAACTGATTGCAATCAATCCTTCTCCCGATCTGTAACACTAATCATAGTACCTGTAGTGTGGCTCACCCCTGCTCTCATCCTCCATAGAGGTCGACTGAAGCTACATATAACTTCAGTTTATCAATTGTCACCATCTTCATTAGCATATCTACAGGATTCTAGGTCATGTGTATCTTCTCCAAAGATAACTGAATCTTCCAGAAGCGACCTAATGAAATGATACCGAAGATCTGAAACTCTTAATATGGGTGCATCCAGTCATTATGAGGGAAGGACTAGCATTTATCTTTCCTGATGTTAACAACAACTATGGTGATAAGGTAGCAACAGCTTGTGCATAAACTATTGGGAAAATATCTGAAGAAAATAAACTGTTACCAGCTCAAAACGGTAGACCTATGATGATTGCTGAGTTAATCTTTGAGTTTCCAATTTACTAAAAAAAAAACATTGGCATAAGTGGACAAGAAATGAGTCCAGTCAACAATTGCCATCAGCTTGACAAGATAGATGGCAAACAAAGACAATGTGAACACCAAGTACAAGGAATGTAAATGATGGTCAGTGTTTCAGGTATATCATGCATATATAATTAGAACTTTTTAGGATAAGAAAACTATTAGCACGTGTAAATGGAGGAAAATATTCTTAAAACAAGCGCAATAAATGATGGCAAAGTTAAATAAAATACTGACAGGGAACGATAATGCAGTACTCATGTACAATTCTATATTGTAAAACTAAGCCACATCTTATTACTTTTCCTAACGCAGGCTCATAATTTAATCATAAGTTCACCAAAGATAGACTTTTAATTATTTTCAGCAATAAAACTGCCAAACTGACGGTATTGCTCACCCAAAAGAACTTCGCAACAGTGAACATTCATTTTCCAAGAATTTCGGAGCATCCATGCAACCCCGTGCCCATAGATGAAGGCAGAGACGAACACATGCATCGTATGCAATAACAGAATACCAAGGCCCTTGTTCACTGCACCAGCAGTGCCGAAAAATAAAATTAGCTCAATAAACGAAATTCTGAAGAAAATTTTTGTACTGAAAATATCAGTAGCATTAGTACTTACCATGCATGGAAATTGGGAACTTTTAGTGGCAAAAACTTGAGAGGAGCTGAAGTCTCACTACCAACTGAAGGGTACCTGTAAGACAGAACAATCAGAATAAACTACTTGAATGGCATAACTTGGTTGGCAATGAGCTGAAACATTGGGGCAAGTGGCACAGTGGTATCGCCGCTTACCACTGGGGAGGTTTAGGGACACCTGAAAACATTTCAATACAGTTCACAGTTTACTGACCTAATATCCCCGTTGGTTTTTTTGCTTCCAGAATTTGTAAAAGCTGCCATATGGCCAGCATCATATGCAGTCAAATTGGTTGCAGGAGCCATAGCTTGGTTGATTTCGTGATTAGAACCATGGCACGGTGGGGCGCTTGGGGTATCAGCAGGAAACCCCTGCATGCATGCATGATTTAGCAGTACTTGTGAGAAGTATTTCTCAGTTTTTGATAATGCAAGTTATGACCTTATAACGAATCTGAAGCATCAGTACTAAAAGCAATAATAAGATTCAATGTGAACGTCTAGTAAATAAAAGTCGTACTGCCTCATAAAAGTGTGGTAAAAAGCTATGATCAGGTAACGTATACTGATTACGTAACATTCAGATTTCTGACTCTGTAACTATGTTTATGACATACCATGACCATGTTTATAATTAGTTTATGTCAAATGATGAATGGTTTTAATATGAGAGCGATATCATGCACTGCTTGCAGAAAAAGCATTTTAAAGGTAGGCTTCCATGATCAACCAACCATTACTCAATGGACAACACCTAGTTAGATGCGCCATGTTAACACAATATTCTCATTAACTATTCCAATGATATGAGAGAGAGATGTAAGGGGAATCATAAAAAGAGATTTATTTGTTGGAAGGTTGACAATAAGCTTTAAACATTGGAGGTAATAGTTGGAAGCCAGAGCCTTCTCAGAAGAAAATTCATGATTGACATGGATAGGTGATTGAGAAGGTATGAGAAAGGAGGTGGTCGAATTTTTATGTCGAGTGAGCATAATTGATGGAGAAATTGTGCTCGGGTTTTGAGAGAAAATAAGAGAGATGAATACTAGTGAGATCAAAGTGAGAAAAATATTTGGGTGAAAATATTTAAAGCCTACATTTATTTTTCTACAATCATCACTTTTTGCAATTGTAAATGCCGATAAATGTCACGGATTCATATAAACTCTCTCGTTATGTTTCTATTGTTCATCCTTGTGTATTATGCATGTTAAAAAAAAAAGTACTCACAACTTTACGCTATAGAAGTATCAACCCAAAAAAACTGTTGTGAACTATTAAGTAATTGTAAAAGGGATGAAGCACCATAACAAAGTGAATACCAAAATTTTAGGTATTTAAGCTTAAGTCTACATATGTGGGAATGGAGAGAGAATCTTATCCACTAATTAAAAAGCCATAATTGTAGCATATAATAACATTACACTCATCATCCATTCTCAAAGCCTAAATTCATCCTCATTCAACAAAGAAAAAGAGAAGCTCGAGTATCTTTAAGTAAAAGAAACTTAGGAGAAATAACAAAAAAGGATGATTAAACTAATACCAAAAATTACATCAATTTGTCTGGATAATAATCCAAACTCCTTGAAATGAATTTCTTAATTTTTATCTTCTTTTACTATCTCTTTCTCTGCTCTCTCTAATCCACTTCTCAATTCCTTTTCAGCTCCATAAATAATTCAAGATTACGTTATGCTTCCATGTCAATTAAATATTCATATATCAACTTATATAGCCATCAAATCATTGCAAAGCTACCTAACTCATACAAAAATCACTTGGCCTAATTCTAAGCTTGCACACAAAAGCTTATAAAAACCATTTTAATCCACTCAAATACGAGGTTCTAATCTGAATTTTCTAATTTGTTTTAATGCGAGGTTTAAATATACGATGTTACACACTTTTTTTTCTTTTTTATATACGATGTTACACACTAAAATAGCTCAAATTTGAAACTAGGGTTTGCCATAATTTTTTCCCTAAATCAAATAAAGCATGAAAAACACACTAAAATGAGTCAATGTCACAAATAACAATATTATCAAATAAATTTTGAGAAGAAAAACTCAAAAAAACTCAAGAATGAAATAAAGATCTTTGTGTGAGAGAAGTGTACAAGGTTATTCATCTTCATCTATATCCTTATTCCTCGAGTTGCTATAGGTGAGAGCTCTTTGGTACAAGAGCTTCGAAGTATCTTGGTGTGAGAGACTCTTTTGCCTAGCTAGGAGGCTAGAGGTGTAGGCATCTCCGCTGTACTGGGTGTAGAAGGGGAGTGATTTCTTGGGAGAGAAGAGGTGTAAAGGTTATTCTCTATTTCCCAGTGAAGAAGGGGGGCTTCTCAGCATTGCTAGGAATACGAGTGTGTTTGTGGATTCCTCAGAAGAGGACTCCATGGAGTGGACGTAGGTTAGGTTGACCGAACCACTATAAAAATTTGATTTACATTTTTTTCTGATTTTGTTTCCTTACTTTTGTTTTTGCAATTTCTTCACTTGCTTATTTTTTGTTGCATTATTATTGATTATTTGAGAAAGAAAAAGATAAATATATTTTTGAAAATTGTTGATTAGTTGTTTTTCTATAAAATAAAAAAATGAAAAATATATTTCTTTTACTCTAAATATGATAAAATTATTTTTGAAAAAAAAGGGAATCAGTTTTAGTTTTGGTGCTCTAAAAGTTCTAAAGTCTTCTGCTGATATAATAATATTAAAATTTTTAAAAGGCACTAATTCAAACATCTCTTGTGTGCCACGAACACTTTCAATTGGCATCAAAGTGGGTTATTTAGCTAACTAGTTTTAATACCATAAGTTGATCCTGTCATGACATAATTGGGGAATCGAAACACAACGAAGTGGTACTCTATTACTGATCCACCACTTTTTGATAGCATATCCTTTGATTTATGGAAAATTCATATGACAACTTTAATTCAGTCAATTGATTTTAGAATATGGAATTTGATTTAAGCAGAATATACACCTCCACATTGTATAATGAATGACATGAAAGTAAAACATCCCTTTGCTAATTAGAATTTAGAAGATAGGGAGTTAGCACAATATAATGTTGTTGACCTCTGCATATGTTTAAAAAAAAGGGATTACCAAATAAAAAAAGGGGCATACCTGCTCTCTGTCGTGCCCATCCCCTACTCTCTGCCAAAATCCCTGCTGAAAGCATGCCGAAATCAGTTCGTAGGTCTACTATTCGGCGTTGTCTGAACAAGTGACAGTTGCCCATCCCGCTCAAGTTGCGCCTACACCGTATTGTTAAATACCAAGCAGACAAAGCCTTGGGCTTCCGACTTCAGACTCTCCATTTCACGCAAGCCTTCGCTTCACAAACCTTCCGACCTTCAGCCCTCTTCCATTCGCAAGACCTCGCCAAACTTGCAAGACCCCACAGATCTCTCTGCTCTTTATAGGCCAAGCGACCCCAACCCTATCCAGTTTGCAAGCCCTCCGACGTCCAGTTTGACCTCCAAATCCGACGATTCCTCCCGAACCCGTCGCCATCCTGTACAGGAGCCGAACTCCAGCCAAATCCAAAATCAAGTCTTGCTCTTGCCGCAAGCATCTAAAGCCCAATCTCTCTGATCCTCCATACCCGAGCGTCGACCTCCTGCTCCTATCTCATCAATCCCCTAGATCTTGCCGACCTAACTCACCAGTTAACGAAGCTCACCAGTTAACAGAGTCCTGTCTGCTTCTTCTCTGGACTTAACCGAATCCTCTTGCATACCCATCCCTGTCTTTGGATCCCCGCTTATAGTGCCACTAGCCACTTCCTCCCTTAGCCAACTCCTTTAACAAGCCACAAGCTCCATCTCTACCCGACCCCTTTTAGTTATTAGTTGTTTTGTTTTATTATTACTTACGTAATATAGATTGCAGTGTGTGTATACACACACACACACACACACACATATATATATATATATATATATATATATATATATATATGCATATGTATTTATGTACATACATATATATTTAAAAAAAAAAGAGAAAAAGAAAAAAAAAGAAGAAGAGGGGAGAGGGGATACTTTTTGTTCATTTCGCTCAGATTCCCTTTCTCATCATGTACGGCGGACCGGCAAACCCCTTATATGCGCTGTCGTAGCACGGAGGGAGAAAACCCGGTGCGGCACTTACGACGAGGCGGAGAATCACCTAAAATCTCATTTTCGGCGTTTGCGGCGGACCGGAGAATCACCTATACGTGCTCTCATAGCACGGTAGGAGGGAGCCTGGTGCGACGCATACGACGAGGCGGGTAAGTGATATACATGCTCTTGTAGCATGGTGGGGAGTCCCTAATTACATGTACATGCCCTTGTGACATGGAAGGGAAATTCACTTGTGTTTGTTTTCATGCAGGTACTGTGGAGCCCCTCATACACGCTCTTGTAGCGTGGTGGGATGACAAGATGTACGGCTCGGTGTCCCCAAACACCAACCATACATGCTCTTGTAGCATGGTGGGATAGCCCAATTTTTCCGTAGTTTCCCCTAAAAGGGGGAGACGCCGGGAGGCTATCGAAATTCCGTTTGAAACGCAGAAGATTTGAACAAAATTTGGACAATATAGACCTAAATGAAGAATGAAATGAACCTGAATTAGACTCAAACTAAAACAAGACTTAAACAACTAAAGAATTTGCTAACTTGAACTGAACAAAACAACAAGAAGACTTGAACATTTATAGAAGTTCTAGAATTGAATCAAATGACGAAGATCTGGACTAGAACTTGAACGGCACAAGGGACTTATGAACTTGAACTGAACTGAATGCAACGGACTTGAATGAATGGACCCCATGGAGCAAAATTCAGATTCAAAAATAAGTGAACATTAAGTCAACAAATGCAACATCATAACAAAAATATAAATACCAAATGATGAATCCAAGTCATCTGAATAGGCACCAATCAATACAGTAGGGGACTTGTGCTGAAGTTTCAAATGAACATTTGTGAATAAGTTAATGGTGGGTGTTGAATAGAATTTTTGCATTCCACCTACAAGCGATAGGATCAAAAAAGAATGAATAATGCTACTGCAAGTGAATATACATAACCTTCATAAGTCTTTTGTGGAAAATGACAGGAATCTTTGAACACCACACCACTCTTTCAGCTAACATCAGTTAGTTGGCAAATTAAAGCTGCAATCTCCTGCAAGTCTTGAAAGTCGGTGTGTGATGAATGTAGCAGTACTCTGCAATCGACACCTGAATAGAGTCAACAATAGCCTGTGCGACAGTCATTCAAGGAGAGACAGTAACCCCTAGCACACCCACTTGCAAATACTAACAGAGGTATAGTGAACACATCAACCGACCTATGGGCGATAACGGTGATTAAGATGTGAAAGTAATGATCCCCTTTCATCCGACACCAGATGTCTTGTTGACATAAGCAACAGCTGCCATAGTGGTTTTGCCGCCAAATGGTACCACTAAATTACGGTTGTGGCCAGAGCCAATATGTTCCTTAGTAGCATCAAATTATTTAGATATGAATCAATAGGATATAATCAATAAGGCACAAAGCCCTCTATTAGCTAAGGTGGATTCAAATTTATCCCCTTAGACAAACATCCACCATAGGTCTACAAGGTACCCTTGGATGAAGCAACCTATGGTTGCCGACAAAGATCCTTCTGTCAAGTTGGGTCGACTACCTCCTATAACTAAGTAGACTAGGGACCACAATGACCCGGGATGACGGAACCATGGGATCTTAATCGGGTCCATCATCCATTCCCCCACCATCCGCTTTAAGTGCAAGATGATAAAATTTATATTTTAAATATCAAATTTCCACAACCTAAACCCATGCTGCTACTATATGCCAGATAACATGTATTTTCTACATATCTAATTGACGACTAGCCTTAATCGAAAGTTCTCTCTCATTATTGGGAGGGGTAATTAACTATAGGGGCTTGCGCCTATTGGAAATCAGAATTCAGATCATAAAGTCCTCGCAAAATGAGGGCGAAATCTCTGGGTAGTGTCTTATCTACAAACCCATCTGCCATTTAAAATTTACCCTGAAATTTAATCCATTAAAACTCCCTCGAAAAGCAATAGGGGAGGTTGGGGCCGAATTTTTGGAGCCCACAGATTTCTAGAGACTCCACTGGGGTTTGATTTTTCTTTCCATCTTTAGCTAGTCATCTCAGCGCTATGGTAGCATCAGGATTAATATAGGCTCAAAATTCCAAACTCTCCAAAATGATCATTTAACGAATCAAAAGTCTGAATATTCTAAAATGATCACTTAAAAAATTCATCGAGTAGGGTTTTAAATTTATTTTAATTGCTTTCTTATACTGACTATTTTTGCCTATTTTATTTCTCTATTCTATGTAAGTCTCTGCATTTTGAAAGTGTGGGGTGATGTATCAGATGCTGATTACTAACCCTTGCCTTTCATTTATGCAGATGGATCTACAGAACACCCCGATGACCATCCAGCTGGGACAAGGAGCCAAGGTTCAGCTGGCGAATGCCATTATTGAAACTAGAAATGATGGAGCTACCATCCAATTTGATAGTCTTTACTTCTCCGCAGTTAATGCAAGGGTTGCCACCGTCTCTAGCGTATCTGCCAGCACCGCGAGTTGCTGCTGTTGAAAATTCTCACAAGAGAGTTTCTGTATTTGAGAGGTTGTCACAGCCTGAGGCCACAACTACAGGGAGGATAGTAATTGGTAGAAAAATCTCAGTGGTACCTGTCAAGACCACTACACTGCCAATCGGGTTACCTGTACCCGGAATGAACAATGTTGAAGCTTCCTCACATGGAGGAAAGTTGACAAGGAGAAAGAGAAGGAAGTGGAATGCTGAGATCTGAGCTCAGCAACAACAATTACTTGTCCACCCATCCAACCTGCCGGCTCAAGAACTGGAAGCTACCATTCCGACCAGATATGGGTTCACGAACCTGAGATGGGTAAAAAGAAATAGTTCCTCGGGGGAGCTAAAAAAGTCCTTTTGGGATTAACGGCCCAAAGTCCCAACCCCTCCAAAAAATCAAGAGCCTGAAACTCTCTCAGCCCGGGTGTATCGGGTGCTGAAGACTGTAAGGGAGAGAGGCCTAAAGAAGAAGGAGTATCAGCAGTCCTTGATAACTGAAGCTAGAAGAACTCCACCAAGAGAACGCTTGTCTTTTGTGGTGGAGAGAAAGGAAAAACGATATGTCCCATGTGAACACCTGAACCTCGGGTTTAGGGATCTGCCGTCGAAAGGTCCCGGCTGAAAGGAAAGGAAATCTGGAGGCCAAAGCCTCACAGAGAAAAACAAGAGGAAAGAAGGAAAAGAGAGATAAACCTGGGCGTGACATCCAGTGCGGCTTCCCGGAGATCCGCCCCCAACGACAAACAATGTCAGAAATGGGTCCCAAGGAAGGCCCATGACGACGCCCATTCCGATGATCGACACCTTGGAGAATCCTCCAGGGGATCCCGTCACTCACCGACCCCTCAAAAGGAAGAATCCAACTTCGATCGCATCCTGCGGATTAAAGAAATCTTCTTGCCGAATCAAGAACCAGAGATCCAGTGGTGCCGTCGCTCGAAAATCTAAGTACTAGAGGAAGAAGAGGATGAAGATATAGAAGAGGGAGACAATATAGAAGAAGAGGAAGAAGTAAATGATGCCATAAATATGAAAGTTGTCTATATGGTAAGGCACACTAACATCAACAGTGAGATCTATTATGACGACGGTGAAGATGGAGACAATAGGCAACAGCCACCGCCTAGGTAAGTGTATCGACATCGCTGTGAGGTTGTGTCCACCACTGGAAGAGGCGGACACTCTTCTGAAGAAGAACGAGAAGAAGAGACTGAGGAGAATCCCTTTACTGACGAGAATGTCACACTCGCAGAAATGCAGAGGCAAATAAAACATCAAATGAGGGCTAAGGATAGGGAAATATCTCAGTTGAATGAAAAAATAACAAAGATGATGACCCAAATGACGATAATGATGCAGAGAACTGCTATCGTCTATCTCATGCCCAATCCTCCGACTGATCCTTCAAACTTCCAAATGCCTCAAGTCTCAGGAGTACCCTCCTGAGGATGGTCATGAGGCTCAGAACATCACTCGTCAGCCCACTCTGTAAAATATAGCCAGTACCTCCGAGCTTGTGACGGCTGCACAACTCGAAGGAATAATTACGGAGAAGATCAAGGCCATCATAGCCATTGATCAGGCAGAGAAGTTGGTGGGCAAAAGCCGTCCATATCCCGAAGAGTATAACCAAGTGCCGTACTTGAAAGGGTACTCTGTCCCAAAATTTAATACCTTTAATGGTAATAGCAATCCCAGACAACACTTGGCACAATTCAAAGCCACATGCAGAAATACAGGAGGTAACGATGCCCTACTCTTCCGACAATTCGTCACTAGTTTAACAGCAGCTGCTTTCGAATGGTACGCTGAGTTGCGAAATGACTCTGTGAAGACATTCGCAGAGTTGGAATCAATGTTCGTGAAGAGGTTCGCCAATACAACTGAGAAGATAACGATTGCCGACCTCGCCCTAGATAAGAGAAAAAGGGATGAGTTAGTGACTAAATACATTACTCGCTGGCACAATTTGAGTATGAAATGTGAGCAGCAGCTCGAGAAAGAACACGCTGTACAACTATTAATGAGAAATATTGATGATAAGATGCAAACATTCCGATGTATGGCTACCATTACCATATTTCAAGACTTGCTGGACAGGGTGGCCAAGTTTGAGAAATTGAATTTGTAAGATCAGAGAACCACTCTAATAAGCCCAAGAAGGCTAAAGCCTCAGATGCTAAGAAGGGTGAAACCTACTCTGCATCCTCTCTCAGGCTGAATAAGGGGAAGCAGGTGGTTCATAACGTAGACAAAGGCAAGCAGCCAATGTAGCATGAAGAAAAATTAAAACAAGTCTACAATCCTAACCCCCAGCCGAAGCTGATACTTGGGGGGGAACAATAGGCCACAAATCTTCCAAGGTAGAAGGGAATGCTCGAGGCAAGCAATGGGAACTGGTGATAGAATATTCTCATCTCTCAAAGACAAGATGAATAAAGAATATTCATTTAAAAGGGAGAGTATCGCCAAGTTATTTCAACAGGCGCTAAAAGCAAGTCTAGAACTGCCAGAGTGTAAAAAGGCCGAAGGAGTCAAAAGAAATTGGCAACCCAAATTATTGCCCATATCACTGAGTGCTTGACCATCCCATTGAAGATTGCTACATCTTTAAGGATTGGCTCGAAAGAAAATACTGGAGGAGAGAGCTCACATTGTCAAATAATGTGTTTTCCCACCCCAAAAAGGAATCAACTCGGATAGTTACGACTTCTTCCGTACACCCGGCTGAATAAAGAAAAATGAAAAGAAGCCAGTTCAAGAAGAGCAATGGGAGACTACGGTCTCTAAGAAAATTATAAAAATGCTAAAGCAACTTAAAGGAGTTTCGGGTGTGAAATAGAAATCTCCTACGGAGCCAATGCTAAATCTAAAGGCATTGCCTATGGCACAAGCATCTACTTCTAAACAACTTCCCAACCAAGCTGGTACTTCAAAGTCTAAAAAGGCGAAGTCCAAGAAGAAGACCAAACTGAGGAACCCATGAAGAAAAAGACAGCGACTCAAAGGGCTATTTATAATTTGGACGAATATTACCAGACTGTGAGGCAACCTATTAAGCTCGCTGACTTCATGTCAGAGCTTAAAATAGATGAAGCCAAAGAAGGTGATGAAGACTCTCTTCTAGTAGAAGCATGTCGGATCATCTCAGTGGTGCCAAATACGCTGACAAAAGAAGAATGCACTAAGGAGGCAGCCTCTGAATCTTTTATGATGGTGTCGCCAATGGATTACAGTTCAGAGGAGGATCTGTATTTTCCAAAAATAGATGAGTCAGACCCCGACATAGTATCGCGAATGGGACATGTAAACCTGGGTGGTGACTCTGAATCAACAGATGAATCCCTAGACGCAACAATGACTAACTCTGAAGAAAATGCACTGTCAAATGAGTCTGAGCCAAAGAAGATTACTTAGGTGCAGTTAAGGAGTGGTAAGGTATTGCCGTCTTCTCCAAAGAAAGGAATTCCAGATAAAGACAAGAAAAAGAAAATAGTTATCAATGAAGATATCATCCTCAAAGACTCCAAGAAGAAAGATACTTTAGTTAAGGGGATAAATTATAATGTCTTATCCCGCCTAAGGAAGATCCCTGCCCAGCTCAGTATATACGATGCTCTGGTAATGTCTAAAGACCTTCGGGAGACTTTGATTCAGGCTCTCAAAGACTCTGAAAGATACGAGACATATTTTGCACAGCATAACATGACCGAAGTCTTGCAAGCCCGTAACGAGCCGTTTATCACCTTCTCTGAAGAGGACATCATGCTCGGAACGGCGGATCATAATAGCCCTCTATATGTTACTGCAGAGAGTGATGGCATGATAATCAGTCGAATTCTTATCGATCCGAGGTCCTCCATAAATCTCATGAGCCTAAAAGCACTAGGATCGCTCTGCCTCGATGTGGAACACCTTGGGCCGAATAAGTTAATGGTACATGACTTCAACGAGAAGGGATAAAGGACTCTTGGATCATTTATGCTCACTCTCATATTTAGAGAATTTCATATAGAGGTGAAATTTCATGTGATTAACGCAGATACCTCATTCAAAGCGCTTCTGGGTCGCCCTTAGTAACATGAATATGGTATTGTCCCGTCAACGCTACACCAATGCATAAAGTATCTTAGAGATGGAGAAGAATTCAGGATCTCTGGTGATATCCAGCCCTCTGCAGTCCATGAAGCAACAGTCTATGAAGACACGCAGTATTTTATTCCAAAGAAGCAAAAGCCGTCGAGCTCTCTTGAGGCTAAGGCTTCAAACTCAAAGGCTGCAAAGTGGCCTGGTCAAGAAGGTGAGAAAAAGCAGGTGAGGAGAAAGAAGGCATCTTCGGTTCCTCCCAAAATAGCAACTACTCCCAAAGAAAGAAAGCATGTGCCTCATCTAGGTAGTGACACAGATGAAGAGGATGTCACTCCTACCAAATCTCGGAAAGTATGCTAGTCGACAGCCAAACGAAGAAAGAAAGTCGAATATTCAAATGACGATTATAACTACGACTCTATCTACATAAATACGGTGTAGTGTGTATTCTCTAGAAGAATAGATAGTCTTTCAATCTCAAATAGCATGCTCATAGTCACGCGCATTCCCCTACAATACTTTAAGAAAATCACCATGCGAGAGGTGCATAAGGTTGAAGAACTCACAATTCGTTATCTGCATCCGCTTGAAAAAGGGACTGAGCCAGGGAACTTATTCTATTCCGTGGGAAAGCTCGAAGAAGTGAATCACAACTGGTTTTATAAGCTCGCTGATTCTTAGTTACTACCTACGAGACTGCCTAGGTTTAATACCAAAGATATTCGAAGGATGTTGCGAAAGCAAATCAATATTCATACCTCCAAATGACAAATTCGTACATGCCTGGGCCTCTAGTACGTAAGGAATCTGCGTACATTACGACAAAAGGATATGGCTACATATAAAGGCGTAGGATTTATCAGGAGAAAATACCTCCGGAAGGAGACTTGCCTAGCAATCACATGTAGGGAGATCAGATCCGAAGGCAACGACGATGAAGAGACATACGAAGTTAATACTTATGATGATCAATCCATAGAAGCCAAGCCTGCACCAGAAGAGCTTGAAGATGGCGAACAAGCTGCTATTAGGGATGAGCTAAAGGAAGTCAACTTAGGGACTGAAGAAGGCACTCGTCCAGCCTTCATTAGCTCCCTTCTGCTAGAAGAGCAAGTGGAAGAAATAAAGAAGCTCCTTTGTGAATTCGGGGATTATTTTACCTGGATATATACTGAGATGCCCGGCTTATCCCCTGACGTAGCAGTTCACATATTGGCCATCAAACCAGATGTGACACCCGTCAAACAAGATCCAAAGAGAATGAAACTAGAGATTAAAGAATAGGTAATTACAGAAACGAAGAAGCTCAGAGAAGCAAGCTTCATTCGTGAAGAGAAATATGCTGACTGGATTGCCAACATTATTCCTGTGAAGAAGAAGAATGGTCAGATTTATTTCTGTATTGACTTTCGGGACCTCAATAAGACATATCCAAAAGATGATTTTCTGCTCCCTATATTAGAACTCTTAGTGGATAACACATTCAACTACGACATATTCTCGTTTATGGACGGATCGTTAGGCTTCAACCAGATCAATATGGCACCTGCAGAAGAAAAGCACACATCATTCAGAACGCTCATCGGCATTTTCTGCTACACGGTCATGCCTTTCAGCCTAAAAAATACTGGTGCCACCTACCAGCGGGTGATGATACATATTTTTGATGAGCTAATACATTAGAAGGTCGAGTGTTATGTAGACGACCTGGTCGTTAAGAGCATAGACTGTAAAGATCACTTAAATGACCTGAGGATTGTATTTGAGAGGATCAGAAAGTTTGATCTAAAGATGAACCCTCTTAAATGCACATTCGGTGTCTCTTCTGGTAAATTTCTGGGGTACGTCATTCAACACCGAGGTATTGAAATCAACCCCAATAAGATCAAGGCAATTATAGAGATGCCGCCTCCTAAGAACCTTCGTCAACTTTGTTTCTTACAAGGACAACTGGCTTTCATTTGACGATTCATATCGAATCTGTCAAGTAGGTGCTAGCAATTTTCAAAGCTAATGAAGAAAGATGTCTGCTTCAAATGGGATGCAAAATACCAGAAAGCATTTGATAGCATTAAAAGATATCTACTAAACCAGCCCATTCTTGCGGCGCCAATTTCGGGGAAGCCTCTTATATTGTATACAGCTGCATTAGAAAAGTCCCTCGGAGCATTATTGGCCCAGCATAATAAAGAAGGCAAAGAGAATGTACTCTACTATATCAGTCGGACATTGATCGGAGCTGAAATGCGATATTCTACTATTGAGAAGCATTGTCTAGCATTGATTTTTGCAGTCCAAAAACTCTGTCACTACATGCTGTCTCATAAAATCACATTAATATCAAAGATCTATCCGCTGAAGTTCTTGATAACAAGACTAACGTTGACAGGTCGTTTAGCCAGAAAGGTAGTGATATTGTTGCAGTATGATATCATATATACCACAGAAGGCGATAAAAGGACAAGCCTTAGCAGATTTTCTTGTCGCACATCCTATTCCCGCAGATTCTTCACTCGAGGATGATTTGCCCGATGAACAAATCATGCAAGTCGACAAAGAGGAGAAGCTATCATTCTGGGAGATGTATTTTGACGAGGCATCGTCAATCAGATCTCCCTAACCTCCAAATTTGGCAAAAGCCCGAGCTGTTATTGGTCTCATTTTTATAGCGCCCGAGTGAGGTATAATGAGATTCTCGTTCAGTTTGACTAAACCCGGGACCAACAATCAAGCTGAGTACGAAGCCTTAATAACCGGACTGGAGATTGCAATTGACGTTAGAATCGGAAATCTTAAAATCTTCGGTGACTCCCAAGTCGATATAAATCAAGTACTGGGAGTTTACAAAATCACCAAGATCGAGTTAGCTTGTTATCATAGGCGAGCTCTTGAGCTCCTAAGACAAGTGGCAAATGTTAAAATAGCTCGAGTTTCTCGAGGCCAGAATGCCAAAGTAGATTGCCTGGCCAAATTGGCCAAAGAAATGGGGAAATTCATGAAAGATATGCAGATGAATGTAGCGGTGTCTCCATCATCAACAACAATTCAACATACAAGCAAATAAACTCAAACTCGCAAGCAACGAGATTGAAATTGATGAGGGTCTTCATATCAGTCATGTATATGCAGAAGCGCATAACGAGTGTTAAGGTATTCATGCAATCTGCTATAATACGAGGGGGAGCGAATACATCTACCACCAAAATAACTATCCAACAGAAGACAAACACATGCAAGTGGTATGCAGCGAAGGTTGCGATATTCCTATGGTTTAGGTCGATTCACTTGTAGACAAATACAACCATTCCCTGTGAGCTACAATGATCGATGGAATTACTTGTGGATAACAATAGTGGATATGTAGTAAGTATAGTAAATCCTCTGTGGGCACAAATACATATGTTCTCATCAAGCAAAGATATGAGGCTACAACACATTCAAATACTTATGAACCATTCTAAGAAGCCTTTCATGTATGCAAAGTGTTATCTACAAAATAAAAAAATATACAGAAGGCCCGCAGCAAACCCAAACTCTTACGAAAGATAGCAGGAGATTCGTTAGTGCACTACCATCCACTTGTAGAAAGCAACAAGTAGTGCACGACAGTCTATCTGTATAAAATGGGCAAATGATTATAGTACGATGCCACGTCACCAGATCTGCAACTTGTATACAAGCAGACAGAAGGCGTATACGAGCTTCCAAATATAACGCTACATTCAAACGAAGGTTTCCCACACAACTGAGCAGCATCAAAATTTCTTGAAAATGCCCCCGTGCATGCACTATAATATGTATGCACATAGGTACACAGAAGGGCTTGTGAATCATACACCCGCATGGGCCCCGACGAGCATGTTGTAGGAATACACGTGACGTCTAGGAATGCTGCGCGGGTCAACAAATTTGAACTTGATCCTCCTAAGCAGGTAAATATAAGTCGACAAAGTTCAACAAATAATTATAAAATGCCTCCAAACAATCCCCCATGGGCCTCGGCAAGCGTGTTACGGGTACACACGTGACGTCTAGGGATGCTCGAAGGTCAGTTAATAAACCTAAGTTCGGGCCCAATCCTTCTATGTGGGTAGATAGGAGTCAATACAGCTCAAACCCTTAAATAAATATGCGGTTGCGAGATTGACCGAGATATTTATTTCATACATTCATATTAGGCATTCAACAAAGAAAGTTCACCAATAAAGGTCTGAAACCTATGAAATCCGATCCTCTGTCGACAACTCGACAGAGTCAACAAGATTCAATCCATGAATGAAATTCTCCATAAACACCCCGATGATGGCCGTGTTGAATATAAATCTCAACCGGAGGGGATCACATGTTGTCAAATTCCCTCAAACTTCTATAAAAACACAAATGTTTCAAATAACCCCAATTTCCCCAATAATGGCTGTGTTGAACAGAAAATATCAACCAGAAGGGTCAATTTCATGTATTTAAATACTTATCAAAACTCCACAACTCCACAGAAATCCCCAAAATCTCAAAACTCTAAAATATTTAAAATTAAAATAATCCATCAAATCACTTAAAGTGTAAAATCCATCACCCTCCGCAATAGTTTGCTGGGTGGACAAATTGAAATTTCCTTTAGCTCACTTAGAGCTAATGCCTAGTCAAAAATATTACTAGGATCCATTTTCAAATAATCTCCTGCTAGTAAGGATGTGGTACGTGTCCTCTGACTGACAGTTTTGCCACCAAATGACACCGTAGGATAAACGGTTATGACCTGGGGCCCCCTCTAAACTGAGTGATTTTGCCATCAAATGGCACCATTAAATTATGGTTATGGCCAAAACCAATATGTTCCTTAGTGGCATCAAATCTTTGAGATATGAATTAATAGAATATAATCGATAGGGCTTAAAGCCCTCTGTCAGCTAAGGTGGATTCAAATTTGTCCCCTTAGAAAAACATCCACCCCAGGTCTACAAGATACCCTTGGCCGAAATAACTCATGGCTGCCTACAAGGATCCTTCTATCAGGTTGGGTCGACTACCTCCTCTGACTAAGTAGACTAGGGACCACGATGGCCTGAGACGATGGAACCATGGGATCTTGATCGGGTCCATCATCCACTCCCTCACCATCCGCTTTAAGTGCAAGATGGTGAAATTTTTATTTTAAATATCAAATTTCCAAAACCTAAGCCCATGTTGCTACTATATGCCAGATAACACATATTTTCTACATATCTGATTGACGACTAGCCTTAATCGAAAGTCCTCTCTCGTTATCGGGAGGGGTAATTAACTATAGGGGTTTGCGCCTAAAGAAAACCAAAACTCAGATCATAAAGTCCTCCCAAAATGAGGGTGAAATCTCTGGGTAGTGTCTTATCTACAAACCCATCTGCCTTCCAAAATTTATCCCGGAATTTAATTCATTAAAACTCCCCCGGAAAGCAATAGGGGAGGCCGGGGCCAAATTTTCAGAGCCCACAAATGCAAAATACTTGAACAATTCTTTGGTATACTAAAATCTAAAGATTGCATGTGTGTGTTCTCTTTTATAACTCATAAGGAGATATGAGATAGATTGTGTATCACATATAAAGGTATATCTAAAGTCAAATAATCATGAATGAATATTCTTTTGCATAATTATGAATTATTTCATATGCAACCTAATGAGAACATTTCTAACACGAACATTAACTTCTCAAAAATCATGTCATTCCAAGCTCTAATTAAAGAGATATCAACAGCTAAAGCTAATAAAAAATTAAAGTGTTTTCCTGAATCTTAGGATGCAAAAGTGATAGCAATTTTTGAGTAAAAAGGATTTAAATTCATATTATATTGATTACCTGTTTGGCACCTATTACTTATGAACAAAAAATTAGCCAAAGAAATATAGGTATTGAGGATGGAAAGAAGAAAAAAGTTATTGCATTGAAAGCCGACGAATTTGAAAGAAGCAACTCAAAAGATGGTGAAACCGATGATATTGCATTCATGACATGGTATTTAAAGAGATCCATGAGGAGCAAGCAAAAGAAATATGACGACAAGTGGAAATATAAAAATAAGAAAAACTGCAAAACTTCCATTGATGTAATCTATTTTGAATGTAGAAAACCTGGACATATAAAATGGGACTATCCGAACCTAAAAGGCCAACCTGCTAAGGTCAAAATTAAGGAGAAAGCAGAACAAAAGAAAAGCAAAATGAAAACTCATAAAGCCTTTTGGGCTAACTCAGATTCGGACTCTTAAAAAACTTAAGTTTAGGAGGAAGTCACAAATCTATCTTATGGCAAAAAATAATATAGGTGACTCTGAGGAAGATCAGGTATATGACCATACCTTTGATGAATTAATTTAAGTTACTAAGCATTGCATAATAAGTATAAAAAATAGAAAACTGCACATTTAAGAAAGGAGCACATTACACTCTAAGAAGAACACTCTAATGTGCTTAAATAATTGAAAACTCTAAAGAATGATTTGAAAGAAAAAGATAACATACATATTGAGTTAGATAGTGCATATAAGCATTAGAAGCAGAAGTCATATATTTATTAGAAAGTGAGCATGCAACATATGTTCAACTAGGCAGAATCAAAAGTGTTAATGAATACTTGAGAAAGAAAATCAGAATACTTAAAGCATATGCATCTCACTCATCACACACTCACACATGACCCATTAAAACATCTCATGCATCATCCTCTTAAAAGAAGAAACATCATTCAATGCATAGATTAGAATATTCATTTCGAGAGGTTACGTGTTATTCTTGTGGCATGGTAGAACACATAGCACGAATATGTCCACATAGGATTCAACATAATACATAATATGTCTGGAGGCCTAAGGCCTCACAAAAACAGCATGACGTATCTGCATTAACTCACACTTTGGGGCCCAAGTTTATTTAGATCCCAAAATTCACAGCTTAATCTGTTTTGTAGGTAAGCCTTCACACAATCACATGGCTTTGCTAGACGAATTTGATGATTTGAATAAGAAGCATGAACTATTGAAAACATATTATATTGAGCTTGAAAATAATTTTAAAGTTTTTATGGATGAATATGATCAAAGGGAATATGATTTGAAGATTGAAAATTCGATTTTGGAAAATGCAAATTCATATCTTCAAATAAAATTGAAAGCTTTTAAGGAAAATAAGTTAGTTCCCACACTTGAACAATTTTACAATCCTAACCAAAAGCATACAAGTTTAAAACCTAAGAAAAGATATTATAACTCATATAGATTAGTAAACTCTCTCCTGGTGTTAACTATTTTTCATGTAGAATGTTGGGGTATATTTCCCACACATACACTATTCATAGTAAAACATATTTAGTGTGAAGACCTAAGTGCATTTATCACAGTATATCAAACATGCATCTGGATTATCATTGTCAAGAGCATTTGGCATCTAGACAACGGATGTTCAAAACACATGACTGGATATGCAAATCAATTTATATTGCTGGAGGCCAAGACTGGAGGCAAAGTAACACTTGAAGATAACGCCACTAAAAGAGTGGTAGGATCAGGTATGATTGGTAACATGAAGAATTTTATGGTTGAAAATGTCTTATTCGTAGAAGGCTTAAAACATTATTTGCTAAGTATTAGCCAGCTTTGTGATAAGGATTTTAACATAATTTTTTTCCTACAAGCTGCATTATAAGCTAAAATGGAGTTGATGTATTATATGGAGATAGGGTAAATAATGTTTACATGCTTGATTTAAATTATGTTAAATCTTCTAATATTTTATGTCTGAAAATTATTGCTGATGAATCTTAATTATGGCGTAGAAGACTTTGTCATGCAAGCATAAAAAATCTTAGGAAGATTGTCTAAAATGAATTAGTTAGAGGCATACCCAAATTAGACTTCACTAAGGATCACCTATGTGATGCGTGTCAATTAGGGAAACAAGTCAAGTCCTCCTTTCATTCAATTAAAGATCTTAGAACTAGCAAATCCTTATAAATTCTTCACATGGATCTCTTTAGACTTGTTAGTATTGTAAATCTATGAGGAAAAGTTTTTAGGTATGTGATTGTTGATGATTATTCGCGATTCACTTGGATTAGACTGTTATCACATAAGAGTGAATCATTTGATGAATTTAAAAAAATTTCTACTTAGATTCAGAGAAAGTTAGGTTGTGAAATTCTTGCAATTCATAGTGACCATAGAGGAGAATGTGAAAATAAAAAATTTAAAATTTTCTGTAAAAATTAAGGGATAGATCACAACTTCTCAGCTTCTAGGACCCCTCAACAGAATGGGATTGTTGAAAGAAAGAACAAAACTTTAATAGAAGCCACTAGAGCCATGTTGGTTGAATATTCACTTCCTAAATATTTTTAGGCTGAAGCGGTTAATACAACCTGTTATGTTCTAAATAGGGTGAACATTAGATCTAAGTTGAATAAGACACCCTATGAACTTCTTAAGGATAGGACACCCAATCTCTCACATCTACATGTCTTTGGATGTAAAGTGTTCATTCATAATAATGACAAAACTCTTTTAGAAAAATTTGATCCTAAAACTGATGAAAAAATTTTTCTAGGATATTCAAGTTTTGGCAAATCCTATAGAGTTTCTAATAAAAGAATATTGGTAGTAGAGGAGACCACTTATGTAATTTTTTCTGAATCTGATAATTCTGGAGGGTCTAGGTTGGAAGAAGATATTAAAGAAATTACTCAAAGAATTGAAAATGTAAATCTTGAAAAAAGGGTTTGAACGAAAAATAAATTGCCTAGAGAATGGAAGTATTCTAAAAGTCATTCTAAAGAATTAATTTTAGGAGAGGAGACCCAAGTAAAAGTGTTAGAACTAGGCATGGACTTAGCAAAGAAGTGAACCAAACCCACTAATATAAATCAAACACTTTCTAATGAATTTTGGATTCTAGCTATGCAAGAAGAGTTGAATTAATTTGTTAAAAATGATATTTGGGAGTTAGTAGAAAGACCGAAAAATCAAAGTGTTGTTATAACTAAATGGGTTTTTAAAAAATAAAATAAATGATTCAGGTGTAGTGGTTAGAAATAAGACGAGATTGGTAGCCAAGGGGTACAATCAAATAGAAAGAATTGATTTTGATGAAATTTTTTCCCCTGTAGCCATACTTGAAGCAATAAGGGCGCTTCTAGCATTTGTCTGTTTTAAAGGATTTAAATTATTTCAAATGGATGTTAAAAGTGTCTTTCTTAATGGGTTGATTAAAAAGGATGTATATGTTGAGCAACCTCTAGGTTTTGAGAATTCATAATTTCTTAATTATGTGTTTAAATTGAAAAAGTATTATATGGACTAAAATAGGCGCCTAGGGCATAGTATGAAAGGCTAAGCACATTTCTACTAGAAAGATTTTTTGTTAAAGGGAGTGTGGACACCACTCTCTTCATAAAAAGAGTAGGAGATGACATTCTTATTGTTCAAAATTATGTCGATGATATATTATTTGGATCCTCTGATAAAAATCGATGATGACTTTTCAACAATAATAAGTAAAGAATTTGAAATAATTTCGATGCGAGACTTGAGTTACTTTCTTAGTTTTAGCATAAAACAGAAAGATGATAGCACCTTTCTTAGCCAGTCAAAATATATTAAAGACATCCTTAAGAAGTATGAAATAGATAAAACTAAATTAATTAGTATTTCCATGAGTTCCTCAGGTCAGTTAAATAAGGACTTTAAAGGCAAATCTGTTGATCAGAAGAAATTTAAAGGGATAATTGGATCATTATTTTATTTAGCTGCTAGCAGACCTGATATCATGTTTAGTGTTTGTCTTTATGCTAGATTTCAAGCTGATCCAAAAGAATCCCATTTGACTGCTATTAAAAGAATTCTGAGATATCTTTTAGGAACTCAAAACTTAGGGATTTGGTATCCTAGACACAGCACCTCTTTTAAAATTATTAGATATACTAATTCAGATTTTGTAGGGTGTATGGTTAATAAAAAAAGTACTTCTAAAATTTATCAATTCATAGGGAACTCTTTAGTTTTTCGGTCTAGTAGAAAATAAAATTCAGTAGCCCTTTCAACTGCTGAAGCAGAATATATAGCCTTAGGAAGTTATGTGGCACAGGTTCTTTGGTTAAACAACTTATGGATTTAGGTTTTTCAATTGATACTATTCCAATATTTTGTGATAATACAAGTGTCATTTGCATTTCAAAAAATCCAATCATCACATAAGGACGAAACATATAAACATAAGGCATCACTTCATTAGGGACCTATCACTAAAGGAGAAATTGAGTTATATCATGTTGCTAATGAAAATCAACTTGCAGATATTTTCACAAAATCACTGGCTTTTAAAACTTTTAGCACCTTAAGAATCAAACTAGGTGTTATTGATATTCGTACTTGAAAATTGTAATTCTGTAAAATGCAATTGTGTTGTATTTCTTTTATGTTTATGATTGTGTTTTGTTCTCCGTTTTTGGTTTGAATGTTTTTGTTTTGTTCTCTGTTTTTTATTTGTTCTGTTTATACTTTTCTATTTTGTCTTTGATTTTTTCTTTTATTGTTTTTATTTTTGTGTTTCATGGATCTTGTTTGATTTATTTTATAAAAGTATCTTAATCATTATGTGCAAATCTAAAATTTCATTTCTATTCATACTGTATGAATCACTTTCATACTGTACGAATTCTCCAGATTTTATATGATTTCTTTTCTAAGTTGGACAGACGAAAATTTGATATCTTTTTATGGTAATTGTATAGTATAAACACCTCATCGTCTATACGAAGTGACAATTATTCATTTGTACGAACATGACGGGCATTCCGAGAACGAATTAACTTAAGGCTTAGAACGGTTACTGTTCGAACATCATCCCGGACGAACACCTGTTCGTCTGTACAATCTTGTCAGTTTGCATCTAGACGAATTCAAAATGGTTGGTACGATCATTATTGATAAATCGTCCCGAACGAACACCTGTTCGTCTGTACAATCAGTTTGATCAAAGGTCGTACAAAAATGACTCATCGGGAAGCCAAGTTTACAAAAAATCGTTTCGCTGCAATAACTGTTCTTGACGGTTTTTGTAACTCAAGTTCGTATTGTACGAAGTTCAAGATCATACGTACGAACTCAATTTCGTACTGTACGAAATCGTCCAATTTTTATAAATTTGAAGCCATAAAAAGACTACATTCAGTCCTTTTCAATCCTTGTGTTCAATCCTTTTCAAATGGCAAGCACAAGCAAGCGAGTACATCAAACCAAAGGGAGTTCATCTCATACTGAACGAGATGATAATTTTCTTTCAAGAGAAAACGAACAAGCCTACGATCGGTTTGTTCAAGCAAAGATTACTCCTTCTCGTCTTCTTATTCAAGAAGACATAAATTTTTCAATTATGCCGTTATTTGACTCTACCCAGTTTTTCTTCATTCTCACTTTGATTTCTGCATTCACTCTGACATTTTTTACTATTTTCTTGCAAATATGAGAATTAGAGAGAATCAAACTATAATGTCCTCTTATGTCTTCCACCAAAGAGTGCAAATCACTAAGAAGGATTTGGGCATATTTTTGCATCTTAGAACTGAAGGAGTAAGGGCATATTCTATGATTTCAAGAAGTGATTTTGATTGGTCTAAAGTAAATCAAACTCTTAGGGGTATACCTTCAATTCAACACTTGCCCCTTATTCATACTTTGAATCAAAACGCCAGAATCATCCAGCATGTCTTAAGAACTTCTATTATTCCTAAAGCTGGTGATTGAATCAATATCACTCCTTTACTTTCTATCGTTACATACTTCATAATGTCAAATACTTCAATTGATGAAGCCTAGTTGATGCTGAACTACATCAATAATCTTTCTGACATCAGACTCTCTACCACTAGAAGGAAGAAGAATGTGGCATTAGGATACTTGATTGCTGTTGACGAATATTTTCGTATCGACCCGACCCCGATTGAGCCCGACTAGGCTCGATCGCACTCTATCAATTAGATCAAACGTCTTTGAAATGAAATCGGACCCAAATTTAGTTAAATTAAATCAAATTTAATTTAATTAAAATCAAATTAATCCAAATCAAACCCAATTGAACCTCGTCGAGCCCAATTCGACGCAATTCGACACAATTCGGCGCCAATTCAAGTTTAATTTCACAAAATTAACTTGATCGAACCCAATTGGACCCGAATCGATTCAAATCGGTTCGAGTCGAGTCTGATTTGGGCTCAATTTCAGCCCCTATTGACTGATTTGGGCTAAATTGATTTTTCAAATCAAAATTTCCCATCTAGGGCTGAGATTTCATCTATAATCTCACCTAATTTCACATCAATTTTGGCAGAGAATCCACTGGAGTGCACATTCCCTCATTTCGCGCATTGAGAAGCCCGGATTGGGCGGCTAGGGCGGCACGTCTGCTGCCCTATGCGTGCGCCTCTAAGGGAGCTAAAGGGAGAGTGGGGGAGCCGATGGCTCCCCCATGCTTGTCCTTCCCAAGAGAAGAGAAAGAGCGAGAGAGCGCGGGAGGGAGAGAGGCGGAACTCCTCCGCCTTGTTCGTGGTCCATCCAGGCGAGAGGAAGAGGCCGACGGGGGCTCCTTGCATGCGACTTGGCCAAGAGGGAGGGCTGGCCAGCTGCTGTCTTCCCTTCTTTGGACTCAAAGAAGTTCTCGCTTGTTGCCATTGCTTTCTTCCTTCGATTGGAGAGCAGAAATTCCTTCTTGCTGCTGTTGGTGAGCTTCTCTTCCAAAGTCTAGGGCAAGGGTGTGCTGAAATCAGCCCTTGTTGCAGCCAAGCGAAGGTAGGAAGCCTCTACTTCCTTCCAAACCAACTCTGGCGACCTCTTGGCGATGAAATCAGCATCTGGAGGCTTTCAAATAGTGAAAACTGCTGTTTGGAATACTTGGGCAGCAAGCGACGACTTCCGGAAGCTTTCAAACAGTGAAAACTGTTGTTTGGAGCAAAATTTGACAGCAAACCCCAATCTGGATCGCCTTGGACAGCAACGGTGAACTTCCGAACGGCTTGGACAGCAGTTTTCTTCATTGGGAGGAGCTTGGACAGCGCTTGGAGCTGGGATAGCGGCTTGAACAGCAGATTTCTCGCCTTTAGCTAGGCGAGTGGATTGTGGCTTGCGCCGTGACAACCCGGCGAGGTAAAGTCTGAAAACTTAGTGAAATCTAGGGTCCCCCAAGGCCAATTGATGTGTGGTTGACGATCGCAAGCCTTAGGTCCTTAGAAAACTTCAATTTTCGCTCTCCCGAAATCCCTTGTTGGCTGTCCACTCCGCAAAATGATGGAAACTTGGTGGATTTCATTTGTCGATTCTCATGTGAGAGTTCGGAGAGTATTTTAACCCGCATAGGGGTGTTGGATTGGTATCCAACACCTTCAAATGCATGAAAAGCATTCATTTTTGCGTCTAATACCTTCGCCTACGACCAAACCTTAGGCTAGGTGTTGTCATTCAACCATGCCTTGAGTGACGATGTGTAGAGATTTTCACATCTTATAGCGTGCATGTCATTTTTAGCAAATCATATATTATGACAAAATTGACATATGTTTAGGGTATTTGACGTATGCTAAAGTTCATTGTTCTATAAATTTGGTAAAGGCTTTTAATGGAGTTGTTTGATCCGGCAAAAAAATCTATGATGCATATCGTTGTGAGGTTTACCACAAGTCTCCAAGGACTTGTGTTGTAAACCCTACAACATGCATAATCAACCAAACCCATGATATGTTTCTTCATCAAGTTTAATTTGTTTAAAATAGTGATTATCATTTGCTTAGAATAATTCATAATCTCTAGAGATTTGAAAGACAATTAAATAGGCTCATTTAATTCTAAACGACTTTGAGGTTGCATGGGCCTTCATAAGCTCATGAGTACTTATGTTTGGAATTACCTAATCCTATTTTTTTGAATTTATAAATTAGAGGTTTGGAATGAAATGATTGAAATACATGTGTATGTCAAGGGTTGTCTGTTCACTTCCCTTCTTGTATCCAAAATTTATAAATTCATAAACATGCTCATCTAATTCCCAAGTGCTTGCAAAGCAAATGTGGAATACCTCATAGCCTTTAGGTTCATAAGGTATGTCCTTCATATTCCAGAATTACCTAAGTATGATTAATAGAATTTATAAATTAAAGGGGTTCAAATGCAATGACAATCAAACTTAGCATATGCTTATCCCCCTAAACATACAAACCTCATTTGCATACTTCTAGGTTTCTTAGATTGTGTTGAATCCGATTTTGAAACCTCTTAGAAGCCTTAGGAAATCAACTTTTCCTCTCCTAATTGAGTCCAAAACACTCTAAAAGACATAGGAAAATTCTCTTTCTCATGCACGTCTCCTTTCAATCTGAAGCTTAGAACTTCCTCAAAGTTTTAAACTCTATGTTGCATGAATTCTAACAAGTATGAAGAGCTTCCTTTTAAATGCTCTTTCCTCCACATATGTAATGACTTAGAGCCTTCTTAAAGCTCTAAACATTTCATTACACATGTCATTAAGACTTCAGGACCAAATCCTAAGTCATTCCTTCACTTGTTAATGACACAAAAGCAACAAATGAACCTCTCCCGTTCAAGTTTCCTAATCATGTCAAAACTGATTTAGGAATCCTTTTCAAAGCCCTAAGGCGTATCCTTTCCTTCTCCAAATGAGCCCAAAATATTTGTAGGAAGGTAGGAAGTTCTCTTCCTTATGCCCATTTCCCTCATGCATGGTAGTTGGAGCGTCCTCAAGGCTCTAGTTATTTTGTTGCATGCCTCCTAATGTATATTGATGGTTTCCTCCATAGGACCTCTCTTTCATGCATGAATGGTTCGGAGCATCTCAACACTCCTAACATTTCATCGCATGAGCAATCATGTTAGTCTCTTGTTTGTTGAAAACATAAAATAACAAACAATCACCTCTTTCATGCATAATACTTTGGGCATTCTCAAAGCTCTAAATGTTCTATGCATGAATCCTTTAAACTTGGAGCCAAATCCCAAGTTCTCCCACCTTGTTTGTTGAAACACAAGAGCAACAAACCATCTCCCAAGTCTCCTAATCATGCCAAAAGTGATTTAGGAATCCTTTCCAATACATTGGAAGCCTTCTAGTAGAGCCTCCTCTTCCTCATGCATGATGGTTTGGAGCATCTCAAAGCTCCAAACGTTTCATTGCATAAATCCTATAACCTTGGGATGAAAAACCTAGGTTCATTTTATTTTGCTTGTTGACATAAAATCAACGAACAATCACCTCCTTCATGCATGATTATTTGGAATTTCTCAAGACTCCAAAGTATATCATTGCATAAGTCATTTGAGCTTGAGGCTAAATCTCAAGCTCTTCTACCTTGTTTGTTGGAGCACCAAACCAATAAATATTTCCCTCATATATAATATTTGAAGCCTCCTCAAAGCTTTAAATGTCTTATATGTGGATCATTAGAGCTTGGAACCAAACTCTAAGCTATCCACCTCTCTTATTGAGACAAAATCAACAAACATACACTTTCCTTTCATGCATGATGCTTGGAGTTTTCTCAAAACTCTAAGTGTTAGATTGTATGAATCCTAGCATACATTAGAAGCTTTCTAGTGTATCCCCTTCCCTCTCATATATGATAACTTGTAGCCTCCAAAGGCTCCAACCAATATCATTGCATGTGTGTTGGACCTTAGAAATAAATTCTAAGTCATCCACATCTTGTTTGTTGAGACAAAATCAACAAACAATTATCTTTCCCCTTTCATACATGACCTTTGAAGCTTCTTCAAGGCTTCAAATACTTCATTGCATGACTCCTGGCCTATCTTAGGAGCTATCACCCATCTTCATGTGTTGTATTATGAATTTCTCTAAGTCCTAAATATATCATGTCGTGAGTCTTTAAACTTAGAAGCAAAGTCTAAGTTTATCCTATCTCATTTGTTGGAGCAAGAAACCAACATATGGTTTTCCCCCTTATTTGCCTAGACTCAAATTAGGCAAATGCACGTTTCTCTTTGGACACCAAATGTCTAAAGAATTTTCTCCAAAGCTACAACCTCCATGTTGTACTTTCCTTCCTCCTCTACCAAAAAAAAAATGTAGAAAATCCCTCCATTCACTTAGCCTAAATTAAGTGAGTGTATGTCCCTTTCTTTGGGCACCAAACGTTCAAAGAAACTCCATAAATTTGCAACCGCTAAGTCGCATTTCATTTTCCCCTTCTCTTACAACTCAAAGTTGTAGGAGAACATCTAATTCTCCTCATGTTTTATATTATGGATTTCCTCAAAATCCTAAATACATCATGTTGTAAAATAATTGAACTTAAGATTTGAACCTTGAGTTCTTTCATCTCATTTGCTTAACCACAAAATAGGTAAATGAATACTCCCCTTGAACACCAAATGTTTAAGGAACTTCTTCCAACTTGCATTCCAAAAGTTGCTTGGTGCTTCTCTCTTCTACAACTCAAAAGTTATAGAGAGCCCTCATTCTCCTAACTCAAATCGGGAGAGTGTACATTCTTTTTGAATGCCACTTGTTTAAAAGAAAATTTAAGAATTTGCAACTCCTAAGTTGCATCTTCTTCCATTCCATCCCTCCCACCCTATTTGGAGGAATGAACTTCCCTTCTTTGGACACCAAACGCTCAAAGAAATCCTTCCACTTTGCAACCTCCAGTTGCATTATCTCCTATTTTCTCTATAAACCAAATTTGTAGAGAAATTTCCCTCTCTATACAACCCAAAAATTGTATGGAACTCTTATTCGTTCAACCCATGTTGGGTGAATCTATCTTGTTCCAAACCAATTTATTTGTTGAACCAAAATCAACAAGTAACTTCATCTCAAGCATATGATACAAAAGTCATATCTTCTTTTCACCCTTCCAACCCACTACAGAAGAGTGAGTTCCTCTCATTGAACACTTGAAAGTTCAAATAGAATCCATAGTGGCTTGTAGTCCAAATCTATATACCACCTTCTCATATTTACCCAACACAAGTTTGGTAGATTATCTTCTTCCTTTGAACATCCAATGCTCAAAGGAGCACCCATAAATTTGCAACCTCTAAATTGCATTTTCTCTCCTCTTTTTTACAAACCAAACTTGTAGAGAAGCCCCTCTTCCTACAACTCAAGAGGTGTAGGAAATTTCTGCATTCATTTGACTTATGTCAAGTGACATCAGACATCCGCCCAAACTAATTCTATTTGTTGAACCAAAATCAACAAATAATTTTGTCCCAAACACATGAATCAAAGTTCTATCTTCAAGTCATCCTTCCAACCCGAGTTGGAAGGATAAAACCCTCTTATTGAACATTAAAATGTCCAAAGAGCATTCAAGAATTTGCAACTTCTAAGTTGCATCTTCTCCTCTTCTATCCCTCCAACCCAATTGGAGGAATGAACCTCCTCCCTTCGAACACCAAACGTTCAAGGGATTTTCATGAATTGCAACCTCTAAGTTGCATTTTCTTTATCATCTTCTATAAGTTAAAATTATAGAAGAACCTCCAAACCTTTCATCATTCTCCTAAACTCAAATTAGGAGTATGTAAACCTCTTTTGAACACCAAAATGTTCAAAGATCCTTTCAGTTTGCAACCCCAAGTTGCATTTTATTATATCCTCTCTACAAACCAATATTGTAGAGAAATCTCTTCCTTTATGCAACTCAAAAGTTGTATAAAACTCTCATTCATTCAATTCATGTTGAGTGAATTAAACCTATGAAAGATCACTTATTTGTTGAATAAAAATCAACAAGTAGTTCAATCTAAATCATTCATTTGTTGAACCAAACTTAACAAATGATTCAATGTCAAGCAAAGGAGTCAATCCTAACTTTCCCTCATCCTCCTAATCCAAATTAGGTAAATGAGTCCCTCTCTTTGGATACTCAAAAGTCTAAGAAATTCTTGATGTGTAGCCCAAACCTACACATCATTCTTTCATGTTTGCTTTATTTAAATTCAGCAAATTAAATATCTATCATTGAACATAAAGTTCAATGATAATTTCTCTTGATTTGTAACCTCAAAGTTACAAATACTCCTCATCTATTGAGTCAAAATCAATAGGCGACCCATCCTCCTTCTCCAACCTCTAAGTTGTAAAAAACCTTCCCCTTCTTAGCTCCAAAAGCTAAGAAGAATCTTCCAACACTTAGCTTCAAAGCTATGTGTTGAACACCTTCCCCTCCTCTTCTTTAGCCTCAAAGCTAAAAAAAATATCAATTTCTTCTCTCTAGCTCCAAAAGCTAAGGAGAATTCTTCTAACACTAGCCCAAAATTAGTGTTGGACATCCTTCCCTTAGATCCAAACTCTAAGTGGAACACCCTTAGTGTGACATACCACACGAGCCTCATACACTTAGGTGCACCATCCCTTTAGGCATGCTAGGACTAGGATTTTTCTTTGTGTGCGTATGTGTTTGATATTGTGGTGTGATTGCCCTTGGATTGTCTACGTTGTTGGCACTTGCTCTTAAGTAGTTAGTATAGAAATATATACATGCTTTTTGTGCAGGTGACTATGTCCAAGAGGGGGTAAAATAAATCATAATTATTCTAATACTATTTGCTTGAAGGCGCTACTTAAACCCCCCTCCCAAGAGGCATGGCCAATAGGATAGAAACAGGTGTTTGGCATTTGAAATGTTGAACAAAATTTATGGATGTGATTATTATATAAACTGTTTTCTGACTCTGTCTTGCAGGTTTGAGTCTTTTTCTTTTCAAAATAAATTTGATAGAATTAGGACTTATATGAAATTTGTGGGGGTTTGGATCAAAAGAAGGAGAGGTGGACCAAAAAGGATGTATCTCTTAGAGGTGAAGCCCAAAGATCCACCTGGAAGATACAGCTTGAAGACCCCACAAGTAGAGCCTGTAATATATTAACTGGGTTGTATAATGGCAGGCCACTCAGCTGCCAAAATTATTTGTAATAATTGGGACATTACTTGCACTGCTATTTTGGTTTATTTATAAGCATGTGTTGAATGTTTACTGGGTGCGCAATAGAAAAGCATGCCTTTTTTCTAGGTTTCTTTACTTGTTTGTTTGGGTGTGGCCTGGACTTTGATGATGTAGGCTCTTAGGATTAAAATAAATTTTCTACCCATTAAAATGTAAATAATCTAAAAGAATGAAATTAGGCTCCACGATTTTCTAACAAAAAAAATTACATGACTCCCTTTCAATGAGCCAAGTTTTTTAAAGTTTAAATTGAGCATGCATGACCTAAAAGAGTCTCAGGTAGAAAAGCTCTCATTTAAGGACTAGATAACAAAAAGTCTTTCTTTGTGAGTCAGCATATGCATACCCTGCATAATTAGGCATCTTGGCCTCAAAGCCAAGTTGTTAGCCCCACTTTCTAAATAAAAATAGTCTTCCACTCTTCATATGCATTGAGACTAAATACATGGTTTTAAAAGCGATTAGGAGGGTTTAGTTGATAGTCCTTTACACGTAAGATAATAAATTCAGGGGTCGAGCGGGCTATGCCTCATGTGAGGTGTAGTTTGTAAGTCCTTTTGCATTCGTTAGACTTAGGTTCGAGGTATTACCTCTCGGTAGTCCTCACCTTTGTTTTAGGGTCTGAGGCCGTGGTTGATTTTAATCACCATATAAATCCTCACTTTCCAAGCAGTTTCTCCAATATGTGTTGTTGGAACATAAGCCCCAACATTCTAATAAAAATGATCAACTCAAATAAAATTAGATTTCTAAAATATAAAGCCCAACATAGGATAATTTGAGCACCGCTGAGTTTCCCTCAGAATCAAGTGCTCTTACTTCTCTTCCCTTGGCTCTCATTCAAAAAAAAAAAATCTAATCTCGAGTTGGTTCCATTCATCCTTGAAATTCCTAAAGACATAAAGCTTTTTTTAAAATGAGAATTTCATGAAATTTCAAAATCCAATTTTAGCCAATATCTAAATGACTCAAAAAAACAAGAAAATTACTAATTTAATCAAAAGTTTTCTCAAGCACTCAAAAGCTTGGGATGTAATTAACCATAGGGGCTTGCCCCTATGGAACATCTGTACCCCAAAATAAAATAAACCCCATTCAACCAAATATTAAATGGGGGAATCTCTGTTGAATTGTAAGTTTTATCATTGAGTCAACAAGAAAATGATATTTTTATCCTTCGGGATAATATATCATCTTTTTTATGCCGTACTCAATCATAAAAAATGCAATCCGTTTGAGGACAACAAAATTCTTCAACAATTGCCTATATTCATGAGAAGAAATACAATCTTATTCATCTTGGTCCCCCAAATAATCTTCCTAGCTATTTTACTTATGCTTCATTTCGCATTTCCCAAGTTTTATTAATTGCATATGAGGTGACCAGTCATGATTATTCTGAGAGTTGCTATTGTTTATGCGTTTTGTATCTTTCTTTCCTACGTGATTTTTCTAAGCAGTTTTTAACGTTTGTTT
Source organism: Dendrobium chrysotoxum (assembly GCA_019925795.1). Lineage (NCBI taxonomy): Eukaryota > Viridiplantae > Streptophyta > Magnoliopsida > Asparagales > Orchidaceae > Dendrobium > Dendrobium chrysotoxum. The sequence continues at coordinate 4,980,441 of CM034310.1, forward strand.
TCAACCAAGTCTCTCTCGGTTTGTGTTTTTTTATATGATATTGAAGGAAGTTTCTTAATTATGTGCCTAAGTGCTCTCCTAAAAGGTTTAGGAACTTAGGTTGCAACACTCCCAGCCCATCAGAATGCTTCCACCAAAACGCTCAACCTATCTAACCCATAGTAAGCAAGGTTGAAGCCAAGAGGAGGACTCATGAGGTCATGCTTTGACAACTAGAGAGACCATTGTGCCATCAAAAAAGTATTTTATTAAATGAACATGCAATTCACATTTTCAAAAAGAACATGTCATATCTAGAATTCCGTCATCATTGAGGACATTTGGACACAATCTTGAAATGAAGAAAAATTAAAGTTTCAAGCATTTCCTTTCTTGTTGGAACATAAATAAATCGCTGATCAAACTAATATACAACTCATCTGCATTCCATCAATAATTATATATCATAATTATGTATCATAGTGCTTGAGATTTGACTCAATCTCTAAATATGTTTTGAAGAAAGTAACTTCTCCCACTAGTCATTTTTTCTTAGATAGGTTTGATTTGAAAAAAAATGCACCTAATAACATGGCATACAACCCTTCCAAGGAAAAAATGAGGCATTGGCTTATCTTCTATTTCTACCATTAAGTAATATTGTATGATGAGAGTTGTATGAAGACTCCTCTTCGAATCTTCTTTCTAGTTTGTTTAAGGGGTTTTTTGGTATCGGATTTTGGCTTATGATTTAAGCAGGATTTAACCTAAATCCAGCCAAATGGTATTTTGCGCGCCTGTAAATCCTGCGACGACATAAATCCCGGATTTACCCGGGATTTTTGGATTTATGCCGTAAATCCTGGTAAATCCTAATCCCATTCTTCGGCAGATTTAACGGGATTTACAGTTGCGCGACATATTACCTGTGACACCCGTGTCATGAAGTTCCCGCGAGGTCATTATGTAGATGGAAGACGCAGTTGCTTCGCCCTTATTCCCAAGCCTAGCCGCTCTGATCCTTGCTCAGCCGGCGTGTTCCTCCTGGTACGCATCTTCCGAAGCATTCCCACCGGCTTCCTCTCTTCTTCGTGCAAGTATCACTTGGCCCCCACTCTGGAATTTTCATTCATATATTTCCTTTGTTGTGCTCGAAACAACCCAGTCGACGTCCCTTTGCTGCTTTGCGTAAAATAGCACGACAATGCTTCGACTATGACTAGGCCGAGCGCGAATAAATGAGTATTTGATATTTTTTGATCTGATATCTTTCATACAGTTTTTGGTTATATGATTGTTTGATACTTTATGATATCTGAATGTTTTTTTTTTTTTGGTGTTATTGTCTATTATATAAAATAATTTGTTGGGTTAGTTATTCATATTGGATAACATTAGGTATGATGTTCTATGCTCTACAGGAGTGGGTTTTTTTTGAGTTGTACTCGGATGATTGAAAAATTATTAGACAGAAAAATGGAATTATTTGTGTGATTAATTGAGTGTTTTATTGATACCATGTCATGTTGTCACGTGAATAAATGAATGCTTTTGTAATAAACATTTAGGTTTTGTCGATATGCATGTAGAATGTGTGAGCAACAACGAGTCATCAAACGCTATCTACCTATATAAAACTGATAAAACTTCTTAAAAGAAAGTTAAAAAAAAATTTGCTTGCTTGGACAAATTTGAAACCTTGTTGAAATGATATTCTTGTTAATGTTTGATAGAAATGCAAAAATTCCTAAAAGGAAAAGTTTTTGCACGTGCAAGCACTAGTACCCTACATCGATCGAGTGATGACATCTCTATTTACTCCGGCCAACCCAAAAGCATGACTCAAAATCCTAAGTGGACAGAAGATCAGAATGTTGTACTAGGCGAGCTACTGTTGGAGCAATATGTAAATGGGAATTTCTGTAATGGGAATTTGCGGAAGGAATAGTGATCAAGCTTAGTAGCTATGTTGAACCGGCGTCTAGGATCAAACTACACAGAATCTTTCGTAATGATACGATTTAAAAACATAAAAGCTGATTTCAGAACACTTTATCAATTGACAAACAGTAGCGGTTGGGGTTGGGATGAGGATTTATACATCCCAGTAGCACCGGATGAGTTGTGGGAGGAAATTTTTCAGGTATTATTTTTTCCTATTTAGAAATGTACACAACTTTAAAAATCGTATCCCTAACTTAGCCAAATTTTCTAAATGTGGGTTAACCCAAAGCTAACTCGATATCGAAGACATCCCTTTCATCAGTACAAAATTTTTGAAAAGATCTATACCGAGAACATTGTTATTGGTACAACTGCAAGATCGAGTAAGGTAACACAACCCATGGTAAACTTAAATGAAGATGAAACCCCACATTTTGAAGATGGATTCATGACTACAAATTGTGTGAGTTATGACATGGAAGGAACACCCAATAGCAATCTACCTGATGCAGTAGATGATGCGCCATCAAGTGCAGATGTCGATGGAAGTCCTATGCTATATTCAAAAAGATCTAGCGAAGAACAACTTAAATCTATTTCAATATGTCACAGAAGGAAATGGAGCATGATAATGAACGTGGCGAAGTTGAAATGTCTTATTAGGATCCAAACTTGCATACGACAATAGGAGAACGAATTCAGAGAGAAGCGATAAGGCATGACATCGCAATAGATTTGTGGACTGCTCGGGTAAGCATTTATCTATGCATTTACAATATTTCAACTTTAAATATATTTTGTAGTAATTTCATGATTTTTGGATTTCAGATAAGTTGTCAAAGAAATCAATCATTTTGAGGAAGTTACTATCAAATGCAAGATATATCAACATCTCTTTCATCTTGAAGTGTACTTTCATATTGTAGTCTATCAGTGTCTAATAAAATATTAGTCTATCATGGTGTTATGTACTCTTTATGCTTCTACTAGTTTCTGTTGTATGATGTCATGTCTGATTTATTATGTGGCATAGAGTTATCTTAATTTTATAACCAGCGTATTGATGTAATTCTGTATTATTTCTTCATATTTAAATCTCTAACTGTTTTAAATCCTACAATCTGTTGCCAAACAGTTTCTCATGAGGATTTAACAGGATTTAACATTTGTCATATCAAACAGTTTTTCAGGATTTAACAGCCTCAAGATTTACAAATTCTGAATTTACATGATTTACTAAATCCCACCAAAGTTAAATCCAATCCAATACCAAACAGCCTCTAAGGGTTCTTATAACTCATTTTGGAGAAGGGTGTTCCATTTATGGAAGGAATTAAAACTTGATGCTACTTTAATGCTACATTTTGTTTACATGATTTGTTTTTTTGGGTTGAGCTATCATAATTAATTGTATGAAATTTCTTAGCGATTAATGTCGACCTTTAAATGGACATGTAATATTTTCCTTTTAATATAATGGGCTTTAGCCCTATTCATTCCCAAGAAAATACTTGTCTTACACTACTATATTTTTTAGCTATTTAAAATATATTTTTCAGCGTTATGATTTTGCATGAAAAGCTACACATTTTTTGAAATCAACGCTTGAAACAAAATAATGTGGTTAAAAAAAACAAAGTTTGTGGAAAATGCTATAAAAGTTTCAAATTACAAAATTTCTTTCGTCATAATGCCAAATACCTTATCGGCAGAAATTGATTCATTGCTTGAATGCCGGACCTTACTTGAGTTGCTGTCTGCTGCGTATCCTCCTCTTGTCCCCTCTCGGAGACCAGCACCTTCCCCAATGCCCATCCTCCCAAGAATGCTCGAGCTCCCACAAGCCTCGGACGAACGCTCTTCTTCTTCGTTCGTGCAGTCACTCATCCTCCCCTCCTTCCACAGCTGTCCCACTGATTGCGGCACAGCGTCCGCAGACGAACTCAAGTTCAAATAGCCATCACTACCGTAATGATGTTGCCGGGCAAATCCAGTGGCTCCATTAGGAATCTCTCTTTGGGAATGAATATTTTGAGGTGAAGAAGAATTCAGGATGCCATAGATTTCTTCCTCGGTGTCCGATGAAACATCCACTGGTATTTTGTGAGATAGAGGTACCGCATTGTCAGTCAGAAGCCCGCTCTGAAATTTCTCTGGCGGAGGGATTGTAAAATCTAGTCCATCATTTCGAATATTGTGAACCTGATCAGTCCTCTGAAATTGGTTCAAGTAAGGAGGAAACGGAAGTCATCAACCCTTTTCTAAAGTAACCATGAAAAGAAGAGAAGAACAAACACAATGTACAGGGATAGAAGCGAGACCGACCTCCTGGATCCATTGAATTGCATGGGGATCCAGCCCTTCGGTAAACATCACGCCCACTGACTTGAACACCGTTCATAAATCTAGAGTAGAATCCAGCCCCGAATCTGCAACATATTTCTTAAAAATCCATCAGCATGGAGAGAAAAAAAACAATCAAAAAGCAAAACATGAATGAACAATGCATAATCAATCAATTCGGCTCTTCAACTTCAAAAAATAATTTAAAATGGGAAATAATATTCTTTGCGTCCGTAATCAGCAAATAAAAACTCCATGAAAATTACATTAAAGGAATCACGGAACTGCGCAAGAGCAGGGTTTTACAGGACCTCAACGCAGCCGAGCTTGAACGAGGATTTGTATCGCTACCCTATTTCGACGTCGGCTAAGGTAATACAACGTGATATATTTCTCCTTGACCCAATCGCTATGATAAGCTAAAAAAGAGGAAGAAGATGCGACAGTAGAGGGGAGACACGAACGAGTTACAGCACGCGGGAGCGGAGAGGACTCGTTTTGTTGGTTCGGTTTTTAGTTATAGACTTGAATTTTAATCTCAACACATTAAAATTTTAATTATGTTATTTTTCAAATATTGTTATAAGTGTCTACGTTTTAAAATTGGATCGGACCGTCAACTGGTTGAACCGAGAACCGATCCTCCAACCGATTCGAAATTTTATAAAAGTCACTTTAGACATCAACCGGTTAACCGGCGAATTGGTGCCGGTTTTCCGGATAAATGCTAAAAATAATATAAATATTATTTATTCCAATATTAAAATTATAATTTTTTTTGAAATATTTAGATCAATTAAGACAAATTTATACATATCATATATATATTAGAATCAAATTTAAGACCTCTTAATTGATAGTCAAAATTCATAACAACATATTAAAATAAATTATGTAAATTATATTAATGTTCTTTTTAATATACATTATAAAAACTAAAAATAATTAAATTTATTGATAAAATTAATTACATTATTATCGAACTAAAGATTTATTTTATTTAATAATTTGGTTGATTGGTTCAACTTTTAATTTTAAATTAAAATTAAATAATTTAACTAATTTATAAATCAAATAAATTAAGCCTACTAAATACATTTTCCTATTTATTTTATGGAAGTGGGTGCATATTATTTTTTTCAATTTTCAATGTTAAAATTATAAATTTTAGTAAGAAAATGATTTAATATTTTTTATTACATATGCAAATTAAAAATAATCCAATTAAATATTGGTTTAGCTCAAATTTCTTATGATTGATATAATTTCTTTAATTGATGGTTTAAGTGTTATAAAAATAAAATTTAAAAAAAAAGTGTTATGTAATGGACTGGTCAACGTAACGTGGTGACGATGGGATGACGTGGCTTACGTAACGTGACGACTATATAACGGTCGAGCGTTAAGTGGGACCGATATACCAGGAAAACGAGAAGAGAGGTTGTCCAGGTAAAAGGCCGAAATTCGTGGCACGTGGGGGGACTACATGACTAAAATACCCTTCGTGTGCACTCATATTACACGTGCTCGGAAAAGGAATGCCACTATTGACTACTGACCTGGTCCACCAACATCTCCACCTCTTCCTAGGATGTAGTGGCTGTGGGGTCCATTAACACGAGCGAGCCTTTTCTGTTGGTGGGGGTAATTAAGGGCACGTCCAGCATTTTTATGAGGAATAAATTTACATTATGATTATAATCTTCACCTAGAAAAAGCTATCAAGCGGTATAAAAGTAAAAAAATACTTATAGAGATTACAATTATATTTAATAGATAAAGAAATTAAAAAAATAAAATAAAAGATGGGCTATAAAAAATATAAGCTATTGCAATGAGGGGAATCAGATCTCAAAAGAATAAAAAAAAGGCAATCGTTCATAATGTTTAACAAAAATATATATATAGCAGAAAGTATTCCATAAAGAAAGCATCCTCAATTAGGGGTTGAGTCGAGCTCGAGTGGGCCTAACTCGGGCTCAACCTGTGAATCAAAATTTGAGCTCGAACTCGAGTCAGGTTCAAAAGATGAGCTTGAGCTCAACTCGTGGCACTGAATAGGAGCTTGTCGAGCGACCCTATTCCGCATCCGCCTTCGCTAGTTCGGCGTCTGCGCTCGACTTCCGTGTCCACCTCGATTTTTGCATCCTTTCCAGACTCGTCTGCATAGATTCCGTGTTCGCCTTGTTCTATGTCTGAGCCCGCATTCACCTCGTTCCACATTTGAGCCCACATTTACCTCATTCTGCGTCCACCTCATTTGAGCTTGAGCTGGCTCACGAGTCAGCTTAACTTGGTTGCTCCTCTATCCTCAATTCATCTGTATATCAAATAATTCCCTTGTGATTTTCAATAAAGAACTCCTCAGAAACATCAATCAATCATCAACCCCCAAACAACAATTTAGGAATGCATGGGCGAGCTTTAATTATAATTTTGTAGTTATTAGTGTTCATTTGATGTTTGCCAATATTCGGCAAAATCTGTTATAAAATTTACAAGAGGTCTTGGGGTCTGTTTGGTTCCAAGTAGGATTCAATAAATTCCTTAAATTTAAATTTCGCAAATTCTAAGGCGATTAAATTTAAATATTATTTGATATGATAAAGATTAAATTATGATGCAAGATTTAAATATGATAGTCCATATAAAAATATAATAATAATTACTGATAATTTTATTACCAATGATAATAATTAGCTTAAATACTATTCTAATTAATTATTAATTAAAAATAATGGAATAAATTAATACAATATTTTTTTGTTATTAAATTATAAATAATATCATTTTTTAAGTTAATATTTTTTTCATATTTTATATTAATTTTTAAGGTTCATTTATTTTTTAATTAAAAATTTTGTATCTAGTTTATTTGATTGATTATTAACAATATTAGTTACTAATTTTGATTGAGATTTTTAAGTAACATAAATCAAGTTAACACTAATTAATAAATAAAGAATATAACAATTAGCATAAAATCAACATGGCATTAAAAAATAAAATCTTTAAAAATAATGATTACAAAATAATTATGAAAACATACATTCATTAATTACAAATCAATGACTTCATTGTGGCCTAGAAAATTCTTCGTAGTATAGTGAGAGTTTTATGTGTTAGCTTTACACGAAGTTTCAACACATAAATAGAAAAAAATAAAAGATCTTGAATGACAACAAAGTTTTGTTTACATGAAAACCCTAAAAAGAGAAAAACCATACTGTCTTGCTTAAGTAAAAAGATTACACTATGTAGGCGTGAGTTACAAAAAATGGGTCATCTCCTATAGCGCCCCAAAATCAAATTTGAAAGGATTATCTATTTTATCTTCTTAATTAATTAATTAAAGCTTCTATAAATCATCAAACTAATAAATCTATATATTATGTGAAATCAACTAGCAATTGTATACCTCAAAATATTTTACTATATTCATTCTCTCAAAATCAATAGCCAAAATATTATTACAATTATATTCAATCACAAACTCCTGACTAAAAAAGAATAAAGAAAAATATAAATAAAATTAAAAGAAAACCTAATGATATGTGTCAATCCACTTTAACTGGTCATAACCTCTTCTCTTACTTGAAATTATAAAAATCCTCATAATAAGCATAAAAGCCTAATAAATAACCAAAATTCTATCACTACTTTTAATGTAAGATAAAAAAAATAAATATGTATGTTCAGTTCTAATCAATATCAGACATCACTTAATATAAGCAATAAAAATCTCAAAAAGGAATAATAAAATTAATATGATTAGTAAAGTCAAAAGAGATCTATCAACTATCAAACTAGAAGAAAAATCAATAAAGATGATTATTACTCAATAAGCCATGCTAGTATAATACGTCATGTTGTATCAATATCAATGCTAGTACGAGTTCAGTTATATCTATCAATCAGTTTAATATACTATCAGGTAAATATCATTATGAGTATAATTATGAAAGCAAGGCAGGACATGCAGCTTTAATGCGATTCATTCATCCTTATATCTGTTATCTATCATATCTATCAATATATCAATCTTATCTTATTTTAATTATTTATTTTCACATGTGGTTTTCAATAATTATTTAAGTGTCTTCACCCTCTATCCTTCGGTGTAATTCAGTCAATCTATTATAAGCTATAACTAGGATTACGCCACCAATATTTTATTTTAAAGAAAGTCTATCAGCCCACTCTCCTACATAGGGTATTATGTTTTAAAAGGCAACCCATATTCATCATAGTATTAACAGCTAGCCTTCCTTGCTTACATGCAAATAGTATATTTTCTGTGCAATATAAGTCAATATCATATGTGAAATGCAATAATAAAAAATGCAAAAAGATCTATCAAATTTATCTACTATGCATTTACTTCAAAAAATTATAATTTTCAATTTAACTAGTAAAAAATTATTATATTCTAGTCAAAATGCTCATATTGACAATATCTATCACATACTACAAGTTATGCAGTGAAAATTTTATCAATACAAAATTATCATCATTTTTCGATAATGAAAATACAAATTTGATAAAAAAAATCAAAGATATCAAATAATTAAAATCAAAAATAGGAAAATGATTCCTTATAATGAAATGAGCAAATTTTCCAACATGATCGACTAACGAAAATCGCTCTCTGACCTCCAAACTCTAGGTTTTTTTTGTCTCTCCTCATATTTCTCTCTATATTTCCCTTACATTTCTTTGTTGCTCAATTTGAGAAGAATAAAATGGCTTTAATGATTTAAAGATTATGGATTAAGATATTTTAATAAAATAATAATAATATAATAATATAATTTAATTAAATTTTTAATATAAAATTCATATAAATTCTTTTCATATTTTAACAATTACAAAAAATATCTATAAATTAGCTCATTTTATTTATAAAATTTTGGTGAAATCGGTTTGTAAAATGGGCCCCTGACGGTCTAACAATCCTCAATTGTATCGATAGGTGTAAATTTTTTAAGGATTTACATCAGTGTCCAAAAATAATAAAAATTTTATTATAATAAAAATACAATAATATCTATATTATGACATAGATGACTTATGATTTGGACTTAAAATAACTTTAAAAAAAATTATTATTTTTGGGTCAAAATATGAGATATTACATCCCCTATCTTGGAGACAGTGAGATTACAAGATTTCAGGGAATTGGTAGAAATAGTGATAGAGTCCCATCGGGATATCATGAGTTTGACAGCTGTTGTCGATCGTTTAAAGGTCTGATAATGGTGATTAGGCTATGTTTGGTCGAAAGCCTAACGGCAGTGTTCACTATGTGGTCGGATTGAGTTTTGACATTAAGGGTGCATGGCCGAGCAGAGGTCCAATGACTATTGGTCGAAAGTCGAGCGATGGTCAATCAGGCAAAGGTCTTACGATAGTTGAGTAGAGGCCAATGGCTGCCAGTCAAGATCCAATGATGGTTGGTCAAGTGTAGGTCCAGTGGTAGGGATGGCCAACAGAGTTCCAGTGTAGGTGGCGACCAAGAGGAGGTCCAACAATAGTGGTCGGGAAGAGGTCCAGTGGTGGGTTTGGGTGGAGGTTAAACTATTGGCAGCGTGGCAGAGATCTTGTAGCAGTCATTCAGGCATAGGTCCATAGGTGGTGGCGATTAGGCGAAGGTTCTGTGATAGTTATTAGGGGAGATCCAACGAGTGTTGGTTGATAAAAGTCTAGCGATGACGGTTGGCCGGTAGAGGTTTAGCGGGGTCGATCGGCCAACGAGGGCTCATTGGTGGTGTTGCTTGGGTGGAGCTCTAAGATTCTCCAAGCCTCAGAGCTCTCTCCAATCTTTATCTAAAAGTCCTCTTCCTATAGGGAGTGGAGGCCTATTTGTAAATTCTTAGGAGTGGTATGCCCTGTAAATATGGAGAAGATTCGGAGCAAATCCAAAGCACTCCATTAGACAACTCATATCAATTCCCTCAATCATAGATCTTTTCTTCAGTGTTTAGGTCCCTAAATGATATCAGAATCAAATTATCTTATGCTCTTTGGATTTTTCTTGTTGATCCGCTCAATTTAATTATAAGCATTCTATTTTTTGAGTTCATTTGGTCATCCAATTAATACTTTGAAGTTTCCAACTATACTTAAGATCTTTGATTAAGGCTCAATTGGGCTCGGATCAAATCATTTTTGGTGTCATTGGATTCGTCTCATCGAGTCATTTAGTTTGACTATAAGTTTTTTAAAATTGGAATTTTGATGATCCCTAATTTAATTTTGGAAGCTTTCGATTCAAATGTGCATCAAGATTCATGCCTAATCAAGGCGATTTTTGGTGACGTATCAAACTTCAAGTAAGAGCTTCTATAAAATAATCGAGAACCCCTAACTAAATCTACTAAAAGATTGTGGGAAAATGAATTAATTAACACAAAATCCATACTCAACACCGAGATTGGATCTAATAGTCACTCATCCCAAACAAGCTTTTTTGCTACCTTCAACAACTTCTCCTCTACGTCATCTTCTACATTACCTTCACCTAAAATAAAACACATTGATAAACTTTGCCTCCTAATAGAGATTGTTGGATTGGACCAACCTCTTCTTTGTCTCCTTACTTTTTCTAATCCCTTTATCGAGAAGAGAAGAAACTGAGTGGGAGCTCCCTCAAACCCTCTATTTTATGCCCTTAGGCACGCTTCTGTGGCTAAATCTTATAAATCTGCCAAATTCCTAAATCTAGAATTTAAAACAAGATGGAGGAGAAATATGATTAAAGCCACTTTAGTATTTAATTTTGATTTCAACTCTATTTGGTAGGATTAAAGTCTAAATCCTGGATAAATTTGTTACCAAACAACCCCTTAAAGTTATTATTGTTAAAAAAAACTCTATTATTTGAAAATTCAATTGTTAGATTATTAAGCTATTGTTGTTGGAGTTCTAACTAAGTCCAAGCCAGCTCACAAGCCATGCTTGAGTTGGCATTAACTTGATTTATTAGCAGGAGAGCACGTTTGTTTAAAAAAAATAATATAAAAATACTTAAAAATAAATTAGAGTTCAAGAGTTCAAGTTTAAAATTATTAAAAATATTTTAAAACTATATCTAACTTCATGATATTAAGTAACTTCATGTTACGTCTCATCTTATCGTTATTAATTTTTCCGCTTTATTATATAAAGCTTGAATCAAAATTACTTCTCCCTTTCTTAATAATGAGTCGGCTCGTGACCTAACTCGAACACGTATAATTGAGTATAAGCTCAAGCTTGAACTCAATTAATTAATCAAATTCAAGCTCAAACTAGTGGTAACTTGAGCTTGGTTGACTCGTTTGCACCCATAATTGATGTATATTGGTTAAGTATATGATTAAATTAGTATGATTCACTTATATTATTTATTACAACACATATAAAATATTTTTTATTACAAATAGAACCACTTGTGTTGGATCCAAACTTGCTTATGGGTGCACCTAAACCCTACTAGCTAGTAATGGTGTCAAGTCGAGTTGGTGGATCGGTTTGGGTTTGACTCGACTAGTATGTTTGACCCAAACTCGACCCATTTATCATACTGGTCAAAATGCTTGACCTGAGCTTGACTTTAGCTTGCCTAACCTGAACTTTACCTGTTTAACCTATTTGTTAACTTGATCCTATAATTTTTTTAAGATTAGAAGGACATGTTTAACCTAAATATGATATGTTTAAATTGAAAATAACTTGTTTAAACCAAACCCAACCCATTTAACCCAAACTCAAATAACAATTGGGTTAATTTTGAGTTTTTAGGTCAGCCCAAACCTAACTAAAAAATTATTCAATTCAAGATTTTATACCAACATAATAATTGGTTCAACTCGAGCTCAACTTCTTTAGTCATATTTAGGTTGAGTTGTCAAGTCAGGTCACTTATAATGACAAATCTAATTAGGCAGACAAGTCAAAGGGAGGGGGAGAATAAGTTGGTGAGTAAGGACAAGAGCTCTGAAACCCACTATTCTTCATGAATAAAAAAAAATGGCATAATCTATCATCATAATGATAATGTGCTAAAAATTCTTTTAACTCCTAATTTATAGGGTTGGTAAGGTTATAAGAGAAGCTAAAGTTAAAGAAAATACAATAAATATATGGTTTTACTACAATAGACGTGGAGAAGGTTTTGATTGCTACGCATGAACTTCAAATCTTATGTGCTTAAATCGAGCATCTCAATATGAGAAATCTAATGAACTCAAGATCACTCAACTTTAAGATCATTTAGGCACTTAATGCTAAATGAATACTCAATAATTGAAAGAATCAATATAGCCTGTATGATGGAGTAAAATATTAGATTTAGGCTAAATTTATTAAAATTCCATCAAGAAAAACTATAAATAACCCTTATTATTAATATGAAAATAGTTTGATTTGATTTGAAGAGAGTGTAGAGATCTAAAAAACTCCAAAGCCTTATATGATAGCCAAAGTCGACAACAACCTTCAACAACCATTGTTGCTCAACTATTGTTGCTTGATTGTCATTGTTTTATTGCCTTGCTCGAATACTGTCACCGTATTTTCCTTGCCCGAATACTATCACCAATATGCCGTTATCCTCCATTACTTCTCCAGCAAATTCTATTATAATCATAAGAGATGAAGCTAGAGTTCTCAATTTTGTAATAGTGTCTTCTCTAATAGAGTAGAAGAGCTAACCTTTGTAGGTGGACCACTTCATTCAAGTCAAGCCTCGTGGTTTTTTCCCTTATCAGATTTTTTTACATAAGAAAATAAGGTATCTTCTATGAACTTTTCTTTTATTTGTATGTGTGCTGGAATTTTATAGAATGCTAAAATGTAAAATTCTCAGAACAAGATAAGGTACCTTCTATGAGTGTTTTTTCAAAGTCATATTTATATCTTATTTTATTCTTGCTTCTTTTGTGCAAGTTACTCTTTTCTTTTTGGTTGTGTGTCACCTTCTACTAAAATATATACTTATCATATTTTAACTTCAATTATGTAGTCTCTGATATTTTGTAGTGTTGAATTTCTAGTACATGAAAATTTTCTAATAGACTTGTATTTGATAGTGCAGAAATTTGAGTTATATTTCATTTGAAAACATGCATGGAAGTTACATACTCAGAAGAGGGCTATAATATAAATCATTTCCACCTAGCTTCTTCTACAACGAGGAATGACTCCTGACCCAATTGTGTATCTAGTTAGTGGTCAGCAATGTCTCCATTGCACCTATGCCTAATCATCAATCCATTCTTCCTCCTCCTCTACAAAAATTGTATCCGGATAATTTCACTGGAGGAGCATGTCCTGTTGAGTCGGAGAAGAAAAAAAAAACTAAATAGTGTCATCCACGTAGGGATATACTGTAATAGCCATGAATTTAATTTCCTTAAAATTTAGGAAATTAGCCAAGTGAGCTCTATGGCATTGGGCTTGGGGACGCTATGGCACCATGCTCTTGGATTTCTAGAATTTGAGGGAGCGTTGCAGTGCTGGGTCTAGAGCACTGCAATGCTAGGTTTAAAAGTTTATTTTTTTAAAATAGAAATATATAAACCTAATTATTAAAACCTTAATAAACTTGTATTTCATACATAAAAAAGAATGCAAAAATTTGAGTTATATTTCATTTGAAAACATACATGGGAGTTGCATACTCAAAATAGGATTATATTATAAATCATTGCCACCTAGCTTTTTCTACGATTGGGAATTACCACTGGCCGAGATTTGTATCTAATTAGTGGTCAACAATGTCTTCATTGCACCTATGCCTCACCATCAATCCATTCTTCCTCCTCTTTCTCTATGAAAATGGTATCCAGACAAGTTTGTTGGAGAAGCATGTCCTATTGAGTCAGAGAAGAAAACAAACTATATAGTGTCATCCTTGTAGGGATATACTGTAATAACCATTAATTTAATTTCATTAAAATTTAGGAAATTAGCCAAGTGAGCTTTGTGGCATTGGGCTTAGGGGCGCGATGGCGCCATGCTCTTGGATTTTTTGAAATTTGAGAGAGCGTTGCGGTGTTAGGTCTAGAGCACTGCAATGCTAGGTTTAAAAGTTTATTTTTAAAATAAAAATATATAAACCTAATTGTTAAAGTAATAAAGGTTGGCTAAAAATAATTGACTAATTTAGGTTGGCTGGAGACATGCTACCTATATAGGAGGGTTGGCTGCGGGCTTTCCCTTAAATGAGATTTGTGGTTTAATCCTAATTGATATGAAAAATGAGGTATAAAGATATTGACTAATATGAAGTGATATACTGACGGGCAGGATGTGATGAATTATTACATGAAAGCCACCATACTTGTGATAAGTGATATGAGACTTAATTCTCTAGGGTTGGCTGACAGGACTTAATACAGAAAAAATACCATAGGTTGCCAGATGTCATATCTTATTTACATCTGTATATGACATCATCATACAAGATAAATAGTATAAGTGATATAATATAATATAATATGCACATGATACATGATATGATTGATACAGAAATATGATAAGGCTGATATGACTGATAGGATTGATACAAGGACATGTGATGCATATGAAATATGTGATATGTATATAAAATATAATACATGATATACATGACTTGATATTGTATGATATGCATAGAACATATATAAAACACTTGCTAGATATGATATGTATACTGATAGTCTGATATACAAGTAATATCATATAGAATGAACTAGAGTATAATTTATTAATATGCATAGATTTATAATAGAACTACTGTGTTGTACTTTATATGAGTATAGGAATGACAAAACATATTAGTGCTTTATATGGCTACAAATCATTAGATATGAATTATATTGCTTTTAATGATTTTTATTGCTCATATGAAATGATATTACTTATATTGACTTCTACAAAATCTTATAGTTATATATTTACACTAATCTTGATTGAATGGTCACATGCATATTATTTTCTACTATATGCATTTATTGCAATTGTAGGTTTTGATCACCTATTGTGTTGTTAGTTCACTCTATAATTTTTATATGTTTTGAGGAACAGGTTAGAATCCAATGGAGTGAGGCAGATCAGGATTCAGTTTTTATTTTGTTTTTTGTATTTTTCATTTTATTCTTTTATAGATAAGAATATAGAAAGATAAACTAATGGATGTAGTGATTATAAATTGAATTTTAATGTGATACCCCACGATCTAAATTTGAAAGCATAATCTATTTTATTTTTTAATTAATTTACTAGAGCTTCTAATAATCCATTAATGTAAATAATCCAGAGGAAGCAACTATAAATCATATACATCAAAATATTTCAACAGGAAGACTCCATAGTTTTTCTCTTTTTGGGATTTTAGTGTAATCATATCAACTGAAGGACTCCATGATTTTTCTCTTTTTGAGATTTTCATATAAAAACTCTAATATCTCTTGTAACTCATTTTTTGATATGTATGTTGGATATTCGTATAATGTTGAGACAACAATTTTCTTGACTCTACCACCAAGAATATTCTCACACATAATAATATTATTGGCAACCAAAAAGCAATGATAAAGTGCATTCTGCAAATTGCAGCAGTACCACTCACAATAGCTTTTTGTGTTTCAAATTTCTGACCTGCACCGATCACAAAATAGTCACCAAAGAAAACTTGAAACGACGATTTACAGCAAACACCCAATACAAAAGGATCTCAAACCAGCTAAAATCCTTTGAAACTTGCCAATAGAGATGCTTATTTATTTACAAAAATCCAAACATCTATAATTAGTTCAAAAAATCATAATCCATGAAGATATCTACAGCAATCCACAAAAGCAATGATCGTGCCTGTCACTGCAACCATGAAATGCAGAGAAAATAACTTGTAAACCTTTCCCTTGCTTGTATAGAAAGAATTATAGTAATTATTATTAAATTGAATAATATCTTGATTATTATATATATTTATATCTATGAAATAATAAATAAAAGTATCTTTAATAATAAAAATATGTTATATCAAGTAATATATTTGTAATGGGGAATAATTCTCCTTCTGGTTGGCCTTTTGTGCTCAGACAGAATAGTCTCCTTTGTATTGGTGATACACAGTTCTTCAGAATGCACTTGTGATTGCAAAGAAGAGGAAATCAATGACAGCTAAAAATTTGGAATAGCTTATTCAGCTGTGCTTGTAAGTTCAAAGACGAGGAAATAGTGACAAGAGAATCAGTTCAATATCCAATTTTCAGACCTTTAAATACAAAGGAAATTAATGCAGGTTAACATTTCAAAAGAATTTATTGATCTGTCCATAATAGAGTATTTTTGGAGGAGTTAAGTTTCATTTGAGACAGCTTTCTTGTTATTTTTTAAAACAATTTTTTAGTTAAAAAATTTCTAAAATTTTTGTATTAGAAAACAGCTTTAGAAAGCAATAAAAAAGCTGTCCCAAACAAGCCTTTAATATACATAATTTTACTTCTGCGTTCGAAAACAATAGTTCTCAAAACTCTGAAATCTTTAGAATAAATTAGAAGAACCTAATTTATTTAGTTCTGCTTATTCCTTATGAATTCAGATCATACATTATATCCTGCTGCCAAAGAGTTTAGTTTTCAAGACAAATTTAGTCAGACAATATGATCAGTGTGCTTTACAACAGCTATAAAATAGGGCAAAAATATAAATCAGGGGAGGTCTGAATACCAGAAAACTGGGAAGTATGTCCAAGTAAATGAAGATCCAAATTAATTACTGTGCAGTTTCAGCTTTATATGTATGTGAAGCAACAGAAAGGAATATCTTGTAGGACTACTCACACTGTACCTGGGGGAGTTTTTTTATGCAGGAACAGATGCATTTAATTGAAAAATATTATACTTTGATCGTTTACTTTATAACATTGAGGTTAATTTGTATTTACATAAATGATAAAACTAGACAGCTCTACAGTGAATGCACTGATTAAGTTTGATAATAGTAAGAAAACCTGAGATAATTGAGCATAAAGGTCAACCAAATTTTGTTTTTATATGTGCCTGTCAAATATAGTCAGGATGGGCTTGAGATGCCCCATGATTAGCTTTGAGGTTTTTTATTATTAGATCATTAAATACAAAGTCTTCGGATTTGTTTGGGACAACTGCAGTTTTTTATAAAGCGGTTCTAAAGTTGTAGTGAGGAAATTAACTTAAACTATTTTTGTTGTAAAAAGCACTTTTCCAATATAGAAATTTGTTAAAAGTAATGAACAATGAGCAAAAAATTAATAGTCAAATGAAAATTGTGGTTGCTATCTTAAAAACAAAACAGTTAAAAAGTCTCAAACATACCCTTAGTTGTGCATTTTCCATCACCCTGGGCTTCCGAAGAAGCCAATGGAACCATGTTGTGCTCTTACATCAAATAGTAAATTAGCAAGTTAGGAGCTGAGCACAAAGTTTTACAATTGGGCGTCTCAATGAGAACAGAGGAAATAGAATACCTGATGACAACTACTATGCCTCTTGCAATCTGTAGTGGACAATTTAATCATGACCTTTCATTTAAGTGAGAAAAAATGTTTTATATCCTTGACAATTTTCTTTTAGTTTGGTGGAATAAGAAAACACTAGCTCCACTTAACACCATATAAATTTTCTTTTGGTCAATTCAAGTGAGAGGACTAATGCTTGAAATTTATTTTTATTTCATCACAAGCTTTTAGGTTGTTAATAATAATAATAATAATAATAATAATAATAATAATAATAATAATATATGAGTCCTAAATTTATCATTGGAAGAAATAAGCTTTACTCATCACTCAACGGATGAACACTAGTCATTCGTCACTCGTCACTCTGAGGCCAAAAACTCATTAGACTCAAACACAAAAAATCAATTGAACTCATTTCTTAGAAAAGATTATTTTTATATATATAAAAGGAAGAAGTATAAATTAAAATAAATAGAATATTAAAACTGAATAATTTAACTCCATGTTAGAAAACTAACACATTGATGATTTGAAGAAACTTATTTCCTAAAAGGTGAGCACTCGGCTAATTGATAAGTGTAAATTATGTACTATTTTAGTTATTTAAAATTCAGTAAAAATGTACTTGTTATAAATAGTTTTCAGTTCTTTTGTTGGAGGAGTTCAGTCACTTGAGTA
Organism: Dendrobium chrysotoxum; assembly: GCA_019925795.1. NCBI lineage: Eukaryota > Viridiplantae > Streptophyta > Magnoliopsida > Asparagales > Orchidaceae > Dendrobium > Dendrobium chrysotoxum. Next base: position 4,998,853 of record CM034310.1, read on the forward strand.
AAAATTTTCTATTTTTCAGTGTGTGTCTTTAGTGCCCCCTTAGAGTAAAGTCTAAGGGAGGCTAGAAAAATGCAAGATACTTTCTTTGCGAGATCTTAGCCTGTGTTTGTATAAGCAACTCTGTAAGTTGTGTGGAGAAGATCTTGAGATCCTTCTAGGTGATAATGTCTTACTACTTCTCTTATACTTTGTTCTTCTATGAATAAAATGAATATGAGTTTGCTTGTTATTCCCTTCATATATATCTGGCTAATTCTCTTATTTTGGGCCAATGATGTAAAGAGCATATTAAGTACTAATATAGACTCTTGTGCTTCAATGAAAGTATTGATGTTTTTAATATATCCAGTTCTTCATTTAATGCATACAACGGCTATGTGTATAGTTACAATCTAGTGTGATGTATAGCCTCAATAGAGGAATGTTGGAACAATTAGGAATATTGAAATGGGATATTGACATGCTTAGACATAGGATGCTTGAATATTCTAGGTTCTATGGAGATAAAAAAAATTATAGGAAGTTTATAAACATTTCTTTTTACTCCTAAAGCTCGACATAGAACTAGGTATGCATATGCTCTGATCCACATCTACAATTAAGAGTCTCATTAGGAAAGATATTTAATTTACATCTATTAGTCCAAAACACCTTATCTCATAAGTATCAACTCTTTTTACTTGTATTTTTATTCAATGATAAACACTCAAAAAATATCATTTTTCATTTTCGTAGGATAAAATCATGTAATTAGAGTAAGCAGTAGTGGTTTTATTGCAATTCAGCAGAACACTTCCTCATGAGCTTAACACTCTACTCTATCATTTAATTACTTGATTCAGCACTTATACTTGCGTATATTAGTGAGTTATTTTTTTAATTTTATATCAAAAAAATAAGCATATTTTAAAACCTACGAGTTTCATATTAGCTTACCATAAGCCTAAGAAAGTCCATCTTGAGTTATCAAGTTTTTGGCACCGTTGTCGGGGAAGTAACGTGCGTATTATAATTTAAACTATATTGTTGAAACAAATGCATATTTAGACCTACTTTTATCTTGTATTTTTATTCTATTTGATAAAGAATTTGAAAAAACTAAAAAAGCATTTTATTTGATTATTTAGTTTAAGATTTTTAGTTGTTTTAACTTTGTTGTTTGCTTGATAGATCTAGTAAGGAGCCCTTATTATTTGATCTAGAAATAGAAAGGAGCCTTACAAAAATTCAAAAAAATAAAAATATTATAAAAATGTCTGAACCACTATAAGATCAGGACTATGCTAGACCACTTAGGGTGTATTCTAATCCTGTAGTAGAAGAAATCCATCAGAGTATCAATAGACCTACTATCCAGGCCAATAATTTTAAATTAAAATCAACAATCATTCAAATGGCTCAAAATTCTTAAAATGGGGAAACTCCTATTAAAGATCCTAATTTATATCTAGCTAGTTTCTTTGAAATCTGTGCAATATTTAAGTATATTGGTGTTAGTGATGATACCATTAGACTTAGATTGTTCCCATTTTTCTTAAAAGTCAAGGCTAATATGTGATTAAATTCTTTTCCCCCATAAGGTATAACCGCTTTGAATGAGTTGGTACATAAATTCCTAGCTAAATATTTTCCACCTTCAAAAACTTTAAACTTAGAAATGACATCACTTCCTTTACCTAGTTTGAAGGATAATCAATTTACAAAAAGTTGGGAGAGCTTTAAAGAAATACTTAAGAAATTCCCTCACCATGCCTTACCTAATTGGTTAATTATTGAGAACTTTTATAATGGATTAGTAGGGTCTCTTAGGTGAATCATAGATGTTGCAGCTAAAGGATCTTTATATATTATCTAAGCCATTGGAGGAAGCTTATGAATTAATAGAGGAAATAGCTACAAATAATTTTTTATAGTCTACTGATAGGATGAATCCTAAGAGAGTAACTGGAGTCTATGAGTCTGATGCTTTATCAATTCTTATTGCTCAGGTAGCTGGTATTTCAAAGAATTAGATGTTATGGGAGTCAGAGTCGAACCCTATAAGTATAATAATTACCCTAAATTTGTTGGTGATCCTAGACATACGAACACTACAGCGCCATATCGTGTAGCACTGCAGTGTTACTGCTTGGGCTTTGAGTAAAGCAATTATGTTGAGAATGAGAGGATACCATTGGAAGATATTATTATGTAATTAGGAATTCACCTACAAGATCAATTTACTACCCTTATAAATATAAAAAAAAATCATATAAAACATCTTGTTAGGTCAATTAATAATAAAAAATTGGAAGAACGATGTAATAATATTTAACTTAGGAGTGGGAGAGATTTGGAAGACCCTTATAAGGATAGAGATTTATCTCAGCAGGATAATAGTGAAAGAGAACCTTTAGAAAGAGAACCTCTTATTGGACAACCTGACCCAATCAAAGAACCTAAAAAACTAATTATGAAGGTTGTATAGAGATCACCATCACCCTTCCCTCAGAGGCTGATCAATCAAAATCTTGATAAGCTATTCTCTATGTTTTAGAGGTATTTAAGAAATTAACTATCAACATACCCTTCTCAAAAGCCTTAGAGCTGATTTTCACCTATGTAAAGTTCATGAAAGTTATTTTGAATAAGAAAAGGAAGTTAGGAGAATTTGAAATAATAATATTAACTGAAAAGTGTAATGCTATAGTTAAAAAAAAACTTCCAGAGAAACTTAAAGATCCAGGTAGTTTCACCATTCCTTTAACTAGATGTAATAAATTTTGTGGAAAAGCTTTGTGTGACCTAGGATCAAGCATCAATCACATGCCCCTTTAAAAGATTATATATACGAGAGGTTCAACCTACTTCTATCACTTTTCAATTCACTGGTAGATCTTTCACTTATCCTAAAGGGGTAATAGAAGATATTTTGATTACGGTTGATAAGTTTATTGTTCCTATTGATTTTATTATGCTTGATAAGGAAGAAGATAGGTAAATACCTCTCATTTTAGGAACACTTTTCTTAGCCACTAGGAAAGCCATGATTGATCTACAAAAAGAAGAATTGATTATGAGGGTTCTATTGTAATCCAGGATCCCAAGCCCATGATTTTGATGATAACAAACCTTATTAGTTTCTTATTATATTTCTCTGATTAGTATTTGTGGATATTACTTTTTTGTGCATACTAAAATTTTAGGTAAGCCGTACAATGTATAAAAGGATTGACTCAAGACTTGGTAGACTAGGAGTGTTATCATCTGATAAGAGTCTATAATTTAATCTATTTATTTTATATTTCTTGAGTCAGTAGGTGTATAGCAGCTTAGTGATCGTACACATACACATGAGAGGAATTTTAAAACATTAATTTTTGATCAAATCATAATGTATGATCTGAGTTAAACAAAGTAAATTATATTATTAAATTAAGTTTTTTAATTTTAATCTAATCATACTGTACGATAATGATCATACTGTATGATTAGTATAAATCAGTAAGAAACCTGTTGCCAATCATAAATTAGGCAATATTTTGAAATTCAAAATTTATATTAATCATACTGTATGATCCTTATTATACTATATGATTAATTTAAATCTTGCCTAATCTAATCCTTTATTTAGGCAATCAAATATGGATTAATTGATATTGAATGTCATACTGTATGATAACCTTATTCGTACAGTATAAATGATTCCAAACGGGAACGATAATTAATTGCCACCGATCATCTTGGATGAAGTAATGATTCAATTGAACTAATCATACTGTACGATACTTAAAAATCATACTAGAAAATAAGTTCAAAAATATTTGAACTAATCGTATGGGCTTTTGTTTATTATACAGTACTGTTATGATATATTGAACTATATCTACTATATCAGTCACTAGGAGAGTAGCATACATTTGAGGTTCTCTGCCTTCACCAAGAGAGTGAAAAAGGACTTCGGTTCTCCGCTGCATCGGGTTTGGTCAAAGTTATTTGCAAGGGCTTCTCCGCCTTGTGGTGGGAGCTAAAGAAGAAACACTAAAGGAGTTTGTGCAATACTTGGAGAGGATGACTCTGAGGAATGGACGTAGGTAAAGTTTTGACCAAACCATTATAAAATTGTTGGTGTACTCGTTCATTTACTTGCATGTTTTTCTCGCATTTTATTTCTTGCATATTTTTCTTGTGAAATCAGTGGTGAGAAATTTTGTGATATCTATGGATTAGTTTCTGTGAGCAAGAATTAGTTAAAATAAAAATTGAAAATTAAAAGTATCAAAAATATTTCTTTTGCTCAAATAATAATATAAATTTCATTTTGATCTCTTATATCTGCTTCCACTCTTTTTTTATTGTTCAACATCATTTGTATAGAGGAACCTTAAGGGGCAAAATTTTTTAAATACCAATTCACTCCCCCCCCCCCTCTCTTACTGTGCCTAGGGACCATGCAACAAGGTTTAACACCCTCCATTAACCTTTTAATTGGCATCAGAGCGGTCTTAGAATTGTGATTTTAAAAAATCCCTAAGAAATGACCAAATGGCACATTTTAGAAATCAGAATATCATGAAGGGTTATTCTATAACTCGTCCACCATTTTTTAATACTATACCGTTTGACTTTTAAAAAATTTTCATGTCTACATTTTTATAATCTATTGATATTAGAATGTGGTATATGATTTAGGAAGGCTATTCTACACCTTCTCATTTTATTAATAGATTTAAGGTAAAAATCATGTTTAGTGAATGGAGTAATGAGGATAGAGAATTAGCTCAACTTGATTCCAAATGTTTGAACTATTTCTTTTATGCACTTAAATTTGAGGATTACATGAGAGTCTATACTTGTATAGTTGGAAAGAAAATATGGGACAGACTGTGCATCATATATGTGGGTACTAGTAAGGTCAAATAATCTTGATTAAATATTTTGTTGCATGACTACAAACTATTTGGCATGAAATATAATGAGACTATTTCAGAAATGTATACTAGATTCACTGAGATAGTTGCATCCCTGCATGCTCTAGGTAGAGAACTATCTAATTCTGAAAAGGTTAACAAAATCTTGCATTGTCTACCTAGTGCTTATGATGCAAAGGTTACTGTAATATTTGAATCAAATTATCTTAATGTTTATTCTATAAATAACTTATTAGGCTCACTTATTGCCTATAGGAAAGGTGTGAGTCAAAGATTACTTGATGCAGGAGATATGAAAAAGGAGAAAGTTATGACTTAGATAGTGACAGCTCTGTAGCTGAGGAGGATGATGACATTGTACTAATGGCTCGACAGTTCAAAATCTTTCTGAAAAGAAAACATCAGCAATGGAGCAAAGGTAAAAGCAGTAGAAATTTTAAAGCTTCATCTGACATAATCTATTTTGGATGCAGGAAGCTAGGGCATCTGAGATGTAATTTCCCCAACCTAAAAACTCACCTGAGCAAGGAGAAGGGCAATGAAAAGGAAAACTTCAGGAAAGAAAGAACATGACACAAAAGACTTTTTGGGTTAAATCTACCTCAGAATCATCAGAATAGGAAGTAGAGGAGGATGTAACTAATATATGTCTCATGGCTAACGATAGTCTTGACTAATCTGATCAAGATGAGGTATGTCAGCTATCCTATGATGAATTATTTATTATTTCTGAAAAAATTCATGAATTATATAGGAAATTAAAGAAAATATATGCTACTTTGAACTCTGATCTTGCTACTTTATAAAAGGAGCATGATAGTCTTAGGATTAAGCCTTCTGCATTAGATAAAAAGCACATGTCTTTACTTAATGAGTTTGATGCGTTAAATAAGAAGCATATTGACTTAACTAGTGCATATGAATCCTTGAAATCTAAGCATGCTAAGTTAGATAATGCATTTGATAGATTAAATGTAGTGGCTGATGACTTAAAAACTAGTAAGCATGATATCCTATTAGTACTGGCATCTGAGAAAAGTATAACTAATGCTCTAGAAATAAGATTAAAAAAACTACAATGAGACACTCACAGGCCTACGCATACACAAAGACATCATAGGACATAGTATGCATTACATATGCCTAGGAAGAGGCACAACCCCCAATATAGACTAGTAAATTCATTCCCTGGGGTTAAGAGTCATTCTTGTGGCATGCTAGGTCATATAGCTTGCCCCTGCATAGTACACTGTATGTCACATTTAGTGTGGAGGCCTAAATCACTTGCATCACATCATAGCATGCATGCAAGTCATCCATCTAAGCATAAGATGGATACAAAACTCACTTGGGTTCTCAAATCTAACCTTTATTTGATATTATAGGGGTGCTCTCACAAAAGGCCTAGTGAGAGAATATTGTACCTGGATAGTGGATGCTCAAGGCATATGATTAGAGAATTGAAAAAATTAATTATGCTCAAGGCCAGGGGAGGAGGCAAGGTTACTCTGGGAGAAAATACCACCAGAAAAGTGGCAGGCTCAAGTATGATTTAAAACTCAAAGAATTTTATAATTGAAAACATTTTACTAGTAGATGGATTGAAGCAGAATCTTCTCAGCATTAGTCAATTATGTGATAAAGGCTTTGACATTAAGTTTCTATCTAGTAAGTGCTTGATCAACTTAAATGGAAATATCATTTTAGAAGGTAAAAGAATTAATAATGTTTATATGCTTGATTTAAATTATATTAATTATTCAAATTCTATATGTTTAAAATTTATTGTTGATGAGTACTAGTTATGGCATAAAAGACTATGTAATACAAGCATGAAAACCCTTAGGAAAATCACCCAAAAACCCCTTGTTAGAGGTATACCCAAACTAAAATTCTCTAAGGACCATCTTTGAGATGCCGACCAATTAGGGAAATAGGTCAAAACATCATTTCATCCCATTAAGAATATTATCACATCTAGACCTTTAGAAATCCTTCAAATGGACTTGTTTGGACCAGTTAGTACCGCCATCTTAGGTGGGGAGTCTTTTGGATATGTAATTGTAGGTGATGTTTTAGATTTATCTGGATTAGATTCCTAGCACATAAAAGTAAAAATTTGAGGAATATATAGATTTCTCCACTTGGATTCAAAGAAAATTATGATGTAAAATATCAATTATCTATAGTGATCATGGTGGAGAATTTGAAAGTGATATTTTTGAATCATTCTGTATGGAATAAGGTATAGAACATAATGTTTTCTCCCCTAGAACCTCTCGAAAAAATGGGGTAGCTGAAAGAAAAAATAGAATCTTAGTAGAGGCAGTTAGGGCCATATTAGCAAAGTATTCACTTCCTAGATGTTTCTGGGATGAAGTATTTAATATTGCTTGTTATATTTTGAATATGGTAAATTTATATCTAAACTTAATAAGACCCCCTATGAGATGCTTAAGGATAGAACACCCAATCTTTCTCTTCTTTATGTCTTTGGATGTAAGTGTTTCATTCTAATTAATGGAGAATCTCCTCTAGGAAAGTTTGACCCCAAATCTCATGAAGGAGCTTTTCTAGGCTATTCTTTAGTAGGTAAAGCCTATAGAGTTTTTAATAAAAGGATCTTAGTGGTAGAGGAGACCACCCATATTATATTTGATGAATCTAATAAACCTGAGGAATTTTGATTAGAAGAACAAGAAGAAGTAGAGGTCACCCAAGAAATAGTATCTATTGACCTAGGATATAGAGTAGAACCTCAGGAGTAATTACTTAGAGATTGGAGATATTCATCTAGTCATCCTAAGGAACTCATCTTAGGAGATCCATCAGTAGGCATTAGAACTAGGCATGGACTTAGAAATGAGGTTAGTCATTCTGCATTCATCTCTATGGTAGAACCCATAAATATAGATCAAGCCCTATCTGATGAATTCTAGATCTTAGCTATGTAAGAAGAGTTAAAGAAATTTGGTAGGAATGATGTTTGGGAATTGATTAGTAGACCTAAGGATCAGAGTGTTATAGGAATAAAGTGGGTTTTTAAGAATAAAATGAATGAATCTGGTGTAGTGATAGAAATAAGCTAGATTAGTAGCTAAGGGGTACAATCAAATAGAAGAAATTAATTTGAGAAAACCTTTTCCCTTATAGCTAGGGTAGAAGCTATTAGAGTTCTGTTAGCCTTTGCTTGCTTTAGAGATTTCAAGTTGTATCAAATGGATATTAAGAGTACCTTTCTAAATGGGGTGATTAAGGAAGATGTATATGTGGAGCAACCCACAAGTTTTGAGAATTCATAATTTCCCAATCATGTGTTTAAGATAAAAATGGTATTATATGGATTGAAGCAAGCACCTAGAGCTTAGTATGAGAGGCTTAATATATTTCTCCTATATAGAGCCATTATTAAGGGTAGTGTAGAAACCACCTTATTTCTTAAGAAAGTAGGAGAAGATCTTCACATTGTTCAAATTTATATAGATGATATACTCTTTGTATCAACAAATAAAAACCTTTGTGATGAACTTTCAAAAATAATGAGTGAGAAGTTTGAAATGAGTATTGAAACGTCACCAAAAAATTCACCTTAATCGTCATGAATCTCGATGCAAATGAGAGATAGAAGTTTTAAAAATTAAATTCATGATCATCTAAACGTTGATTTTAGTAAACCTATATTCAAACTGAATATCTCGAAGAGACGAACCCATGGACATAAAAATCAGCCCAATCCGAGCCCAAATAAACCCAAATCAAGGGTCCAAGGCATACTTCATGGCTTCAAAACATTAATTGGATAAAGAAATGACCGTCAAATATGACATACTTATATTCGAATCAAGTGGCTCGATGAGGCAAATTCGATGAGCCTAAGATCAAAAAATTTGGATAACATTAATGCACTTAAATGCTGGATCAATGGTCTATAATTAAAGGAGTTAATATCATCCATCCATTCGAACACTCCCAACTTGACCTTGAACTTCCCCATATTTACAAGCCATGCCACTCCAAAAAAAAACTATAAATAACCTCCCATTCTTCTCATAAGGAGGGAGAGGGAAGAAAAGAGGAAGAGAAGGGAAGAATTTGGGAGCTTCCTCACTGTTGACCACTTCCAGAGTTCTTCTCGGCCACCGTCGGACTTCTGCCTTTTCGTTAACCCCCACCAAACTTCCGCCCATTCATCGACTACTGTCGGAGTTCTTTTAACCAACCATCAGACTTCCACTTGTTCATTTACGATCGCCAAACTTTTACCCATTTGTCAACCACCGCCGAAGTTCTTCCCGGCCACTGTTGGACTTCCGCCTATTCATCAACCACCGTCAGACTTCCACCCATTCACTGACCATCGCTGGAGTTCTTCCAGAGTTTTTCTCGGCCACTGTTGTCAGAATTCCATCCTTTCATCAATCACCAATGGACTTCCACCAGTTCATTGACCACTGCCAAAGTTCCTCCAGACCTCTGTCGCCAGTCGACTACGGTCCTTCCAACCATCATTTCCCAACTACAGTCCTTCTAACCTCCGTTACCAGCCAACTATGGTCCTTCCAACCACCATCACCAACTATGCTCCTTATAAACTCTGTCTCTCACCGACTACGGTCCTTCCGACCACCATCGCCCAACTACGATACTCCTAACATCTGTCGCCTGTCGACAATGGTCCTTCCAACCACTATCACCAACTATGGTTATTTGTAACCTCTGTCACCCACCAACTATGATCCTTTCGACCACGGTCGCCCAACTATGATCCTTCTAACCACCATCACCTAACTACGTTCTTTTTGACCTTTACCGCTCAACTTCAGTCCTTCTAACCACCGTCATCTGATTACGGTCCTTCCGACCTATATTGCTTAACGACTATGGTCCTACCACCAAACAAACATATTAACACTAATTCTTCCAACTCCACCATATAATGCACTATATATGATATATATTTTCTACATTGAGTCAAGACCTTCCTCCTAAGGAAGGGCATTATTTGTAATCGATTACAAATACTAGTGAATTCATTCAAACTAGGCCAGGCCCTGTGATTTTTCTCCTTTTCAAGGGTTTCCACATAAAAAAATTCATGTGCCTTTTAAACGCTATAACTATACTATCTTATTTATTTGTGTGTTGGATCTTCATACAAAGCTAAGAAGCTAAACTATATCACTATTTACTGCCGCGGATATTCCAAGAAGCAACATTTTGGCACCATTTGTGGTAACGTCATTCCTAACTAGGGGGAGGAACTTTTGCTCCCATCTCAAAAGATTATTCATGTCAACGTCCTAACATCAGCCATTGCTACATCAATTTCAAGGGAATCAGATATGGACTGAGGGGTAACCTTGATTAGAACTATGGCCAAGAAAATTCCTCCAAACCTTCCAACATCCAAGATATATCTTGTGAAACTATTTTTCATAAAGCTTTTAACAAATGTAATGATGCTTCCAATAAAGCTTCTAATAATAGACCAATCTCCACCTCTAATTTGGGATACACATGGCATCCTCCCCCTCCCAATCAAAATCAAGGAATAATCAATCTCTAGGAGATTGATCATTTCGACCTCTTCCACACAGGTTAATGTCAGCGAGAAATGCCCTAACAAATAACCTTGGATAGGTCAAACATTCTTGATGGATTCCTTTGACTTCTTCCATATAGGTTGACATTAGTGAGAAATATCCTAACAAACAACCTTGGATAGGTCAAATATCCTTGGTGGATTCCCTCGACCTCTTCCACACAGGTTAATATGTATGAGCAATGCCCTAATAAATAGCCTTGGATAGGTTAAAAATCCTTTATGGATTATCTCAACCTCTTCCACACAAGTTTACATCAAAGAATAATGCCCTGACAAATAATCTTGGATGGGTTAAACATCTTTGGCGGATCCCATCGATCTCTTCCATATAGGTTAATGTCATTGAACAACACTCTTACAAACAACCTCAGATAGGTCAGACATCCTTGGTGGATTTTCTTGACCTCTTCCACAAAAGTTAATGTCATTGAACAACACTCTTACATATAACCTCGGATAGGTCAGAAATCCTTAGTGGATTCTCTTAGCCTCTTCCACATAAGTTAATGTCATTGATCAACGCTTTGACAAACAATCTCATATAGGTTAAACATTCTTGGTGGATTCTCTTTACCTGTTCTACACAGGTTGATATCATTGAGCAATGATTTGACAAATAAGCTCAGATAGGTTAAACATTCTTGGTGGATTATCTCGACCTCTTCTACACAGGTTAGCATCATCAAACAACGCTCTGGCAAACAACCTTGGATAGTTCAATCATCCTTTGTAGATTTTCTCTATAATTTCTAAGCAAGTGAGCAATGCTTTATTAAGTAATCCCATGAAGGCATGCATATGAGATAGCCTTAGAGGGAAGCTAGTGGTGGACAGGTTCGTCACTAGAAAGGCTCCATGAAAATAAGTGTTCAACAAGATCATCACTCATATAAAAATTATAGAAGGCTAAAAATCTCAAAAGGCACAGATATATTAAAGACTAAATGTTATTTAAGGAATAAAATTTTATAAATTAGTTGTTATAATAGGGGGTAATATATCTCGAAAATACGTAAATAACTTGGTTTCTCATGTGGGGGCAAATTCACAAACATTCTTAGAAGAGGGTGAAATATTCATTATTTCAAATAAACATAAAGCTCATAAAAATTTCTCAAAGTCATATACAATGTTATTACATTTATATGATTATACAACAGATTCAAACATATATTCTTCATTATCTAAAAAGTTGAATTATAGGAAATGAAATACTTTCATCAGCCATATCTCATATACTATGATGAATTCTAATAAAGAAGTATATGTTGCGACTTAAGCTCACGAGTTTATATTTTTGATGATAAAAAATATTATGGCTCACATCTTTATGTTTCATAATATTTTTCATTCTATACTTATTTTATGTGTATGCTAACATTTTAGGAAAATCATATACTACTCCATATTGCTGAAGATTTCAAGACAAGTTAGAATAAGATTTTATGTAATAGAGTCTATATCTGTTTATTTTTTATTTCCTGAGTTAGAACAACTATGATTATAATTGGGTAACCATACACACACAGCGGGGGAGAGAGACAAAACTTGAATTTTTGAAACTAATCATACTGGATGATATTTAATCGTACTGTATGATTTGGACTTGGTGGTTTTTCCTCCAACATGCAGTTAATCAAATCATGGCTTAAAATTTAAAATAGATCGTATTATATGATACAATTCGTATAGATGACTGATAGAGTATGAAATTGGATTCATACCAGTTCATACCGAACAAAGCTATATTTTTTTGAATTGTTCGTACTGTATGATGTCAGTTCGTACAGATGACTGACAGAGTATAAAATTGAGTTCATACCAATTTATACAGATGAATTTGAACTATTTATACAGGATGATATATATTTGTACGGATGACTGAATTGAGTTCGTACCAATTCGTATAGACAAATTTGAACTATTCGTACGGGATGATATGCGTTCGTACGGAAAGATCATCAAGTTTCTGCCCATATCCTCTGAAGGCTCTTGAGAAAAGATTTTCAACATTGTGTCCAGATTCTCTACCTTCACCAAGAGGGTGAAAAATGATGAAGGTTCTTTGCCTTCCCCATGAGAGTGAAAAAGGATGACTGTTCTCTGTCTTCACCATGAGGGTGAAAAAGGACGACAGTTCTCTGCCTTTACCAGGAGGGTGAAAAAGGACAATGGTTCTCTTCCTTCACCAGGAAGGATGAACAAGGATGACTGTTCTCTGCCACACCGAGTTAGTGGGAGAGAGTTTTTAAGGGCTTCTTCGCCTTGTTGTGGGGGCAAAAAGAGAGTCATTATTGTTTAGTGTAATATCTAAAGAAGGAGTCTTCAGAGAGTGGATACAGGTCTAGTTGGACTGAACCACTATAAAATTTGGTGTTATTCAGTTCTCTTTTATTTTTCATATTTTTTATTTTATGCACTTTAATATTTTGTGGTTGAAAAATCTTTTGTGATAATCTTATCCAAACAACTGCATATTTTAAGATCAGAGATTTAATTATCTAAAAGATTTTAAAAGGTTTTCAAAATCTAAGAGAATTTTTTAAATAACCAATTCACCCCCCTTTTAGTTAGCCTTAGGACAGTTCTATAAGATCTAATAATTTACTCGTACTTTTAAGTGGTGTCAGAGCCTATTTCAAAAATTAAAGTTTAGACTACTTTTTGAAAAATGATAATGGCTGATTTTGGAAACTGAAACACTGCTGAAGGATATTCGATGACTAGACCACCTTTATTTAAAAATAATTCTTAAAATTTTTAGAAAATTTGAATGTCTACTTTCTTGCAATCAATAGATTATCGAATATGGCATATAATTCAAACTGGTTATTTTGTCCATCATGTATTATAGATGGAGTCAAAATCAATATTCTGCTTATTGAATGGAGTATAGTAGAATAAATTTATACTTAATTAAATGCTAAATGTATGAATTATTTATTCTGTGCTTTGAATTCTGAAGATTATATTAGAATCTCTACATGCACTATTGGCAAAAAAATTTGGGATAGTTTATGCACTACTTACGAAGGTACTAGTGAAGTCAAGCAATCTAAGTTGAATATTTTTATGCATGACTTTGAACTCTTTAGCAAGAAATCTTATGAGACTATCTTAGACATGTTTACAAAGTTTTCATAAATAGTAACATCATTGCAAGCTGTAGGTAGAGAAGTTTCAAACTTTAAAAAAGTAAATAAAATTTTACGATGTCTACCAGAAAAATTTAATGCTAAAGTCATTATTATAATTGAAACAAAAGATTTGAATGATTATACTATTAATAATTTGATCGGCTCACTCATTGCTCATGAGCAAACTATGAGTCATAGACTTTTTGATATAGGTGAAATAATAGTGCTAAAAATTGAAGACACGGAGAAAAGCAACTCAATAGATGATGAAAGTAAGGAGATAATATCGATAATGAGAAAATTTGAAAAACTACTGAAGCGTAAGCATCAACATCAACAAAAGAGGAATAAATATAAAAATGGTAAGGATATTATGAATTCCTCTGAAGTAATTTGCTTTGGGTGTATAAAACCAGGATATATAAAAAATAAGTGCCCGAACTTAAAAACTCTTCCTATAATAGAAAAAGATAAAAATAAGCAAATTATAATAAGAGCAAATAATAAAAAATTAAAAATCTCCTGGGCAGACCTAGCTTCTGAATCATTAGACTAGGAGCAAGATAATGTTTAAAGTTTTCTGTATGTTATTAATATATGCATGTAAGTTTTTTTTCTTTGTGAATGTGTCTAATTTTTTGTGTTATTTTTTAAGATATATTTATTTATGATCTTTCTATCATTTATAAAGTCACTTTAATCAACACATACATGTCACATTTTATTTTGTATACACTTTACAGAATCAAATCATTTTTCAAAGATTATTTTTTCTAAAAATAAAAAATTTATCTCCTATTTACTTGAAATTGTATATAAGTAGTGGTTGACTTCTCTAAAAATAGTCAAAGGGAGGAAACTCATAATTTTGTCTCTCTATCTAATTTCTTTAATGAGGCTATTTCACTTTTGATTCAAAATTTGTATTAAATTATAAATTGGATTTTGAAATTGAACTATTTCATCTCCCTGCATTTTTTTATCTTATATAAATCTTTTGCAAGTTGTTGAATCCACTTTATCATTTTCTTAATCAAGCTGGTCGTTTTGTTTTATTGGATTAGATTTGTTTTATAATTTATTCTTTCTTATATAAGAGAGTGACTTTTCTTCTGTTATATCTTGAAGATAATTTTACAACTGAGTTTTTAAAGATTAAGAAAGGAAATAAATTACAAAAATCAAAAGAGGCACAAAATGAGACAAATTAAAAAGATGCGTAATGTACGCCAAAATTATAGGATTCACGAAGTTTATCAAAAATAAAAAAATACGTAATGAGCGTCAATTGATAAAGAGGCATAAAATGAGCCCAAATCAAATTCCTTTATTGTATGTCTTTAAATCTTAGAAAATCCATGTGTCTATTGATATATTTGATACTTGAGTTTGAAAACCATGATTCTTGATTCACCATTTTACATTAATCTTCTATTAGATATATTTCATGCAAGGAGTTTCAAAAAGATTATTATTTCCTTCTCTAATTTATTTCTTGATTTAGATGTTTTGAGCCTTTAAGGAGGAGCCTGAGCTAGGATTAGCAAATTTTGAATCTCTA
This sequence comes from Dendrobium chrysotoxum, assembly GCA_019925795.1. NCBI lineage: Eukaryota > Viridiplantae > Streptophyta > Magnoliopsida > Asparagales > Orchidaceae > Dendrobium > Dendrobium chrysotoxum. Next base: position 5,014,066 of record CM034310.1, read on the forward strand.
ACATTTCTAGGTTATGCGTTGTCAATTCATGCCTTACTAAATTTTTGAATAAAATCAAGTGGTAATTTTCTCATTATAAGAAAATTTACTAAAATTTTAAACTGATTCTTCTAAAACATCACCTTCACCTGATTGGGGTCCGTTTGATTGTTAGTCTATTTTTTATGTTTTATGTTTTTTTTATTATCCTCTTCTTTTTGATAATGTCAAAGGGGGAGAACGTACTGTTGTATTTGTTTTATACCATTAAGAATGTACTGTTGTATTTATTTTGTATTGTTATTTTTGTAACATAAAGTTATTTTTGTTTTATACTATTGAGAACCTACTATTGTATTTATTTCGTATTGTTATTTTTATTTTATTTATCTTTTTGTTAAAAAAATAATTAAAAAGAAAGAAAATTATTTTAATTTCCCTTGTTTTTAAATAATTATCTTAGTGAAGGGGAGATTAGGAGAAAATACTTCTAATTTGCAAATTCAACCAGTAATGTTTGCCATCATAAAAAAGGGGGAGATTATTGCGACTCAAGCTCCAGTGGAAGATAAGATTAGAGAGAGTCGCCTTAGATGGTTTGGTCACATAAAATGGCGGCCTCCCGATGACCCTGTTAGGAAAGTAGAGGTCTTAGATTTGACTTATGTTAAGAAAGGGAGAGGTAGACCTAAAAAGACTTGGTTAGAAAATATTAGAAATGATCTTTCTTTATTAGATTTAAACGAGAATTTGACTTTTAACAGGACACAATGGAGAAAAAGGATTCATGTAGCCGACCCCACGTAGTGGGATAAAGGCTTGATGTTGTTGTTGTTGTTATTGTTGTAAGCTCACGAGTATATATTTTTGATGATAACAAATATTATGGCTCACATCTTTATATTTCATAGTATTTTTTATTCTATACTTATTTTGTGTGTATACTAACATTTCAGGGAAATCATATACTACTTCAGATTTCAAGATAAGTTAGAATAGGATTTCATGTAATAGAGTTTGTTTATCACTATTTTTTATTTCCTGAGTCTGAACAAGTGTGATTGTAATTGGGTAATCGTGTACACACAGATAAGGGGAGAGAGAGATAAAACTTAAATTTTTGAAACTAATCATACTGGATAATATTCAATCGTACTATATGATTTGGACATGGTGGTTTTTCCTCCAACGTGTAGTTAATCAAATCATGGCTTAAAATTTTGAAGAGATCATACTGTATGATATAGTTTATACAGGCAACTAATAGAGTATGAAGTTGGGTTCATATTAGTTCATACCAAACGAAGCCTTAATTTTTTGAATTGTTCGTACTATACAATGTCAGTTTGTATAAATGACTAGTAGAGTATAAAATTGAGTTCATACTAGTTCATACAGATGAATTTGAACTATTCGTACAGGATGATATACATTCATACGGACGACTAAATTGAGTTCGTACAGACAAATTTGAACTATTCGTACGGGACGATATACGTTCATACGGACAGATCATACAAGATTATATGCGATCATATATTACGATCGTAGGAAAATTTTCTTGCATTTTTTAGTTTTTGGATGATTTTTCATGTATTTTCTATATAAAGAGTCCTAAAAACTATCACTTAACACCTTTGTTGTGAATTTCTATTGAGAGTGGCAATTGAGTGTGAGTGTTTGGGAGAGATTATAAGAGTGGAGTGTGAGATATCTAGTGAGGGGGAGTTATGAGGGATTCACAAGGTTTCCTAAAGCGAGGATCTCTTTATCTTTAAGTTTCTGCCCATCTCCTCTTGAGGCTCTTGAGGGAAGATTTTCAATATTGTGTCAAGGTTATCTACTTTCATCAGGAGGGTGAAAAAGGATAACGAATCTTTTTCTTCACTAGGGAGGGTGAAAAAGGATGACTGTTCTCAGATGCACCGGGTTGGTGGGAGAGAGTTTGTAAGGGCTTCTCTGCCTTGCTGTGGTGGTAAAAGGAGAGTCACTATAGTTTAGTGCAATACCTGAAGAAGGAGTCTTCAAGGAGTGGACGTAGGTCTAGTTGGACCGAACCACTATAAAATTTGGTGTTATTCTATTCTCTTTTATTTTTTGCATTTTTTATTTTACGCACTTTAATATTTTATGGTTGAAAAATGTTTTGCGATAATCTTATCCAAATAATTGCATATTTTAAGATCAGAGATTTAATTTTCTACAAGATTTTAAAAGGTTTTTAAAATCCAAGAGAATTTTTTAAATAACCAATTCACCCCCCTCTTGGTTAGCCTTGGAACAGTTCTATAAGGTCTAACAACTTACTCATACTTTTAGTATATGCCCAATCAAATCTTTTTAGAGAAATGAGTAGCATATCATAATAGTTTCTACAATCTGCCACTTGACCCTTAGAGTTTTACTTAGCTAACATCATGAATTTGTTGCAAGATTGTCGAGGTTGACACAACATTCGATTTCCTGCATCAAGTTATCCACTATTTATCCCCGTCAACATGCATGTATGCTATCTCTAATAGAATACTATTTGATCTTTATTATCAGCTCATGTCTCGACTATCAACCATCAACAAAAGTCTGCCCGACCATCATTAGACCAATCCCTGGATGCTGACCGCCACTAAACTTCCACTAAGTCTCCAACCATTATTAGACTTACACTTGCCCGCATGTTAGCATTGGATTTCCTCTCAAGTGTTTCTACTTCCAAATCTCTCTCCAAGAGAAGCCACCTTGGGTCATTTCTAACTTTTGCATGATAATCATGATTTGATAGTCGTCAACGCCCTCTGAGCTACCAATCTAAAAAAGGACCAGCACAAGAGGGCAATGCTTTGATCGTCGTCAATGCCCTCCGAGCTACCAATTCAAAAAAAGACTGGCATAAGAGGGTTATGCTTTGATCTCGCCATCAACACCCTCCAGACTACCAATCCAAAAAGTACCAGCACAAGAGGGCAATACTTCGATTACCGTCAATGTCCTCCGAACTACCAATCCCAAAAATGACCGGCACAAGAGGGCAATACTTTGATAACCAACAAAATTCTCTAGGCTACCTATCCAAGGGAGAACTAAGACCGACACAAGAGAATAAGGTTATGATTGTCGCCGATAATCCATGAGCTATCAATCCAAAGAAAAAAAAATTTGGACCGACATAAGAGATTGTATTCGTCATCTTCCCCCAATGGGATATTTATAGTTGCATGGAGGGGGAAGATAAAAAGTCTCTCTAAACATTTTTATGATTTTTTCAAAATTTTAAAGATAATTTTTGATATTTTAAGAGACAAAAATCAATTATCTTCATATATAAATATATATTAAGGGAATTCAAAAGGTCATTCTAGGATTGTTTAAATTTTTTAAATTTTCAAAAATTTTAAAAACCTATATACATTTAATAATAATAAATGTAAATATATTAAATAATAAAAAAAGAAATAAAAAAATTTGATGTTGTGTAATGTCCACCTCAATCAAAATTGGTGGCTTCAATTAGTAATTTGTGTCTTTATAATAATGCTAAAACTATTAAATGTAATAATATGTATGTTAACGCAGAACATGGGAATATTAAATGTTATTATAATGTTAATATTATTTTAACAAGTGTTATATATTTATACATATAATTATTGATTATACTCCTAATCAAGAAATAGGGCCAACAAACAAGAAACAAATTCTACATTAATTCAAAACTAAAACATTTTTGTTGGATATAATCCCAATTTAAACGGACTTCTGTGTGGGAATTGTTGTTGTGTTAATATTTACAAATGTTAAAATATTTGAAACATATATTTGGTTACCTTGCATTATTCCCATATATTTTTTACAAAATATATTATATTAATAATCATGCATTGAAGTCATTTTAACTTCATGGCTTGCATGAAAACTACTGTACAGTTATAACTTACATTATAACTTCTCATGGAGCTGTGTCATTAATTAATTTTCTAATTATTTTCCATAGAGAAATTCTACCATATTCTTCAACATCAAAGTGCCGTTGGATGATGGATACGAAGGATGGATATTATATTACTATTATATCAAAAAAAAAAAAACTCTGTATGAAGGAGAAGTTATAAATATCTATTTTTGAACTTTGCAAGTTTCAACGTCCAAAAATAAGGGGGGAAACTGATACGTCACCAAAAAATTCACCTTGATCGGCATGAATCACGATGCAAATGAGAGATGGAAGTTTTGAAAATTAAATTCATGATCATCCAAACTCCAATTTTAGCAAACTTATATTCAAATTGAATGTCTCAAAGAGACAAACCCATCGACACCAAAATTAGCCTAATCTGAGCCCAAATGACCCAAATCAAGGGTCCAAGGCATACTTTAAGGCTTCAAAATATTAATTGGATAAATAAATGACTGTCGAATATGACATGCTTATAGTCGAATCGAGCGGCTCGATGAGACAAATCCAATGAGCCCAAGATCATGAAATTCGGACAACACTAAGGCATTTAAATGCTCGATCAATTATCTATGATTGAAGGAGTTAATATCAGTCATCCATTCTAACACTCCCAACTTGACATTGATCCTCCTCATATTTACAAGCCACACCACTCCCAAAAAACTATAAATAGCCCCCCATTCATCTCAAAAGGGAGGAGAGGAAAGAAAGTATGAAGAGAAGAGAAGAGAAGAATTTGGGAGCTTCCTCGCCGCCGACCACCACTGAAGTTCTTCCCGACCATCGTCAGACTTCTTCTAGGTCATTAACTAGCACCGAACATCCGTCCCTTTGTTGACCACCACCAGAGTTCTTCCCGACCACTGTTGGACTTCCGCTATTTTATCGACCACCGCCAGACTTTCACCATTTCGTCGACCACCGCTAGAGTTCTTCCCGGCCACCATTGGACTTTCATCTATTCATCAACCACCTCCAGACTTTCACTCATTTGTTGACCACCATCAAAGTTCTTCCCGACTACCATTAGACTTCCATCTATTCATTGATCACCAATGGAATTCCACCTGTTTGTCGACCACTGCCAGAGTTCCTCCTGACCTCTGTTGCCTATCGACTAAGGTCCTTCCAACCACCGTTGCCTAACTATGGTCCTCCCGACCTCCGTCGCCCGCCGACTATGGTCCTTCTAACAACCATCACTAACTACGGTCCTTATGACCTTCGTGTTCCACCGACTACAGTCCTTCCGACCACCGTCGCCCAACTACGGTCCTCCTGACCTCTGTCGCCCTTCGACTATGATCCTTCCAACCACCATCGCTAACTATAATCATTTCTAACCTCCATCACCCACTTACTATGATCCTTCTGACCATCATCATCCAATTATGGTCCTTCGGACCACCATCACCCAACTACAGTCCTTCCGACCATCGTAGTCTGCAATCTTCTTGACCTCGATTGCCCAACTATGGTCCTTCTGATCACCGTCACATGATTATGGTCATTCTATCTTATATCGCTGGCCAACTATGGTCCTGCCACCCAAATGAACATATTAACACTAATTCTTCCAATTCCCACCATATAATGTACTCAATATGATGTATATTTTCTATATTGAGTTAAGACCTTCCTCCAAAGGAAGGGCCTTATTTGAATCGATTGCAAATACTAGTAGATTCATTCAAACCTGGCCAGGCCCCATGGTTTTTCTCTTTTTTAGGGGTTTCCACGTAAAAATTATCATGTCCCTTAAAAATGCTATAACTATACTCTCTCATATGTTTGTGTGCTAGATCTTCTTACAAAGCTAAAACACTAAACTATATCACTCTCTACCACCATGAATATTCCAAGATGCAACAAGTATGATGGGAGAGCTGATTTACTTTCTTGGATTTAGTGTGTTGTAGAGAGATGATGGAACCTTCCTTAGCCAACTTAAGTATATTAAGGATATTCTTAAGAAGTGTGAGATAGATAATGCTAAGGTAATCAATACTCCCATGAGCTATACCATTCAACTAGATAAGGATCCTAATAGAAAATCTATAGATCAGAAGAAGTATAGGGGAATAATAAGATCACTTCTTTATTTGACTACTAGTAGACATAATATTATGTTCAGTGTTTATCTTTGTACTAGATTTCAAGCTGATCCTAAGGAATGCTGTTAAGAGAATCCTTAAAAACCACTTAGGTACACAAAACTTAGGAATCTGGTATCCTAGACATAGCTCATCCTTTAAAATTATAGGCTATTCAGACTCTGACATTACTGGATGTAGGGTAGATAGAAAAAGCACCTTAGGAACCTATTAATTCATAGGTCAATCATTAGTTTCCTGATCTAGTAGAAAGTAAAACTCAATAATATTATCCACTGCTGAGGAAGAATATATTATTGTAGGAAGCTGTGTTGCTCAAGTCATATGGCTAAAGCAACAAATCTTAAATTTTAGATTATCTGTAGGCATTATTCCTATCATTTGTGACAACACTTATGCCATTTGCATTTCCAAAAATTTGATCCAACACTCCATGAAGCATATAGACATTAGGCATCATTTCATTAGAGATCATGTAGCTAAGGGAGATATAGAACTGTATCATATAGCTACTAAAAATCAACTAGCACACATCTTTACCAAACCCCTTACCTATGATATATTTATCACCTTGAGAACTAGACTAGGTGTTATAGATATTCATGTTAGATCTAGAGTGAATGAGATAACTTCAATCATTTATAATTATGAGTTTTTCTTTAAACATATTTTTATGTTTTTTTATTTGATTTGAGTTCGTATATTTTTTATTTTATTTCTATCTATTATGGTTCTTTAGTAGTTCTCTGATCATCACACACATCAAATCATTTTTTTATTAAAAAATAAAAATAATAAAATAATTTGAAAAAAATTACTCACATCGTACTGTATGATCTACACATTTTTTTCACATCCTAATCTTCTATAAAATTAATGGTCTTGATATAACCAATTATCATTGATCATGTATGGCCACCTATTTCGTACTATACATCCACAAGTCACTGATGGTTGGATGAATTTAATTCAGCCAGTACTATCATTAATAACATATCTTATTGTATACAGTATGATGTATTGGTCAAAAAGTTGAAGCTGACTCCTCGGGATGATGGATTTAACGAAGATCATACTATATGATTTGGCCAACTTTTTTGACAGATTGGACTGGACGAATTAACTTCTTCTGATCATACAGCATGAAGCCTATTGTATAGTATGATCTGGCTAAAGTCTATTTAAAGGAAGGGAATTCAAATGTTAAACTCACACTTCTCATCATACTACTTCCCTTCTTCCTCTCTCAAGTCCTCATATTATCCAAATGGCTAGAGGAAGATAATTTAGGGCACTTTTAAGGAGTTTCTCGAGGCAACCAGTAGATCCCCGTTTCACAGAAGCCACTAACAAAGATGTATATCACCACTGTAAGGCTGCTGGGATAACCCCCTCTAAAGTTAACAATCAGGATAATGTAAACTTTGAGGTACTAAACATTCTTACTAGCACTCTACTCCAATTTCTCCCGACCCTAGCATTTCCTTTTAACTTTGAACTGTTATATGAATTCTTTGCCAGCCTTAGAATTAATAATGAAGGCACTGCCCCTCAATCCTTTATCAATAAGAGGTCTGTAGAGATCACCTATGATGATTTTGACCAAATACTACGTCTCTCCACCACTGGCATCAAAGCTCATTCTATAGCTTTTGATCTAGAATATAATTACACCGATGCCAACATGACTCTTAGAAATGCCCCACACAACATGCACCTACCTTTAGTTTGTACCCTTGTCTAAGATGCACACTTAATCCAACATATCCTTTGCAATTTAATTATCCCTAAAGTTGAAGATAGGGTAAATATCAAACCTTTTATATCCCTTGTCACCTACTTCATCATGGATAAAATTAATTTTAATGCCACAGATTTGATTATCTGATACATTGAACACCTGATTAGCATTAGGGATCCAAGAAATAAGCACAAGCAAAACCTTGCATTAGGTAACCTCATAGCCTATACTCTTGAAGCCAAATATAATTTGCAATTTCCTGCACCACCTAATCACCTTTCAACCTACTACACCAGATCTAGAGCAAGAGGAGGCATTTGGAGCTCCACCAGCTCCAACACCTGTACACCAGCCTTCTCAATATGAAACATTAATTCAAAGATTTGATCAGATGGAGACTTGCTTCGATGCTTACGTCGAGGAGGAGCATCGGCTCATGAGATTGGTATGGCATAGTTTGGTGAGTAGTTTACATCTCTTCACCTATACTTAGTCGTTCTTTCTTTTGGTGATGCCAAAAGGGGGAGAATATGTGTTTGGTTGATTGTTGTGTAATCATTAATCGTTTAGATTTTTGTTTATTCTTATTTTATGCTCTCTCTTATTTTTTCTTTATTTTGTGCTTTATGTTGCATTTAAAATATCTATTAAAAAAATTAAAAATTAAAAATTAATTAAATTAAAAAATTACCCTTATTTTTTAAATGGATCAATTAGTGAGGGGGAGTTTTAGGAGAAAATATAATTAATTTGAATACTTCAACCAAGAATGTTTGTCATCATCAAAAAGGGGGAGATCATTGCAATCCAGGATCTTGAGCCCATGATTTTAATGATAATAAACCTTATTGGTTTCTTACTATATTTCTCCGATGAATATTTGTGGATATTATTTTTTTATGCGCAATAACATTTCAAGTAAGCCGTACATAGTACAAAAGGGTCGACTCAAGATTGAGTAGATTAGGAGTGTTGTCATCTGATATGAGTTTGTAATTTGATCTATCTAGTTTATATTTCTTGAGTCAAAAGTATTGTGTAAGGTGTATAGCATCTTAGTAATCATGTACACGTACACACAGGGGAGGAAAATTTGAAACATTAATTTTTGATCAAATCGTATTGTACGATCTCCATTGTACTATATGATCTGAGTTAAATTGAGTTTAATTATATCATTAAATAATATTTTTTGATTTTGATCTAATCGTACTATATGATACTGATTGTACTGGATGATCAGCATAAATTAAGAAACCTGTCGCCAATCATAAATTAGGCAATATTTTGAAATTTAAATTTTATACTAATTATATTATATGATCCTTATCGTACTGTATGATGAATTTAAATCATGCCTAATCTAATCCCCTGATTAAGCTATTAAATCTTGATTAATTGATAGTAAACATCAAACCTTATTTGTACAGTATGAAGCAAATCTAGATGGGGACAATAATTAATCATTGCTGGTCATCTTGGACGAAATGATGATTGGATTGAACTAATCATACTATACGATACTTAAATCATACTAGATGATTAGTTCAAAAATATTTGAACTGATTGTATAGGCTTTTGTCTATTGTATAGTATTGTTATGTCATATTGAACTAATCGTACTATGTAATTCCATATTAAACTGTACAATAAGAGTCAGTAGAATTAAAAATTTAGGTTTTTTAAAGCCTGATTTAAATACTTATTTTAAAAGCCAAAGAAATATCTTTTTATCTATTGAAGGAACTCTGAGGGAGAACTCTTGAGAGAACTCTAGTGCTTTGGAGAAGGAGAAGGTGGGATTGAGTGTGAGGGAGCAGGAGTGTGAGGGGTTTCCACATGGTTGCTCCAAGCTAGTTTGCACCTTGTTTCCTCCAAGGACTTGGTGAGTTTTGGGGTTTCTCTAGGGAGAGAAGCTTCAAGGTTAAAGTTTGAGGTTCTCTACCTTCACTAAGAGGGTGAGAAAGGATTCCAAGGTACATTGCTGTCACCAGGAGGGTTACATAGGTTTGAGATTCTCTACCTTTACTAAGAGGGTGAGAAAGGATTCTAAGGTACGCTGCCATCACCAGGAGCTTTAAGATTCTCTGCCTTCACCAGGAGGTTAAAAAAGGATTTTGATTCTTCGCCACACCAAATTTGGTGGAAGTGATTTTTAAGGGCTTCTCTGCCTTACCGTAGGGGCTAAAGGAGAGACACTAAAGGAGTTAGTGCAATACCAAAGAGGTGGACTCCTGGGAGTTAACGTAGATCAAGTTTTGACCAAACCACTATAAAATTTCAGGTGTGCTCAGTTTTTTACTTGTATTGTTTCTCGCATTTTATTTCTTGCATATTATTTTTATGAAATTTATGGTGAGAAATTTTGTGATACTTATGGATTAGTTTATATAAGCAAGAATTAGTTGAAACAAAATATGAAAATCAAAAGTATAAAAAATATTTCTTTTTGCTCAAATAAAAATATAAATTTTATTTTGATCTCTAATATTTACTTCCACTAGTATTTTTGTTCGACATCATTATAGAGAGGAACTGATAAGGGGAAAAATTTTTATAATGCCAACCCCCCCCCCCCCCCCCCCCCCCCCCCCCCCCCCCCCCCCCCCTCCTCTTGGTGTGCCTAGGGGCCATTCAACGAGATCTAACACCCTCCATTGAACTTTCAGGTCCAAGATCAAGAGGAGACTATTGATGTTTTGAAATCTATAAAATTCCCTCATGAAAAGAATAAAGATTTCTTTATAGTAGATTTGGAAGATATTGTAGTAAAGAGTTTAAAAGAAGAATTTTTAGGAGGGAATTTATTGGAAGAAGAGGTTGAGGATAATTATGAGGATGTAGGAAAATATGTTTTATCAATTAGAAATAATATTGGAATGCTTAGGGAAAAAATTGAAACCTTAGAGACTACATCTTTGGGTAAAACTTTTAGGCCTTTCATAGTTGAAGCTCCTGACTTAGAGCTTAAAGTTTTGCCCAGCCATCTTAAGTATGCTTTTCTTGATATTAAATCAACTTTACCTATAATCATTTTTGCAAATTTAGAAAAAATCAGGAAAGTAAGTTGATTAGGATTTTAGAAGAATTTAAAAAAGCTTTTGGATGGACCATTGCTCACATTAAAGGAATTAACCCTTCTATTTATTTGCATATAATTTTAATGGAAGTAAATTCTATACCAAATGCTGAACCTCAAAGAAGACTTAATCCTTCCATGAAAAAATTATTAAAAAGGAAATACTTAAATGACTTGATGTTGGGATTGTCTATCCTATTTAAGATAGTTCTTAGGTGAGCCCTATTCATTGTGTTCCTAAAAAGGGTGGCTTAACTGTAATATCCAATGAACACAATGAATTTAATCCTACTAGAATTGTCACTGGGTGGAGAATTTGTATAGACTATAGGAAGTTAAATAAAGACAACAAAAAAGATTATTTTTCCTTAGCCTTTTCTAAACCATATGTTAAATAGGTTGGCAGGACATTTATTTTACTACTTTTTAGATGGATATTCAGGGTATAACCAAATTCCTATAGCACCTCAGAACCTAAAAAAGATAATCTTTACCAGTCCTTATGGGACATTTTCTTTTAGGAGAATGTCATTTGATCTTTATAATGCTCCTACTACTGTTCAAAGATATATCATGTCAATTTTTTCAAACTTGATTGAGCAAGGCATTAAAATCTTTATAGATGACCTCTATATTTTTGTCACTACATTTCATTCTTATCTTGAGGATTTAACTTCTATTTTGAAAAGATGTATATAGACAAATTTAGTGCTAAATTGGGAGAAATGTTTACTCATGCTGATCAAAGGCATTATCTTAGGGCTTAAAATTTCTAACGAAGGATTACAGAAAGACATTATAAAAATTCATGTCATAAAGAAATTACCCCCACCTAATTCTATTAAAGGAATTAGAAGTTTTCTTGGACATGCAGGATTTTACATAAGATTTATTAAGGACTTCTCTAAAATTTTTAAACCTTTATATAATTTTTTGGAGAAGGATGTTCCTTTTATTTTTGACACTACATATCTTAAAGCTTTTAATACTTTGAAATAATATTTAATTAATGCTCCAGTTATTATTTCTCCTTATTGGCCCTTACCTTTTATAGTGATGTGTGATGCAAACAATTTTTCTGTTGGGTCGTTCTTGGTCTAAAGCAAGATAAGAAATCTCATATTATTTTTTATGCTAGTGGGGCGTTAAATTCTACACAAAGTAATTATACAACTGCTGAAAATAATTACTAGCAATTATTTTTGCGTTTGACAAGTTTAGATCGTATTTGATTGGTACAAAAGTTATTATTTATACAGATCATTCTATAATCAAATATCTTATGACAAAGAAATACACCAAACCTAGATTGGTAAGGTGGATTTTCTGTTACAGAAATTTGATGTAGAAAATTTGGATATGAAAGAAACTCAAAATCAAACGACTAATCATCTTTTTAGACTATTAATTAATAGGAATCTATCAAATGAGCTTGACATTAATGAGTATTTTCCTGATGAACAATTATTTGCTTTACATCTGAACAAAATACCATGGTATGCTGATATTCTCAATTTTATTATTAGTGGTTTACTTCCATGTGAATTATCTTTAGTTCAAAAGAGAAAATTTTTACATGATACCAAATATTATTGTTGGGCTGAACCATATTTATTTAAGGCTTGTAATGATCAAATTATAAGAAGATGTGTCTCCAAGGAAGAAATAGAATCAATCATTAGGGAATGTCACGATTCTCACTATGGAGGGCATTTTAGAGGTTTTAGAATTATTTCTAAAATCCTTCAATTTGGATTTTTTGGCCTACTCCATTTAAAAGTGTTAATGATTATATTAGAAAATGTTATCAATGTCAAAGAGTAAGCAATAGTTCTAGGAGAAATGAAATGTCCTTGAACTATATTTTGGAGATTGAGAAATTTGATGTTTGGGGATTGGATTTTATGAGACCATTTGTGCAATCCCATTGATGTTAGTGTATTCTTATTGCTATAAATTATGTATCAAAATGGATTGAAGGAGTGGCAACCCCTAGAATCGATGCTCAGGTTGTACTTAAATTTTTAAGGAAAGATATTTGTCTAGATTTGGAATTCCTAGAGTTTTAATTAGTGATGGGGAAGTCATTTATATATAAAGAATATAAGTAGCATTAAGGAAATATGATATTCATCATAGGGTTGTAACAACTTATCGTCCCAAAACTAGGGGACAAGCTGAAATTAGTAATAGGAAGATTAAACAAATTTTGGAAAAATTTTCAGTTCTAATAGGAAAGATTGGGCTACTAAATTAAGTGATTCATTATGGGCCTATAGAACTGGCTTTAAGACTCTGATTGGTATGTCTCCTTATAAATTAGTTTTTAGAAAAGCTGACCACCTTCCTGTAGAATTAGAGCATAAAGCATTCTAGGCTTTTAAAGGAAGAATTTCAATCTTAATGGAATAGAGGAGAAAAGATTAATAAAGTTGAATGAAGTGGAACAAATTAAAAATGAGGCTTATAAAAAAGCAAGGATTTATAAAGATAAAATTAAAAAATGGCATGATCATTATCTTCTAAAGAATGAATTTACCCTTGGACAATATATTTTACTTTTTATTTCTAGACTTAAATTATTTCCAGTAAAATTAAAATCCAGGTGGTTAGGACCATTCACTATTATAGAAGTATTTCATTATGAAACTGTTACATTCAAGATAAGAAAAGTTAGCATGTTTTTAAAATGAATGGCCATAGATTGAAGCCCTATTTAGGTAAAAATATTGAATGTTTGAGTATAATTGAATTAATTCATCTTGCAATATGATAATTGATATAGCATGGCTTAAGACTATAAACTTAATGCTAATGGGAGGCAACCCACTTGTGTTTGAAGTTCTTTAATGTTATTTAGTTCTTATCTTAAATGTAGTGTTATCTTTTAAATATAATTTTCATGTTTAGTATGATAATTTACTAATAATTGGAATTGTGTTCTATTATTTACATTTAATTAAATTTTCTTATGCTTAAACTGTTGTATATTGATTTCTACCACTATTGCACTTGATTACCTATTTAGCTAGAATAAAAATTATAATTAAAAAAATGTAAAATTATAATAATAAAATCTTAGATTATAGTTTGAATGAACATTGCATAATATGATTTTAAAATTTAACACTTAACTCATCTAGATCATTTGGTATATTGACTTAATTTTGAATTTAGAAACTATACATTAGCTCATTGACAACTGAATTGAAAACTGAATAATTAAGCTTAAGGAATAGATGTGTGTAACTTATATTTTGAAATTTCATACATAAACTTGAAAATGAAATTAGTACTCTTATGGAATCCTACGTTAACTCAATTAGGATTGCAAGAAGATGAAAATTTATATTCAAAATCATTAAGTACTCCACAAATAGTAAAGGAAAAAAAAAACTATGAAAAACTCAAAAGAAAATTCTACAAAAAAGAAAAAGAAAAAGATGAGTATATTCAAAAATTGGTAGTAATTGTAGCTTAAATTTAAAGGCATAATAATACGTAAGGATAAAATAAGTGAACTAGCACACGCGATGGTGCAGTAATGAATTTTTTATTTCAACTATGTGCAAAACTAATCCTTAGATTATATTATTTATTTCTATATTTAAAAGTTAATTTTATATTTACAAATATAGTGGATAGATTCAAAATAAGCAATAGCAAGGGTGATTGATTGAGATAAATGTTATGCTTTTTCAAATTTGAATTATAACTTGTTCATTCCAAATTACTTCTGGACTATGTTATATTATCTTATATTTTAGTTTATTGTAATTATTAATTTTTTATTTTAGCTATTTAAGTGATCAAGGGGTGAATGTAATTATTGATTGAGGACAAGCAAGAGTTTAAGCTAAGGGAGTTTGATAAATATAAATTATGTACTATTTTAGTTATTTAAAATTTAGTAAAAATATATTATTTTAGTTGTATTTATACAGAAATTATACAGGAAAAAGTAAAATTATAAATGTTGGACAACGCCACAGTTCCATCAAGCATAAGGTCGTAGTGCCAACTCGACTAATGCCTGAGTGCCAATTTTAACATGGAGGCACCTACTTCTCTATTTACAAGCATCATAGTTGTTGACCTTATTTTCACCCTCACCCTAGGTGAAGGGGGTTAACTTGGTCAAATTGACAAAGCAAGACCCCAAGACCACTACCATTGGGTTCAATGGGTCATACCAGGTCTGCTGAGCCCAGACCCAGGCTCTAGGTCAACCAGGTTGACCAGGTCAACCCAAGTTGACCCAATTAGCCCAAATGAGCCCAACTTGATTTTAAACCCATTCCAACCCATCCTTGGCTCAACCCCTCACCTACTTAGGTCAAATTGACCATATTGACTAGGTCAACTTTTGACTTGGTCAACCTAAGCCCCATATGGTCAAATTTGACCTATTTAGGTCAAATTTGACGTATTTAGGTCAAATTCAACCTAATTAATGCATTTAAAACCCTTCCTAATGAAGTCTTGACTCAAACCACGACCAAGGAGCTCCAATTTCCCTTCTAAATTACCCTAGATGTGATCCCAGCCATCCATTATGAGTTTGGGAGTATAAATAAGCCTTTTAGGGTTCAATAAAGGCACTTTTGTGCTTGCTCCCTCTCTAAGCCCCCCTTAACCCGAGAGATTTCGTGTGAGAGCTCCCCTAGACTCCCTCAACCTCTCCCAAGTGAAATCTCACTGGTAAAGGCTGCCCTAAGCCATGAAACTTCCAAAGCTCCCTGCATTCAATCGATAGCTCGTTTGGTCGGGGTTTTAACTAGAGAATTATGCGAGGATAGTCAACAAGCTCAGAGAACCCAAGATCTTCCAAATCCATTTATTAGATTGAGGTATAACTCTAACCATATATTATAACACCTAGATCTAAATAGCTCCTCACATAGTGCATTTTAGAACACGAAATTGGTCCCCCATGAATGCTCTTCACTCATAGAATATATGTTTAAAATTTCATTTAATTTGGTTCACCCAGTCCCAAGAATGGGCCAAAAAATGATGTAGGGCTTCGGGTTACATATTTCGCTCGCTGGGGGAGATCAGGACCATTAATCTCGTGATCAACGATCATGATTTTGCCGTTCTGCGGTTTGGATCGATCGTAGAACTCGATCCTGTGATTTTGCTCACCATCTAGCAAGATCAAGATCGTCCATCCCAAACTGCAGATGATCGTACGGTCCTGAGAGCGTGCCTATGTGGTTAAGTCTGTGGGCGCTGATTCCCACCCTGTGGCAATCATTGTCAATAATTGTGCAGCGGCGCAATCATTGGCAATGATTGCAAACTGCATCCATGATTATGAACTGGCCAACAAGAGCATGCCAAGTGTCAACCCACCGTCGATTTGTTTTAAAAATTAAGTTTTTATTATTTTAATTGTATTTTAATTATTATAGCTTTAAAAATTAATTTAAAATTATTTAAAAATCCAAAAAATACATATTATATATCAAAATTTTCAAAAATATATCCTCTTTAATTTAAAAATATAATTAGTTTAAAATAGCAAGCATATTTTAAATTATTTTAATTATTAACTATTTGGTATTTTTAAATTAATAATTAATTATAAATGTCTAAAATATTTTATAAAAATTTAAAAATTCTATTTTTTAAAAAATAATATTTTAACAATTTCAGAGAAGTATTTGTTATACTTTAATTTAAAATCTAATTTAATATTTAAATATTTTGAATAATTATTATATATCAATATATAATTAATATTTAAGTAATACTTATTAATAATATTTTTTATGGAAATAAAATATATTTTATTTAAAATCAGAGGATTACTTTTCTTATTTAATTATTAAATTAAAGTTTAATGTAGGAATTTTTCTCATTTTAAGTGTTTCTATTAATTAATTACTTAAATGCCTTATTAATAATTAATTAAATTTAAAATAAAAATATTTCTTAATAATTTCATAAAAATTATATATATATATATATATATATTAATTATTTCAAATTTTAGAGAGCTTCTAATATTTAATTTAACTTAATTTAATAATTATTTTTAAATATCAATCATTTATAAATTATTTTAAATACCTTATATTTACTTTAAACTTTGAAAATTCATAATTAACTCATTTTAAATCCTAAAAATTAATGTAATACCTTAAAATTTTCAAAAAATTAAGAATTTTAATTTAAAAATTATTTTTAGATGGTGAAATCTACTTTTCCTTAATTATTCTTTAATTATTTAATTATTTAAATACTTAACTACTATTTACTTAAATAATATATTAAGTATTTTTTAAATTTAAAAATTATTTTGAATCTATTTTCGAATCCCTCCCTTGAGTGACCAGTGGATCTCTCATATAAATATATATGTTGAATTATTTTGAATTACTTTATTTTAAAACTCATATATTTATTTCCTAACATATATGTATTTTAAAATATTTTGAAATTACGTATATTTAAATCCTTTAATTTTGATGGATCCTAACAAAATTTTAAACAAAGATCAAGCATGTGAATAGAATTAATAGTGGAGGATTAGTGAATGGTTGGACCCTAATTATTCATTAATCGCATTGTTAATCTTATTTAAATTATCGTTTAGTCTTCTTTTACATGTGTAGGATGCACTTAGTCTAGGCTCTCCTAATTCTAAGGACATGATGTGCTATGATTTGTTGCATTTCCCTTTATGTTACCCCAAGGGTATGTCATTACACACTTGATTTGAACCTATTTAACCTAGTGACACCCTAAGGACAATAATTAAGGATCCATCTAGCGAACTTAGAGAAATTATAAGAGCTAGGGTTCAGCTCTAATTGACATAAAACTTGAAATATCTAAACTTAGTGACATCTTAAACCCTGTGAAATTTTCTAGGAATTTTTAGGGCCCTTTAAACACCTTAATTAATAAACCCTAATTCACCCATTAACTAAGCCCATCTAACTTTGGAAATTTCTAATAAATTCAAATTAAATCTAAAAATTACCCAGAATATATCAAACTCTTTAGAATTCAGTCCTTAATCTCAGAAAATTAAAAACCCCTTAAATGGACTTCAATTTGAATATTAATTTAATTTTGATTAAAAATCATCCTTTTAATTAAATTAAATAATTAAAAATTATTTAAAAATTTTTAAATTTTCCCAAACACTTGGAAACCCTTCCTTGGGTTATTCCTGACCTTTGGAGGTGATTCTGAGAGGCTTGGTGCTGATTTGGATCAAAATCCCTAAAATAGTCCCAAATTAAATAATTTTAATAATTTATTGAATACTCAGACTTTAAAAATTCATAACTAATTCTAGAAAATCCCAAATTGAGTAAACTAAAAGGCATTCAACTCTAATTAAAATTTAA
Organism: Dendrobium chrysotoxum; assembly: GCA_019925795.1. Lineage (NCBI taxonomy): Eukaryota > Viridiplantae > Streptophyta > Magnoliopsida > Asparagales > Orchidaceae > Dendrobium > Dendrobium chrysotoxum. The sequence goes on from CM034310.1 coordinate 5,032,298, forward strand.
TATTTATTAAAAATATTAGTATTCTAAAAATAAATCTAATTTAAAAAATCAACTCCTCAGTCAACCGTAGTCCAATAACTAGGGTCCGAAACTTCTAAAAATCATAACTTTGCATGAAAAAATCCAAATCTAGCAAACCCAAAGTCTTGTTACTCCTTATAAGGCTTAATATTTTATAAAAATTCTAGAACCCTAAAACCTTGCTTGTTTCTAAAGTCACCTTTTGGACCCCTTTTAACCTAGTGGATAGGATGCCCCTAGATCTTCTAAAACCCATTAACTCAACTTAAACTTTAGAGAATACGACCCTAATCATTAAAACTTGCCAACTAACTAAATTATTTAAAATTAACCATAAGAGATTAATACTTAAACCTTAGTTAAAATTTCTCATTTTAACCTTCGAGAAATCAGACCACAGATAACTTGAACTAACCACCCAACATAGGACATATCCAAGGCCACACAGCTTACCACACACACATAGAATTAATTGCTAGGGCACTACTTATAGCTCTAGGTTAGGCTGGTGTTTTCTTTTTTTATTTATGTGATGTGATGTTCTATATGTTACACGTGTACTATTTATTTTGATCTACTGTGATGATGAGCTTTATTTTATTTTATATTATCTCTATGATGTGATGTGTGATAGTTTACCCATATGTTAGTGGTGATCTTGATGCTGATGATGTTTTTTGTAGGTGGCTATGCTTATATAGTGCTAATAAAGGAGGCTAAAAATAATAAATAGTAATCATATAATTTCTTGCTATAGGTGCTTCAACCACTTAACCCCTAAATAAATAAGAGCATGGCCAAGTGTGGCTGGCAATGAGTACTTTACTCTCCATATATAACTGCTCGGGATATATTTTCTTTAACTGCTTAGGATAACTATACAGGAGAGTCTAGATTTTTCTTTTTCATGATGTAATTTGTATTTGGTGTAATCGAGTTATGAAAGTCTTTTAAAAATGAAGCATTTCAAATATGAGGGATCCAAGGGAAAAGAAAACCACTTTTAGGGAATTTCTTTTCATTTGGATACCCTTTTGAAGGATGAATCATAAGAAGACCTAAAGAAGATGATTCAGAGGAGGACTCGAAGATGAAGATGAAGATAAAATGCCTTGTTCTTAATACTTGCGTCATTCAGTAGGATTAGAATCCAAGTTATTATCGATGGGACCTGGCCACCATTACATTTCTACATACCCTGGGTTATACTTTATGTGGCACTTGCCATAGAATTTTTGGACTTTCCTTTTTTATTCTGGTGGATATATTTATATTGATGTGTTTACTTTGCTTACACCATAGAAATTGCCTACTTTTCATATGTTTCTTTCTTGCATGTGTGTGCGCCTGATTTCGCTAAGTTCCTTAGGGATAAAGCTTTTTCTACTTGTAATCAAAATTTAAAATTTTAAGAATTAATCAACATAAACAACTAATTATCTAGGGAATAGCCAGAGATCATCCGAGGTCGCATGCATATTAATGCATCCTCTCTTTCCTTGCTTTAAGACACTTCCCTGCTTGTGGGTAGAGTTTAGATAATCTGACATATGAGAATGAGGTGCTGAACCTGGGGAAGTCTAGTCTTTTAAAAAATTATTTTTTAAGCTTTTTAAATTTCAAGCATTCATGACTTAGAGATTTCAACTAGCATGTATTGCATTAAAAACTGACTAAAATCAAAATTTAATTGCATTAGTTTTAGGAGCATAATACCCTTTATAAGTATAAGGCCACTTAGGAACCCCTCTAGATGTCGGCCTTAACTTCCAAAAACTCAGCCACCTATCCATCTTTCATAAAGACTGAAAAACATGGATTTTATATGACTAGGTGATTAACTAGCTTTCCTTTTCAAGAAGGATATAAGTCCAGAATGCATTAGCAGGGACACGGGTGTTAGTATTATGTGTAGAATACTAAATTCACTTTAGATTTAGGGTTTAAGACTACTACTATCGGTGTCCTGTAGTATACCTCATCGGTGGATAAGTCCACTATTATTCAGGGGCTATAAATCCTACCTATCTACGTCACATGAATGACACCACCTCCATCTTTCTCTCTTGCATACTCAGAGTGCAGTGTTGACTTTTCTCTAATTTCTTCTCACTACCTTAGTCCTTCTAGATGATGATGTGTGTCGTGTATGTTGACTAAGCTAAGTTAAACCTTTCCTTCCCTTTGAGTAGGAACTTCCTAGTCTCCTCCCTATGTGCCAATCCCATCTGAAAGGATAATGTAAGATCCTTATCGAGAGTCTTCTGAGGCCCTAGCTTAAGATGTAATTAACTACAGGGGCTTGTGCCCATGGGAAATTGAATCCCACATAAAATAAACATCACTCAAGCTGATGTATTGGGTGATGGAAACCCCGTGACTCTGATTAGATCACACATATTATTACCCATCGAGGTGCATATTTGAGAGCTACTATCCTCAATGGTTAATTGTATGTATGATCTAATCTTCCTTCACATTGGCCTGCTTGTGAAGAGCGTAAAGGCCTGCGACTGCTTTATCCTATGAGATAGTGCGATCATATCCTTTGCATTATGTCCCCATCGAACAGTGTCCTTTTAGAGGTCCACAGGTTTCTGATGACCATAATGGGACAAGTTTTTCTCTCCATCTTTGGATTTTATATTATTCTTTCTTATGTTTACTCCAGTTTGGTACTCCTTAGATAGGTCTGTCCTACGCTTAGCTAGGGTCCTCCTTAGTTAGGTTCATTCCCCTTAGCTAGGGTTCTCTTGAGTTAGGTTCCTTTCTTTCTGGCCTACTGGGCCATTCCATCCCTTATATATTATCCTTCTTCTCTTGTAATATCATTTCTTACTAATCATATTAATTCTCTTTATTTTTGTTGATAGACAGTGCCATGGCATCCTTTGTTTCTTTTGTTACTTTATGTTTTGGTTCTAACATACGGGTGACACTCCTTGAGTCTCTATTGACTAGTCCTCCTATTGGAGGAATCACTTTTGGTTCCTTCAATGACTCAACCTTCATCACTTTTAGCGAGCTGACCCCTTCTAAGGCTGCCACCTTTTCTCCTCCCCAGAGGAGAAATCATGTAGCTATGTGCCCTTATGGAAGTCCTATCGCTCGGTGGACAGCCTGGGCACCTACTCATCCCACACCTATTTGTGTGCAGCCAGTGCACCCTATGGTTAGGCAGCAAGTGCCTAGGCCACTCCCTATTCAGCCTACTCATCCAGCAGTTAGGTGTCCAGTGCCTACCGTATGAGTTGTTCAGACTACTCCAGCCCCTCAACACTAACAGGCAGTAGTCGCCCTTCCGTTGCTCCAGTGGAGGTTGCTCGTGTTCGCATTCTCCCTCCTTCTCCATCCTTCTTCCTCCTCTAGGAAGAGGGGTGCCCAGACCAAACCTCTTTCACCTTCTTCTCATTGGGTTTCTATTTTTTCTCAGCTTTCTCACCTGAATAACGTCGAGCAGACCCCAACACTTCCTATTCCTATAGCTCTTGTTCCCCTAGTCCTTCAGTCAGTGGGTTCAGACTTAACCTCATCCTCTACCTCCAGCCTTGGGAGAAGAGCCCAATGAAATAGAAATAGGAGACTATAATTAGCTGCATCTAAGGCAGCCAGATAGCAGATGGTAGATTCAGTGGCTTAGCAGGAGCCGGTTCAGTAGAGGGTGGTCCCCTTATAGCGGGAGCCATGCCCACCTTCAGTTACACAGACCCCTGAGGTTGTAGTTGCACCAGAGATAGAGGCAGTCTAGGGAGGATGCTTTTCACCATTAGCACATAATGGTGATAAGGAGAACATCACTCACATTATGGAAGCCCCTCTTGTTACTACTACTCTTCCACGTGCTAGGATCCCTAGGGATGATACTACTCAAGCGCTTACTTAGAGGATTCAAAGCATCATCCGCCTAGTGTGAGGTAGAGGGCCTATCAGTAGGGAGAGATTACTCCACCAGATCTCTTAGGTGCATGCTTAGCTACAGAGATAGTCCCTTAGATAGTGGTATCGATGACAGAGAGGATATCCACCCAGTCAGCAGACTAGTACAGTTCCCTCAGTTAAACCTAAGGCAGGTGTTCCCTCTGTTAGACGATGCCCACATCATCATGGATAAAGATCGTAGTTAGAGCTTGCCTGACCCCAGCTTAGCTCAATTTTTGTATCCCCTCCTTCATATCCCGAGGCCCCTACTAAGTCCCATCACAGTAGATAGGTATGGAGACAAGGATAGGTAGACTCTCCTGTCAGGGAAGTACAGTCAGTTGTGATAGTTGGACAGTTTGAGATAGTTACTCCTTTAAGATCAAAAGCATTCTGATGGTCTGTGACACTTTGGTAGATGTTGATGATGTTGTTCCCCATAAATAGTCCACTAGTCTGGGTAGAGCCAGCCCCTATTCTTAGCCCCTATAGGATCTCTTCACATATGGGTCCATATATAGAAGCTTTTTGTTAGACCCTCTCTAAGGAGGACTTACTCGAGGAGGAGTCAGACGGAGATGTACCCATGCACCAAGTGTGTATTATCACTAGATGAGGCCTTTCGGATAAGCAGAGAGAGCCAGATGATGATGATGAGCAGGAAGAGGCTAAAGTAGGTGGATCTGCCCGATCAGTTGAGACAGATGCCATAATTCTATAGTTACAGACTTAAATAGCAGAGATGGCTAGAGCCATGGAGGCGATGACCGCTCAGTTGATAGCATTGGGGGTCTTGCCCCAAGTTATGGGCATAGGTACTCCTACCACATCTAGGGATGAGCTAGTAGTACCATATGTAGTAACACCAGATCCTGTAGGAGTAGACAGGGTTCAGAGAGTAGTTCCAGTGGCACCAGCAGTAGTTACCTTCACCATCCCAATCCAGAGTTAGTTAGTGCAGTTATCAACTGGGTAGATTCAGGGTTTGATTGCATAGAAGGTCAAGCAGGTCATCTCCTCCAAGAAGTCTGGAGAGATAATTAGCAGGGGCATCCTTACCCAATAAAGTACGAGCAGGAGCCTTACCCCCCTAGTTTTCTCCCTCCTCAATTTAGAGTTTTTAATGGGTATGGGAACCCAAGGCAATATGTGGCTCAATACTGAGCCATATGATGCAACATAGGAGGAAACAATGCTTCGACGTTGAGACTGTTTGTCATTAGCTTAATTGGGGTGGCATTTGTATAATTTGCCGACCTCCCCAATGATTTAGTACACACCTTTGTAGAGCTCGAGCAGTTATTTATTTAGAGGTTCATTAGTGTAGAGCACAGAGTCATGGTGGGTGAGTTTATTGTGACCAAGCAGTATCCTCGTAAGACCCCACTAAATTACATAGGCAGATGGAGGAACCTCAACCTTCAGTGTGAGCCTCAGTTGTAGGAGTAACATGTAGTTGAGATTTTATTAAAAAATATAGATGGTCCCATAGCTCCTTACTTGAAGGGTTTAAGCATTAAAACTTTTTCAAAAATTATTAATGAAGGTGATCAGTTTGTAGGACAGCATACTCGATGCAGTCCCTCCTAAGGTTGAGAGTCAACCCTCACGTAGACCTCAATGGCAGGAGTCTTTAGGGGCACTTTATCCTATAAGTGGGAAGGTACATAATACTTATAAGCCACAAGATAATGATAAGAAGCCCATGATTAGTTCAGTACCACAGTAGCGGTTATACACACCTAGGCAGTCAACAGTATAGTCTAGACCCTCCCGTAAGACTCCATAGAGTCAGAAGTACCTATAGGAGAAGCTTAGTAAGGAATACCCCTTTAAGAGGGAGAGTATGAAGAAGATATTTAAATTCTTTATTAAGAAGAATATTTTAATATTCATAATAAATAGTAGAGTGAAAGAAGAGGGGAACACAGATCATCCACTCTATTGTCCATTTTATAGACATATCGGGCATGTATTAGAAGACTATTATGTGTTCAAGGATAGAGTTGAGAGACTCATGGACAGTGGGAAGATCCACTTATAGGATAGTAATTTGGTGCAGCGCAAGGGCAAGACTACTCAAATTATTCAGATAATCTCGGGTTCCAATCAGAATGACAGTTAGAGTGATAGTCAGAGCAGTAGTAGTAGATCACCCAATGGTTCTGAGGGAGAGTGGCAGCTAGCACTCTCTTGGAAGATAAAGCAGATGACCAAGCAAGTAGTTTAGAGTTTAGAGATAGTTGAGAGGAGGCCTTCCCAGGCAAAGTTAATAGTTGCCAACCCAATTACTTTGTCAGCTCCTTTTCCTTCTTCTGTTGTAGTGCCTACTAAGCACATTTCTTTTTCTTCTTTATGTAATAAGAATATATATGAAAGATAAAAGATTGTTATAACTTCAGAGGGGAAGATGGGACCCCTTCCAATGCTTACATTGAAGGATTTCATTCTCCCTTTGACTGATGATAAAATAATAGAAGAAGGTGATTTTGGCTACTTTTGGTCATGTGTTTGTTCTAACTCTACTTCTTTTAGCACTCGCTCTTTTTATGTATTATACATTTCTTATAATGTTAATGATTTTGTATGTGATGATGAGTCTGAGTGTGAGGAAGAGCTTATTCTTACCATTCTAGAGGGTGGTTATTACATGGATTCAGGAGATGAGTTAGAGAACCACTCCAGTCACTTTCCTTAGAGTCAACATAAGCCATCACCACTGAGCCAAATGAACCTCCTATTGAGTCTAACTCAATAAAGGAAGTTCATTTGCATTTAGGGGAAGTCCTTCCACCTAGGATAGCTAAGAATGCTAAAGAAAAAGATAAAAATATTATTACCGAGCAGGATGATCATATCCCTTCCTCTCAAGAGTAGTCTAAGGAGAAAGGGAAAGACCCTCAATTAGAGGTTAATTATAATGTGTTGGCTCACTTAAGGAAAATTCCTTCCCTTCTTAGTATATATGATGCTCTTATGATGTCTTTCGACTTGAGAGAGACTCTGGTGAAAGTATTCCTGGAGCTGGAATCTTATCAAGCCTTCTTTGCTTCTAAATCTATTGAGGATGCATACTATTTGAGAGAGATACCATGTATCACCTTTTCAGATCGAGATCTTCTCTTAAGAACTTCCGAGCACAATCATCCCTTATATATCACCACTAAAGTCAATGATTATGAGTTGAACAGGATCCTCATTGACCAGAGAGCTTTAGTTAATATCCTGAGTTATAAAAATTTAAAAAGCCTCTCCCTAGGTCATTTAAAGCTTACTTTCGATAAGATTATATTGAAAGGCTTCAAAGACCAAGGACAATATGCTCTAGGGTCTATCACCTTCTCTTTGAAGTTTGGAAGTTTCCTAACTGAAGTAAAATTTCATGTGATTAAAGCTGATACTTCATACAGGGCTATCTTAAGGAAGGCCTTGGATTCACGAATATGGAATGGTGCCCTCTACCTTGTACTAATATATGAAGTATATGAGGAATGATATGGAGTATTCCATTCCTGGGGATACTCAGCCCTTTGCCTTACATGAGGTCTCTATTTATGATGATATCGAGCATTATATACTTTGAAAGACTCATAGACATATCCCTTTCGAGTCACTAGTGATACCTACTAGTATTATATAGGGTCCTATGTAGTCACCTGCATAGGGTCCTATATAACCACCAGTATAGGGTCCATCACATGTTAGTATTGAGGCAGGTGTTTCCACTATAAGTTTTGATAATCTCCTTTCTAATTTGCAGTTGGGCATGATGTTCCCCCTAGTAGATGTAGGGAAGGTAAAGGTAAAGGTTAAGATTCTGCTCACCTTACGAGAAACTTTGACATTCGAATTCCTCCTCCCTCGTATCTTTACACTTCTTCCTTGACTATCAAGGCTAACTCTTCAGACGATGAGATGATCGATGTCCCTCGTTATTCAGTTACCTCACTGGCACTGAGTTTTGCTAATTATAGTTCACTTCCTACCTTTCATAGGTACATGATACCTGAAGGTGGTTTAGTTATTGATAATAACTCAGATGAGGAAGTAGACTCCCGATGCCAGACTACTACCAAAAAATCTCTTTCCCATCAGATGTGTGGAATAAGAGTCAAAGAGTCTCATCAAAGATCCTCTGTTACTTCTTCTATTAGTGTTGGTGGTTCACTACAGACTAACAATCACTCTGTTCCTACAGTGTACAAATTCTTTGTGCCACTATGGTCTAGTGAGTGTGCCTCTTTATCCCATACTGTAGGTGCCCTACTGGGTCCTGAGAGTCAGGCTCCTATGGAGACTATTATAGATAATGAGGTTACACATGTCCCTCATTACTTTTCCCCTTTTATGAAAGGTTGTGTTGAGCGAGGTGCCATTTGTTATAAACCTGGTTTCAAGGACTATGATTTTGATGATAGCAAACCTTTTCATTTCTGTTTTAGGTTCTAATCTTTCAGGTTGATAGGTTCAATTATAATTTAAGCTAGTTAAAGGTCGAGTCAGTCAAATTATGTGTCAGATTCTATATTTTTTCACTTTTCTTGAGTCAAATGTAATGTAATGGATCCTCAAGCTAAGTAACCTTGCACAAACACACACTTAGGGGAAGAGTTTTAGTGAGTTAGAGTTTCTGTTAAATTTTTATTCAAATCATCCTGGATGATCCAGTCAGAACAGAAATCCTAATTAAGGCGACCATCTTAAGTTGGTTTGATTAAGTAGATCATCCTGGATGATAGACCCATCATACAGGATGATATGCTCAAATTAGAAAATCTCAGCTGCCAGATTGAGTTAAGCAAGTTTATATTTTTAAAATTTTGGTCTGATCATCCCGGATAAAATGTGTATCGTCCTAGATGATCCATTATAATTATGTCGAGATTAGTCTTGTGATTAAGGAAAGTAATTAATATTTGATTGATATGATCATATCATCCTGGACGATTGTAATATTGTCCTGGACAAGACATGCAAAATCCTCATCGTCCAAATAACTTCACCTGGACGATCCGAACGATGTGCTGGATGATACAAGCTTATTTGTACTAATCATCCTCGATGATAGAAATATCATCCCAGATGATTAAGTCATTTTTCAATCATACAACATATTTGTGCAGGACGACTTGTACAATGTGTAGGATAATTTTGGTCAGTTTTGAACTAATCGTATGGGATGATATACATATCATCCCGGATGATTAAGTCTTTTTCTTCAGATCGTCCAGTTATTTCTCCTGGACGATCCAAACAGTACTCATGATGATTCTCTCGAATTAAACTAATCATCCTGGACGATCGCAGGATCTTCCCGGATGATCTAAACAAAATATGTCTTCTAATCGTCTAGAGAAGCCAGATTGTCTAGACTAATTGGTGAAGTTTTACACTGATCGTACAGGACGATCCTTCGATCGTCCTGGATGATCTTTGATCGTAAGTTAAATTTTAGGGCAATTTTTGAGCCCTCCTATTTAAGATGTTTTTTGTTCAATCGTTAAGATCTTTTACTACTATCCTTTCTTATGAGAAACTTGAGAAGGAGAGAAAGAGAGCTTGAGAGAAAGAGAGAAGATCTTGTGAGGTGTTCACAAAGGTTGCTCCAAGCAAGGATCTGAGTCGTCTTCTCCGGTCATCGTCTCTTATCCTTGGTGTCTCCGTGGAAGGATCATTTGTAAGAAGATCAAGGTTCTCTGCATGCTTTAGGAGGAAGAGAAATGAGTCCAAGTTCTTTGTCTGCTTTTGGAGGAAGCGAAAGGAGTCCAGGTTCTCTTCCTGCTTCAGGAGGAAGCGAAAAAAGTCCAGGTTCTCTGCCTCACCGGGTTGGTAGAAAGGAGGTTTTGTACAGGTTTCTCCACCTTACTATGGGAGTAAAAGGAGAGTCACATAGTGTTAGTGAAATACCCAGAGGGAGGCTCCGAGGAGTGGACGTAGGTCAAGTTGACCGAACCACTATAAAATCTAGTGTGTTCTTTCTAATTATTTTTCGCAATTATTTTTCTGTTGATGATTGTGTGATTGTGATTATTATTCAGTTATTATTGAACATCTGCACATTACCATGAGATAGTAATTATTTTAAAACATTTGAAATTTTTTTTCAAAATCAGTTTTTGCTTAAGAATTTTTAAAATAACTAATTTACCCCCCCCCCCCCCCTCTTGGTTAGCCTCGAGACTAGTTCACAAGGGCTTAACATCCCTATCGAACTTTCAAGTGGTATCAGAGCGGTATTCAAAAATTAAGTTTAAAAAAATTTTAAATTTGATCCATGGCTTACTTAGGAAATAGAAACACCGCTAAAGGATATTCAATCACACGACCACCATTATTTGATAACATACCTTTTGATTTTGGAAAACTGGCATGTCCACATTTTTATAATCAATTGATTATCGCATGTGGATGCTTGTTAAAGATGGTTATGATGCTCCGTATAGACTTATTAATGGGGTAAAAACCGAACTTCCTTTTATTGAATGGACATATAATGATTGGGATTTAGCATAACTGAATGCAAAATGCTTGAATTATTTTTTTTTGTGCTTTAAAATCTAAGGACTACATGCGTGTCTCTACTTGCACAACTGGTAAAAAAATTTGGGATAGATTATACATTACTTATGAAGGTACATCTGAAGTTAAATAGTCTAGGTTAAATATATTGCTTCATGACTACGAACTCTTTCGCATGAAACCTAGTGAATCAATTTTGAAAATGTATACTAGGTTCACTTAAATTGTCTCCTCTCTGCATGCTTTAGGAAGAGAACTCACTAATTATGAAAAAGTGAATAAAATTCTGAGATGTTTGCCTTCTTCATATGATGCAAAGATAACTGTAATTACGGAATTCAAAGATTTGAATATATATTTTATTGATAACTTACTTGGGTCACTCATTGCTTACGAGCAAGTAGTGAACTAAAGATAAATTGATGCAGGTGAGAAGAAGAAGGAGAAAACTGTGGCGTTAAAGGCCAATGACACTGACATTAATTCTTCCAGGTCTGATAGCGATGATGTTGCCCTAATCACTAGGCAATTTAAAAGCTTTATAAGAAAGAAACACAAGAACTTTCAGAAGTGGAACAAAGGTAAGCGCAGCAAAAATTTTAAGGGTTCTTCTGATATAGTTTATTTTGAATACAGGAAGCTAGGGCATATAAAAGCTGATTATGCTACACTTAAGGCTCACCCAAGCAAGGAGAAGGCTGAGGAGAAACCCAAGTTTAGGAAGGACAAGAAAAGGATTCAAAAGGCTTTCTGGGTGAATTCTACGTCCGACTCCTCTGAGACTGAAGCTGAAGAGGAAGTTACAAACTTGTGTTTGATGGCTAGTGAACATCTTGGTCAGTCTGACCAAGAAGAGGTATGTGAGCTAACCTATGATCATTTACTTAAAGTTTCTGAAAGAATTCATTCATCATATAGAAAACTTAAGAAAACACATGCTAGCCTTAAATTGGAATTCGTAAATTTAGAAAAAGTGTATGAAGTGTTGATTAAGGATCATTCTACTCTTGATAGCAATTGCATGTCACTACTTGATGAATTTGATGAGTTAAATAAAAAGTATTTTGATTTGATTGTTGAGCATGATTCATTAAAAGCATTATATGTTGAATTAAAAATTGTATTTAAGGAATTAAAAACTCATGCATCTAATCTAGATAGTAGTGAGCATCATTTGAAATTTGAAATTGCAAGTCTCAAGCAAGAAAATGAATTCCTAAGTGTGAAAATTAATGCATATGAGAATAATGAAAAACCTCCTACATTTGCACAATTTTATGCACCTCCATCACTTGATGAATTTTATTTAAAATCATCAAAGCATGTTTCATTCAAACCTAGGAAGAGGCACTATCACCCACATAGATTAGTTAACCCTTTTTCTAATATTAGATATTTTTCTTGTGGCATGCTAGGACATATATCCCAAACCTGCACTGTTCAACATAGTACACATTGGGTGTGGAGGCCCAAACTGCATGATTCATAGCATAACATACATGCATTATATTCTTCTTTCCATAAGATGGAACCCAAACTTGTTTAGGTTCCTAAATATGATATTTGATGGTTTTGTAGGGTTTTTCTCACACAAGACCTCGTGAGAGCATGTAGTACCTAGACAGCGAATGTTCAAGACATATAACTAGAGATATAAATTAGTTCATTTCGCTGGAGACCAGAGCGAGAGGCAAGGTTACACTTAGAGACAACACCACCAAGAAAGTGGTGGGTGTAGGTATAATCAAAAACTCCAAGAACCTTTTGATTGAAAATATTTTTCTTGTAGATGGACTGAAACACAACCTACTCAATATCAGTCAACTCTGTGACAAAGGGTTCAGCATCAAGTTCCTGCCTACTTACTGCAATATAAACTTAAATGACAAAATTATTTTGCAGAGAAAAAGGGTCAATAATGTCTACATGCTGGATTTAAATTACTTTAAAGCTAATGTTGCTATTTACTTAAAAACTGTTGCTGATGAGTCTTGGCTGTGGCATAGGAGGTTATGTCATGCCAGAATGAAAAATTTTAGAAGAGTCACCCAAAAGGACTCAGTTAGAGGTGTCCCCAAGCTTAAGTTCAGTAAGGACCACCTGTGTAATGCCTGTCAACTAGGGAAATAAGTCCAATCCTCTTTTCACTCTATTAAGGACATCACCACCTCTAGACCTTTAGAAGTTCTTCACATGGATTTATTTGGACCCATTAGCACTTTCATCTTAGGGGGAAAAGTTTATGGATTTGTGATTATTGATAACTACTCGAGGTTCACTTAGATTAGATTTCTGTCACATAAATTTGAGTCATTTGATAAATTTAAATCTTTCTTCACTTGGATTCAGAAAAAGTTAGGTTATGAGATCTTGACCATCCATAGTTATCATGGTGGAGAGTTTGAAAATGTGAGATTTGGAACCTTCTATGAGGAGCAAGGGATTAGCCATAACTTTTTAGCTCCTAGGACCCCTTAGCAGAACGAGGTAGCTGAAAGGAAGAACAAGACCTTAGTAGAAGCCGCTAGAGCCATGCTTGCTGAGTATTTACTTCCAAAATACTTTTGGGCTGAAGCGGTGAAGACTGGCTATTATGTGATGAATAGGGTGAATGTTAGATCCAATCTGAATAAGACAACCTATGAGATCATTAAGGGTAGAACTCCAAACTTGTCCCACCTCTATGTTTTTGGCTATAAGATTTTCATTCTGAATAATGAAAAATCACTCTTAGAAAAATTTAACCTAAAATCTGATGAGGTACTGTTTTTAGGATATTCAAGTGTAGGGAAATCCTTTAGAGTGTTTAATAAGAGGACATTGGTGGTGGAGAAGACTACTCATGTAGTGTTTGATGAATCTGATCATAAGGAGTCTAGAGCTAAAGTAGAAGATGAAGAGGTTATAGAGGCCACCCAAGGAATAGAATCTGCAAATCTTGAGGAAAGGGTAGAAGTTGATGTTTCTTTGCCTAGAGAATGGAGATATTCTTCAAGTCATCCTAAAGAACTGATCTTAGGAGACCCTTCTGAATGTGTTAGAACTAGGCATGGCCTTAGGAAAGAAGTAAACCACTCTACCTTCATTTTAATGACTGAACCCACCAACCTGAATCAAGCCTTATCTGATGAGTTCTGAATCTTAGCCATGTAGGAAGAGTTGAATCAATTTGTAAGGAATGATGTTTAGGAACTAGTAGAAAGGCCTAAGGATCAAAGTGTAGTATGAACCAAATGGGTCTTTAAGAATAAGATGAATGATGCTGGTGTAGTGATTAGGAACAAGGCATGATTGGTGGCTAAGGGGTACAACCAAATAGAAGGGACTAATTTTGAGGAGACCTTTACCCCTGTAGCTAGATTGGAAGCCATTAGGGTGTTATTAGCCTTTGCCTATTATAAGAGATTTAAGCTTTTCCAAAATGGATGTTAAGAGTGCCTTTTTAAATGGGGTAATAAAGGAAGATGTCTTTGTAGAGCAACCCCTAGGTTTTGAGAGTTTTCAATTTCCAAATCATGTTTATAAATTTAAAAAAGCTTTATATGGATTGAAACAGGCACCCAGAGCTTGGTATGAGAGGCTTAGCACATTCCTATTAGAAAGAGAGTTTGTTAAGGGGAGCGTAGACACCACCCTTTTTCTGAAGAAAATAGAAGATGATTTACTCATTGTCCAGATCTATATTGATGATATACTTTTTGGATCTTCTGATAAAAATTTCTGTGATGATTTTTCTAAAATAATGAGTAAAGAGTTTGAGATGAGTATGATGGGAGAATTATCCTATTTTTTGGGGTTTAGCATAAGGCAAATGGATGATAGAACCTTTCTTAAGTAATTAAAATATACTAAGGACATCTTGAAGAAATATGAAATGGACAAAGCCAAGCTAATCAACACTCCATGAGTTCATCTGTTCAGTTAGAAAAGGATTCAAATGAAAAATCTGTTGATCAGAAGAAGTATAGAGGAATTATAGGATCACTACTTTACCTGACTGCTAGCCGAGCTGATATCATATTTAGTGTTTGTCTTTGTGCTAGGTTTCAAGCTGATCCTAAAGAGTCCCATCTGACTGTTGTTAAGAGAATTCTTAGATATCTCTTAGGGACTCCAAACTTAGGAATCTGGTATCCTAGGCACAACACTTCTTTTGAGATTATTGGATATTCTGATTTTGATTTTACGGGATGTAGGATGGATAGAAAGAGCAATTCTGGTACTTACCAATTTATAGGACATCTTTAGTCTCCTAGTCCAGTAGAAAACAAAACTTTGTTGCACTTTCTACTGTTGAAGTTGAGTATATTGCCCTAGGAAGTCGTGTAGCCTAAGTCCTTTGGTTGAAGCAATAAATTCTGGATTTAGAATTACCTGTTGGCATAATTTCAGTTCTATGTGATAACACTAGTGCCATCTGTATTTCTAAGAATCCAATCCAACATTCAAGAACCAAACACATTGACATAAGGCATCACTTTATTAGGGACCATGTTACAAAAGGGGACATTGAGCTACACCATATAGCAACTGATAATCAATTGGCTGACATCTTTACTAAACAACTGGCCTTTGACTCATTCAACATTTTAAGGATAAGATTGGATGGGATTAAGATAAATGCATGAATCTGATGACTGTTGATTTTTGAATTTTTTATTTTTTCATTTTGTTTATGTTAGGTTTTTTTTTATTTTTTGATTATCTATTTCCTGTTTATTTTTTTCTATTGTTTTTCTTTTTATTGCTATTATTTTTCTTAGTTTGAGTATTTATTTTGATGCAATTTACTACTTGTTCTTGATTTATTATTTTTTCTTCTAAATCAGATCACTGCTCACTACTGTTGATAAACTAGACTTCTGGCTTAGAGTTTTGCCTTATTTTTGTTTGAAAGCTTGTAAGCAGTGATTGACTACTCTGAATCTGTTAAAGGGAAGAAACATTAATGATTATTTCTCTTCCTCTAACTCCTTTAATGATGTAGTATTTCTTTTGGATAAAAATCTTCTTCAAAATTAAAAAGTTAGTTTTTGAAATAGAGATCTATTTTATCCTCCTATAGTAATCTACCTCATATGAATAATATTCTCAAAGCTTTGAATCATTGTTATATTTCTCTTAATCAGGTGATTGCACTTATCATATAATGTTTAGTTTTTATTCTGTGAATTACTCCTCCTTATTATAGAGAGTGAGGTTTTTCCTCTCTTATGTCTGGAAGGTAATTTTACAACTAAGATTTTTTAACGATTATGAAAGGAAACAAGCTTGTAAAAGATACGCAAAGAGCACCAACATGAAAAAAGGCACAAAATGAGCCCAAAGCTGAAAAGATACGCAATGTCACCAAATTGAAAGATACCCAAAGTGTATCATAAAAATTAAAAGATGCCTAAAGTGGGCCAAACAAATTAAAAAAGAGGCACAAAATGAGCCCACAAAGAAATAAGCTTGCTTACTTTTCAGCTCTTTAAATATCTTAGAAAAATCTATGCGCCACTTAATATTTTCAAAAGCTTGAGACAAAAAATCATAATTTCTGATTCCTTACTTTGTAATACTATTTTATCAGATATTTTTCTGGAATAAGGCTTGAAATGATTTCTTTTCGAATCTAATCTCTTTTCTTCTGAACTAGACTTTTGTTTGAAAGAAATTTGAACCTGTAAGGTGTCCGAGATTTGAGTTACGAAAATTAAATTTTTAACTTTTCTGGATTTCAGCGTTGTCAATTTTCTTCTTATTGGCTTTTAAATTAAAAATCAAGAAAAATTCTAATTTACTAGAGCTAATCGATTTAAAATAATAATAATAATAATCTGTTATTTTTAATGTCGTCTTCTCGTTTCTATTTTTTCTTTGATTTGATTTGATATTAATTTTTCCTTTTTTATGTTTTTGGGATCACTGATCATTCCTCTCCATCCTTATCTGATCAGGATCTGCCTCTCTATTAGTTTGGTGTGTTGTGATGTTTTAGTTTGTTGTTGTTTTGTCTTCTTTTTCTCCTTTTTGTGATCTCAAAAGGGGGAGTTATTTTTTTGTGTTACTAGTAGTTTCTTTTATTATTTTTATATTGTAGTAATTTCTTTTGTTGTATTGAATATCACTGGTTGTCAATTATTAGTAAAGTTTACAATAACAAATCTTCTCTCATCTGTGCTTTAATTACTGCAATCTGGTTGATTTAAAACTACTAAATAAATATTTGCCATCATCAAAAAGGGGGAGATTATTGCAAACCTAGTTTTAAGGACTAAGATTTTGATGATAACAAACCTTTTTGTTTCTATTTTAGGTTTTAATCTTTCAGGTTGACAGGTTTAATTGTAATTCAAGCCAGCTCAAGGTCGAGTCAGTCAAATTATATGTCAGATTCAATATATTTTTTCACTTTTCTTGAGTTAAATGTAATATAATGGATCCCCAAGCTAAGTAACCTTACACACACACACTTAAGGGGAGCATTTTAGTGAGTTAGAGTTTCTGTTTAATTTTTATTTAAATCATCCTAGATGATATTCATATCATCCTGGACGATCCAGTCAGAACAGAAATCTTAATTAGGGTAAACATCTTAAGTTGGTTTGATTAAACAGATCATCTGGACAATAGACCCATCGTATAGGATGATATGCTCAAATTAAAAAATCTCAGCTGCTAGAGTGAGTTAGGCAAGTTTATATTTTTAGAATTTTGGTCTAATCATCCCAGACGATTTATATATGTGTATCGTCCTGGATGATCCTTTATAATCATGCCAAAATTAGTCTGGTGATTAAGGAAAGTAATTAATATTTGATTGATACGATCATATCATCCTGGATGATACATATAAAATCCTCATCATCCAAATGACTTCACCTGGATGATCTGAATAATGTGCTGGGTGATACAAGCTTATTTATACTAATCATCCTGGACGATAGAAATATCATCCTGGATGATCAAGTCATTTTTCAATCATATAGCATATTTATGCAGGATGACCCGTAAAATGTGCAGGATAATTTTGGCCGATTTTGAACTAATCGTATGGGACGATATGCATATCATCCCGAATAATCAAGTCTTTTTCTTCAAATCGTCCAGCCATTTCTCCTGGACGACCTGAACAGTACTTAGGATGATTCTCCTGAATTGAACTAATCATCCTGGATGATCATAAGATCATTCCAGACAATCTAAACAAAATATATCTTCTAATCATCCAGAGAAGCTAGATCGTCCAGACCAATTAGTGAAGTTTTACACTGATCGTGCAGGATGATCTTTTGATCATCCTGGACGATCTTTGATGGCAAGTTGAATTTTAGGACAATTTTTTAGCCCTTCTATTTAAGATCTTTTTTGTTCAACCATTAAGATCTTTTGCTACTATTCTTTCCTGTGAGGGGGAGTTTGTGAGGTGTTCACAAAGGTTGCTCCAAGCAAGGATCTGAGTCGTCTTCTCCGATCGTCATCTCTTGTCCTTGGTGTCTCCGGGGAAGGATCGTCTGCACGAAGATCAAGGTTCTCTACCTGCTTCAGAAGAAAGCGAAAGGAGTCAAGGTTCTCTGCCTGCTTTAGGAGGAAGCAAAAGGAGTCTAGGTTCTCTACCTACTTCAAGAGGAAGTGAAAGGAGTCCAGGTTCTCTGCCTCACCGGATTGGTGGAAAGGAGATTTTGTACAGGCTTCTCCACCTTATTGTTGGAGTAAAAGGAGAGTCGCTTAGTGTTAGTGCAATACCCAGAGGGGAGGCTCTAGGGAGTGGGCATAGGTCAAGTTGACTGAACCACTATAAAATCTGGTGTGTTCTTTTTTATTATTTTCCATATTTATTTTTCTATTAATAATTATGTGATTGTGATTATTATTCAGTTATTGTTGAACATCTATGCATCACCGTGAGATAGTAATTATTTTAAAATATTCAAAAAGATTTTTTAAAATTAGTTTGTGCTTAAGAATTTTTAAAATAACCAATTCACCCCCCACTTGGTTAGCCTCGGGACTAGTTCACAAGGGATTAACATCCCTATCAAACTTTCACCATTCCTTCGACTTGGTCCGATGAACAAGCTCTATAATAAGCCCGTGTTTGGCAAACTGATATACCTCAAACCCAATAAGGCTAGGGTTATATGGGAAAGGATCAGGTTACTCATGTTAGTATTTATGATGTCTCTCATTCATATTTGGTTATTTCTCTTATCGATGAAGAAAACTCAGGTGATATCGAGGATAGGATCCTTGATGCTCCATGTGAGTTCGAAGATGTCACCACTTTTGTCATGGATGAGTCACGTGAGGTTAACTTATGTATTGAATAAGATCTTAGGCCTATTTTTTATAGTGCCTTATTATCTGATTCAGATGCTCAAGAGTACATCAAGCTACTATCAGAGTTTAGAGACTAATTTGTCTGGAATTACACTGAGATGCCTTATCTAAATCTAGAAGTAGCAATCCACAAGTTGTCCATCAAGCTTGATGTAGTCCCTATTAAATAGTCACCTCATAGGATAAGGTTGGAGATTAAATAATAGGTGATCATTAAAACTAAGAAGCTTATAAAAGCTGGATTCATTCGATAAGAGAAGTATCCTACTTGGCTCACCAATATTGTTTCAGTCTGAAAGAAGAGCAGACAAATTTGTGAATGTATTGATTTTTGTGATTTAAATAAGGCGTGCCCTAAAGATGATTTCCCTCTTCCTATCCTCGAGCTTATGGTGGATACCACTTCATCCTAGAGCATATTTTCCTTCATGGATGGTTCACTTGGTTACAATTAGATAAAGATGGACCCCGAGGAGGAGAAGTTTACTGTGTTCCGCACACCTATAAGTGTGTTTTGTTACAAGGTAATGCCCTTCGATCTCAAGAATGTCAGGGTCACCTATCAACATGCTATAACTATTATCTTCGATTAAATGATATACAAGTAAGTTGAATGCTATGTGGATGATCTAGTGGTCAAAAGTAAGGTCCCTGAAGATCACCTTCGAGATCTATGAATCATTTTTGAGCACCTTCGCAAGTATGATTTAAAGATGAACCCTTTAAAATATACATTTGGTGTTAGCATGAGAAGGTTCTTGGGGTTTATAGTTCACTACCATGACATTGCGATCGATCCTTCCATGATCAAAGCCATAGTGGACTTGAAACCTCTTAAAAGCCTTACCCAGCTAAGGTCTTTCCAAGAAAAACTCACTTTTTGGTAGAGATTTATCTCCAATCTTTTTGATAGATGTCATCCCTTCACTGTCTTTGTGAAGAAGGATGGTCATTTTCATTGGGAAGAATGTTATTAGGAGGCTTTTGAGAGTATAAAGGGCTACCTGATGAACCCCCCATATTCTAGCTGCACCCATCCCAGGAAGGCCGTTAATTCTTTATACTACGCCCCTAGATGAGTCCCTAGGCGCACTTTTAGCTCAAGAGAATGAGGAAGGCAAGAAAAATACCTTGTACTACTTCAGTAGATGATTGATACCTGCAGAGCTAAAATATCCAGCGATGGAAAAATAGTGTTTGGCTTTGATCTTCATGGTGCAGAAGCTTAGGCATTACATACTTTTGCATAAGGTTAACTTGATTTCTCGAGTAAGCCCCTTACAATATTTGATGACTCGTCCGACTCTCTCAGATCATTTAGCACGCTGGTTTATAATCATACTGTAGTTTGTTATTAGTTTTATTCTTCAGTGGGCCATCAAAGGACAGGCTCTAGCTGACTTTCTTATTGCTTACCCGATCCCTATGGATTTCCCACTCAATGATGATTTACCTGATGAACTAATCATGAGTGTGGATGAACAGAAGTCCCCTACTTAGGATTTCTATTTTGATAGTGTGTTATCTGTTAAATCTTTACATCAAATGAAACTCCCATGGTTAGGGTAGGTTTGGGCCTTATTTTTGTATCCCCTGAAGGCCACACTCTTCCTTACTTTTAAAGTCTTTTCGAACCTTGTACTAATAATGAAGCTGAGTATGAAGCTCTAATTTTGGGATTAGAGTTGGCAATTAAGATAAAGATTATGTGGGTGAAGATCTTTGGAGACTCCCAGCTAATTATAAATTAAATAGCTGGAGTCTTTAAGGTGCTTAAGCATGTGCTCTTTTCCTATCATAACAAGGCAATGGAGCTCTTATATTTAATTTATGAAGTGACCTTGGCTAAAATCCCTCGATCTATAAATGATAAAGTAGACGAATTAGCTAAACTAGCTAAAGAACTGGCTGACCCAATTAGAAACCCAGTGTCTATTATTGTTCAGTATCATTAAGCCATGTACCCTGCAGACTTTTCTTCTCCCGATCAGACCCTCACAGTGTTTACCATTGAGGAAGATTCAGATTAGAGAGTTCCCTTTATTGAGTATATGAAGTATGGCATGCTTCCAAATAATTGCTCTCTTGCCACTCAGATTAGGAAGAGAGCTTTATCATTCACATATGTAAATGACACCTTATATCGACTCTCTATTGATCAAATGTGGTTATGTTGCCTTAATAATGAGAAGGCTCGTAAGGTCATGGGCAAAATATATGAAGGACTTTATGGTGCTCATCAGTCTGGACCAAAGATGAAAGGCAGAATTAAACGCCTTGGTTACTATTGGCCAACCATGATTCGTGATTGTATGGAGCACGCTAAAAAGTGCCACCAGTGCTAGATCCATTATACAGTGATTCACCAACCTCCTAATATACTACACCTTACTATATCATCTTAGCCATTTGAAGGTTGGGGCATAGATGTAGTGGGTCCAATTGACCCTCCTTCCTCCAAGGGTCATATGTTTATTTTGACTGCCACTGATTACTTCTCTAAGTGGGTAAAAGTTATTTCACTTAAGTAAGTTAAATCAAGGGATGTAATATATTTCCATCATGATCACATTGTTTACGCTTTGGTGTCAATGCCGTATAATTTCTGATAATGGCCCATCATTTAGAAACACTAAGATTTCTAGATTTGTCTAATTTCATAACATTAATTGGCGATACTCTTCAATTTACTAACCTAGAGTCAATGGCTTGGTGGAGGAATTTAATAAAACTTTTGTACAACTAATAAGAAAAATTCTTGGGGCAAATAAGCAAGAGTGGCATGATAAGTTACCCGAGGAATTATGGGCCTATAGGACCACATACCGTACTTATACTCAATCTACCCCATATGCTTTGGCCTTCAGGGTTGAAGTCATCCTCCCACTCAAGGTCAAGCTCCCCTTGTTGCGTGTGGTAGTTAGCTACAATCTTTCCCATGAGGATAATGCCCGACTATAGTTGAAAGAGCACAACAGTTTAAAAAAACTTCATCTACAAGCTCACCAAAACCTCAAGCTATATCAGGCCCGCATGGCCCAGTTACATGATCGTCTCATTCGACCCCGTGCTTTCTGGGTTGGCGACTTAGTTCTTTCCTTGTGCAATCCTATCATTTTGCACCATTACCAAAGTGGTAAGTTTGAGCCTATTTGAAAAGGTCCCTTTACCGTAGAGCAAGTTTACGAAGGTGGTGCTTACCTACTTGTTGATGTAAATTGTGTTCACCAAATGCCTATTATCAGTAGGAAGTACTTGAAAAAGTACTATACTTGAGCTCAACATATTACAAGGGGAGCCTCCCTACTGCCTGTAAATGTCCCTTTGTATAGATGCCACTTAAAGGGTTTCATCATTACTTTTTGATAGTCTATGTGTCCATGATGACTTGTCATCTACCACATGATATTTGTTATGAAGATTATAAGGCTATTCTTAAAGGTGATACGCTGATACGTCATATAGATGTTTTTACTTATGTCTGTGCACACTAATCACATTGGTGCTAGAGCATAGAACCTTCAATTTATCTTCCCCTTTACAGGGTTTAGTCCCACCCCAGTTCTACTTGTCACCCCGAAGTATGGTCTGGGATATCAAAGCCACTAGTTCAAACCACTTTGTGGAATGTGATACTAGGTCTATACCTAACATATGTTAGTAACGTGTTGCGATGTTGACCCACTATCTTTATATGAATTTCTTTCTCCTTTCAGTTTTATTATAATAATTGTGATCCCCAGTTTAATCACATGAGTTGAATGTAGTTTGGGATATCAAAACCCTTAACTTAGATCCCTTAAGGGATGTGATGTTGGGTCCATACCAACCTATGTTAGTTAGGAATGGTAATGTTGATCCACTATCCTAATATGAATTTCATAAATTAATTTTATTGTAACTGTGCTCCCCAGTTCATTCGCATGAGTGGAATGTGGCCTTGGTTATCAAAGCCAATGTGTCACTTCTTTACAAGATCCTATATAATTTCTTTCTCCTTGGTTTTATTCATATGGTGAATATGGCCTGGGTTATCAAAGCCAACCATATCTCCCTCTCCTTGTCTTCCAATCATTATAAGATATTTACATACTAGGAGTAACTCATGGATATGGTAAATGTTCCATCTACCATGTGTTGTCTTTGACAGTATGGGGTATGCCCAACCTATGATTATGAATAAATAAAAAAAATAATATGTAAAAAAAATATGATCAAAAAAGAGGGATGCTCTCGAGTGAGCAAAATCAGTTGCCCTTATCATAGGTGGAACCCGGCTTTACTCTCTAAGAGCTCAAATTCCCCAAACTTCTCTTTTCCTCTCCTTTGAAGCATCTCAATGACCACTTCAGGGATAAGCCTACACTTATTTTGTTATGATTCTTTATGGTTGCAGTTGTTTTTGTTAGTAATGTGGTACATCATATCCTGGATGATAACATCACTTCTTCATGGCTTAGATTTTTAATGCTTAAAGATCATCCCTTTCTGCTCTCTTTTAGCAACCCACTCTCCCATTCATACCCTAATCTTAATTGCTAGAGTAGTTCTATGGATGCGTCGGTGTTGCTTTAACTTCCCACAGGGTCCCACCGGTGGGTGTGGGTATTATCGCTGTGGACTTATGATGATTATTGGTCCTATTTAAAGTTATTATCCTTGGTGGCGAGTGTGTCCCCTCACTACCTCAAGTTGTTTCCCCAGTGGTGATGTAGTACACGTAGCCTCAAGAGCTAGCATCACTGCTTTGAGAGCTTTAATTTTCTAGCAGAAGATAAGCTCCCTCGCTTCTTTTAAAAACCTACTTTCCCATTCATACCCTACTCTTAGGTGCTAGAGTGGTTCTATGGATGTGATGGCATTATTTCCACTCCTCACACGGTCCCACCAGTTAGGATGGCAGTTACCATTATGGTCTTCTGATGTTATTAATCTTACTCGTAGTTATTATCCTTGGTGGTGAGTGTATCCCCTCACTACCTTGAGTTATTTCCCTAGTTGTGATATAGTACATCATGTCTCATATGTCTCCATCACCTCTTTGTGTGCTTTGATTTTCTAGCAGAAGATCAGCTCCCTAGTCTCTTTTCCCACGTACTTGCCCATTGAGACCCGACTCTTGACTGCCAGAGAGGTCCCTTGGATTTGTTGATGTTATTTCCACTCTTACAAGGACCCCATCAGTTAGTATGGGTCCACTGTAGTCCCTTGAGGATTATTTCTCCTTGTTGTAGTTCTGATCTTTGTAGCGGGTGTGTCCCCTCGCTACTGTAGTTGTTGATCATTCAAAATGAGATCGTTTCTCTTACACTCCACTAATGGCGTATCTTTTCTGTTGTCCCTTGAGGCATCAATCTAATGCTTTCGCTTTGTTTGGTTTTAGAGTTGCCTAAGAAACTTGCCCAATATTTGGATACTCGTGGCCACGAAGACTTGTCCTCTACCACATGGTACCCAAAATATTAACTCAGGATTTCTTAGATAATTATTTTTTTGGAATTCTCCCACTTACCCTTTCCTTTTCCCTCATATTTCTATACAAGTGCGTGTCAGGTCATTGTTGAGGTGACTTTTCCTAATTGTCTTACTATTTTGATATGGTCAGGCGGACATCATATTTCATGACTTCTTTATTTACTGTTTCGATATGGTCAGGCAAGTATAGACTCACCCCCATTCACTATTTTGATATGGTCAGGTGAATGCGGGATCCTTTTACCTTCTATTCTACCATTTTGATATAGTCAGGCAGATAGTTAGTTTACTTACTTTGACTTATTTCTCACTATTTTGATATGGTCATGTGAGTATTGAGCCGTTCACATTTGTTGTTTCGATACAATCAGGCAAATATTGGACCTTTCTTGGTTGGGTGCCTGACAGAGTCCCTGGGAGGCATACCCCACCACTCTTTGACTCCTTACTCACTATTTCAACATGGTCAAGTGAGTATTGAGCCATTCACATTTGCTATTTTGATATGGTCAGGAAAATATTGAACCTTTCTTAGTTGAGAGCCCGACAGAGTCGCTGGGAGGCATACCTCACCACCCATTCACTCTGTGTTTCAGTGTTTCGATATGGACAGGGGAACATCGAGTTGTTTGCATTCGCTATTTCAATATGGTCAGGTGAATGTCAGACTCCTTTCCTAATTATCTTGCTATTTCGATATGGTCAGGCGAACATCAAATTTTGTGACTTCTTCATTTGGTATTTCGATTTGGTCAAGTAAGTATTGAGTCACCCTCTCCACCCCCCCCCCCACCCCCCCAATTCATTATTTTAATATGGTCAGGTGAATGCGGGATCACTTCATATTCTATTATACTATTTTGATATGGTCAGGCAGGTAGTTGGTTTACTTTACCCTTTTACTCTTTGTTTCACTATTTTGACATGGTCAGGTGAACATTGAGTTGTCTTCACCCACTATTTCGATATGGTCAGGTGGATGTGAGACCCCATTTACCTTTTGTTTCTCCTCTATTATGCCCTTACTCTTCAATCTACTAACCTAGAGTCAATGGCTTGGCGGAGGCATTAATTAAAACTTTTGTATAACTAATATGAAAAATTCTTGAGGCAAATAAGCAAAAGTGGCATGATAAGTTACCCAAGGCATTATTGGCCTATAGGACCATATACCGTACTCCTACTCAATCTACCCCATATGCTTTGGCCTTCAGGGTTAAAGCTGTCCTCCCACTCGAGGTCAAGGTCCCCTTGTTACGTGTGGCAGTTAGCTACAATCTTTCCCATGAGGATAATGCCCAACTACAGTTGGAAGAGCTCAACAGTTTAGAAGAACTTCATCTATAAGCTCACCAAAATCTCAAGCTATATCAGGCCCGCATGGCCTAGTTACATGATCGTCTCATTCGACGCCATGCTTTCCGAGTTGGTGACTTAGTTCTTGCCTTGTGCAATCCTATCATTTTGCACCATCTCCAAAGTGGTAAGTTTGAGCCTATTTGAAAAGGTCCCTTTACCGTAGAGCAAGTTTATGAAAGTGGTGCTTACCTACTCGTTGATGTAAATGGTGTTCACCAAATGCCTGTTATCAATAGGAAGCACTTGAAAAAGTATTATACTTGAGCTCAACATATTACAGGGGGAGCCTCCCTACTGCCCGTAAATGTCCCTTTGTATAGGTGCCACCTAAAGGGTTTCATCATTACTTTTTAATAGTCTGTGTGGCCATGATGATTTGTCATCTACCACATGATGTTCGTTACGAAGAGTATAAGGTTATTCTTAAAGGTGATACGCTAAAACATCATAAGGATGTTTGTACTTATGTCTATGCACACTAATCACATTGGTGCTAGAGCGTAGAACCTTCAATTTGTCTTCCCCTTTGCAGGGTTTAGTCCCACCCCAATTCTACTTGTCACCCCGAAGTATGGTCTGGGATATCAAAGCCACTAGTTCAAACCTCTTTGTGGAATGTGATACTAGGTCTATACCTAACATATGTTAGTCAGGTGTGGCAATGTTGACCCACTATCTTTATATGAATTTCTTTCTCCTATCAGTTTTATTATAATAATTGTGATCCTCAGTTTATTCACATGAGTTGAATGTAGTTTGGGATATCAAAACCCATAACTTAGATCCCTTAAGGGATGTGATGTTGGGTCCATACCAACCTATGTTAGTTAGGAATGGTAATATTGATCCACTATCCTAATATGAATTTCATACATTAATTTTGTTATAACTGTGCTCCCCAATTCATTCACATGAGTAGAATGTGGCCTTGGTTATCAAAGCCAATGTGTCACTTCTTTATAAGATTCGATATAATTTCTCTCTCCCTAGTTTTATTCATGTGGCGAATATGGCCTGGGTTATCAAAGCCAACATATCTCCCTCTCCTTGTGTTCCTATTATTAGAGGATATTTACATACTAAGAGTAACTCATGGATATGGTAAATGTTTCATCTACTATGTGTTGTCTTTGACAGTATGGGGTATGCCCAACCTATGATTATGAATAAATAAAAAAATAATATGTAAAAAAAATATGATAAAAAAAGAGGGATGCTCTCGAGTGAGCAAAACCAGTTTCCCTTATCACAGATGGAACCTAGCTTTACTCTCTAAGAACTCAAGTCCCCAAACTTCTCTTTTCCTCTCCTTTGAAGCATCTCAATGATCGCTTTAGGGATGAGCCTACACTTATTTTGTTATGATTTTTTATGTTGTAGTTGTCTTCATTAGTAATGTGGCACATCTTATCCTAGATGTTAACATCACTTCTTCATGGCTTGGATTTTTAATGCTTAAAGATCAGCCCCTTTCTGCTCTCTCTTAGCAACCCACTCTCCCATTTATACCCTAATCTTAGCTATTAGAGTAGTTCTATGGATGCGTTGGTGTTGCTTTAACTTCCACAGGGTCCCACCGGTGGGTGTGGGTGTTATCGCTGTGGACTTTTGATGATTATTGGTCCTATTTAAAGTTATTATCCTTGGTGGCGAGTGTGTCCCCTCACTACCTCAAGTTGTTTCCCTAGTGGTGATGTAATACACCAAGCCTCAAGTGTTAGCATCACTTCTTTGAGAGCTTTAATTTTTTAGCAGAAGATCAGCTCCCTCGCTTCTCTTAGCAACCTACTTTCCCATTCATACCCTACTCTCAGGTGCTAGAGTGGTTCTATGGATGTGATGGCATTATTTCCACTCCTCACACGATCCCGCCAGTTAGGGTGGGAGTTACCACTGTGGTCTTTTGATGATTATTAATCCTACTCGTAGTTATTATCCTTGGTGGTGAGTGTATCTCCAGTTGTGATATAGCACATCATATCTCAGTTGTCACCATCACCTCTTTGTGTGCTTTGATTTTCTAGTAGAAGATCAGCTCCCTAGTCTCTTTACCCACATACTTGCCCATTGGGACCCAACTCTTGGCTGTTGGAGAGGTCCCTTGGATTTGATGATGTTGTTTCCATTTCTTACAAGGTCCCCATCAGTTAGTATAGGTCTACCACTGTAGTCCCTTGATGATTATTTCTCCTTGGTGTAGTTTTGATCTTTGTAGCGGGTGTGTCCCCTCGCTACTGTAGTTGTTGATCACTCGAAATGAGATCATTTCTCTCACACTCCCCTAATGGCGTATTTTTTCTGTTGTCCCTTGAGGCATCAATCTGATGCTTTCGCTTTGTTTGGTTTTAGAGTTGCCTAAGAAAATTTCCCAACATTTGGATACTCGTGGCCACGAAGACCTATCCTCTACCACGTGGTACCCAAAATATTGGCTTAGGATTTGTTAGATAACTATTTTCTTGGAATTCTCCCACTTACCTTTTCCTTTTCCCTCACATTTCTACATAGGTGTGTGTTAGGTCATTGTTGAGGTGACTTTTCCTGATTGTCTTACTATTTTGATATGGTCAGGTGGACATCAGATTTCATGACTTCTTGATTTACTATTTTGATATGGTTAGGCAAGTATAGACTCACCCCCATTCACTATTTTGATATGGTCAAGTGAATGCATGATCCTTTTGCCTTCTATTCTGCCATTTCGATATAGTCAGGCAGATAGTTAGTTTACTTACTTTGACTTGTTACTCACTATTTTGATATGGTCATATGAGTATTGAGCCGTTCACATTTGTTGTTTTGATACGATCAGACAAATATTGGACCTTTCTTGGTTGGGTACCTGACAGAGTCCCTGGGAGGCATACCCCACCACTCTTTGACTCCTTACTGTTTCAATATGGTTAAGTGAGTATTGAGCCATTCACATTTGCTATTTTGATATGGTTAGGAAAATGTTGAACCTTTCTTGGTTGAGAGCCCGATAGAGCCCCTGGGACGCATACCTCACCACCCATTCACTCTTTTATTTCACTGTTTCAATATGGTCAGGTGAACATCGAGTTGTTTACATTCACTATTTCAATATGATCAGGTGAATGTCAGACTCCTTTCCTAATTATCTTGCTATTTTGATATGGTCAGGCATACATCACATTTTGTGACTTCTTTATTTGGTATTTCGATATGGCCAAGCAAGTATTGAGTCACCCTCCCCCCCCCCCCCCCCAAATTCACTATTTTAATATGGTCAGGTGAATGCGAGATCCTTTCACATTCTATTATGATGTTTCGATATGGTCAGGCAGGTAGTTGGTTTACTTTACCCTTTAATTCTTTGTTTCACTATTTTGACATGGTCAGGTGAACATTGAGTTGTCTAGACCCACTATTTTGATATGGTCAGGTGGACGTGAGACCCCATTTACCTTCGCTTTCCCCTCTATTATGCCCTTACAAAAGTTAAGGCAGATAGATGATCTACCCACTTCCCCTTCCTTTGGTGATCCTCCATATATTCCCTATTTCACTTCTCTTATCACATTTGATCAATGCCAACACGTGCGGTTCACTAGTTGTTTACCGCCCGCCCCTATTGGGGGTCTATTTGTTGACCTTATTTTCACCCACACCCTAGGTCAAGGGGGTTGACCTTGTTTGCCGCCCACCCCAAGACCACTGCCATTGGGTTCAGTGGGTCCTACCAGGTCTGATGTGCCCAGACCCAGGGCCTAGGTCAACCTGGTTGATCAAGTTAATCCAGGTTGACCCAATTAGCCCAAAAGAGCCCAATTTGATTTCAAACCCATTCCAACCCATCCTTGGCTCAACCCCTCACCTACTTAGGTCAAATTGACCATGTTGAATGGGTCAACCTTTGACTTTATCAACCCAAGCCCCATATGGTCAAATTTGACCAATTTAGATCAAATTCAACCAAATTAATGCATTTAAAACTCTTCCTAATGGGGTCTTGACTCAAACCACGGCCAAGGAGCTCCAATTTCCCTACTAAATTGCCCTAGATGTGATCCCAGCTGTCCATCATGAGTTTGGGAGTATAAATAGGCCTTTTAGGGTTCAATGAAGGAACTTTTGTGCTTGCTCCCTCTCTAAGCCCCCCTCAACCCAAGAGATTTCAGGTGAGAGCTCCCCTAGACTCCCTCCACCTCTCCTAGGTCAAGCCCCACCAGTCAAGGCCATTAGCGATCAATTCTATCCACCCTAAGCCACAAAATTTCCAAAGCTCCCTCCGTTCAACCCATAGCTCGTTTGGTCAAGGTTTCAACTAGAGAATTATGCGAGGACAGTCAACATGCTCAGAGAACCCAAGATCTTATGAATTCATTCATTGGATTAAGGTATAACTCTAACCCTAGATTAGAATGCCTAGATCTAAATAACTCCTTACACAGTGCATTTCAGAATGTGAAATTGGTCCACCATGAATACTCTTCACTCATAGAATCTACGTTTAAAATTTCATTCGATTTGATTCAGCCAATCACGAGAACGGGCCAAAAAATGATTTAGGGCTTCAGGTTATGTATTTTGCTTGCTGGGCGAGATCAGTACTGTTGATCTCATCATCAACGATCATGATTATATCATTTAGATCGACCACAAACTCAATCTCGATGTTCTGCTTGTCATCCGGTGAGATCACAACCGTCCATCCCAAACTGCAGATGATCAAACAGTCCCAAGAGCGTGCCTACGTGGTTAAGTCCACGGGCGTTGATTCTCGCGCCACGACAATCATTGCCAATGATTGTGCGACGGTGCAATCATTGGCAATGATTGCAAACCCCGTCCACGATTTTAAACTAGCCAACCAGAGCATGCCAAGTGTCAGCCCGCTATCGATTTTTTTTTAAACTAAGTTTTTATTAATTTTAATTATCAGAACTTTAAAAATTAATTTAAAATTATTTAAAAATCCAAAAAATTTATATTATATATCAAAATTTCATAAAAATATCCTCCTTAATTTAAAAAGATAATTAGTATAAAATAGCAAGTATATTTTAAATTATTTTAATTATTAACTATTTAATATTTTTAAATTAATATTTAATTATAAATGTCTAAAATATTTTATAAAAATTTCAAAAATTCTATTTAAAAAAAAATATATTTTTACAATTTCATAGAAGTATTTGATATACTTTAATTTAAAATCTAATATAATATTTAAATATTTCAAATAATTATTATATATCAATATATAATTAATATTTAAGTAATACTTATTAATAATATTTTTTCCAATAAATTAAATGTAGGAATTTTTCTCATTTTAAGTATTTCTATTAATTAATTACTTAAATGTCTAATTAATAGTTAATTAAATTTAAATTTAAAATATTTCTTAATAATTTCATAAAAATTATTATTATTACTTTAATTATTTCAAATTTCTGAGAGCTTCTAATATTTAATTTAACTTAATTTAATAATTATTTTTAAATATCAATCATTTATAAATTATTTTAAATACCTTATATTTACTTTAAACTTTGAAAATTCATAATTAACTCATTTTAAATCCTAAAAATTAATGTAATTCCTTAAAATTTTAAAAACATTAAGAATTTTAATTTAAAAATTATTTTCAAATGGTAAAATTTACTTTTTCTTAATTATTCTTTAATTATTTAATTATTTAAATACTTAACTACTATTTACTTAAATAATATATTAAGTATTTTTTAAATTTAAAAATTATTTTGAAACTATTTTCAAATCCCTCCCTTGAGTGACCAGTGGATCTCTCATATAAATATATATGTTGAATTATTTTGAATTACTTTATTTTAAAACTCATATATTTATTTGCTAACATATATGTATTTTAAAATATTTTAAAATTACGTATATTTAAATCCTTTAATTTTGTTGGATCCCAACAAAATTTTAAACAAAGATCAAGCATCTTAATAGAATTAATAGTGGAGGATTAGTGAATGGTTGGACCCCAATCACTCATTAATCGCGTTGTTAATCTTATTTAAATTATCGTTTAGTCTTCTTTTACATGTGTAGGATGCACGAGCACTTAGTCTAGGCTCTCCTAATTTTAAGGATATGATGTGCTATGATTTGTTTTATTTCCCTTTATGTTACCCTAAGGGTTAGTCATTACACACTTGATTTGAACCTATTTAACCTAGTGACACCCTAGGATAATAATTAAGGATTCATCTAGAGAACTTAGAGAAATTCTAGGAGCTAGAGTACACCTCTGATTGACATAAAACTTGAAACATTTAAACTTAGTGACATCTTAAACCCCCTGAAATTTTCTAGGAGTATTTAGGGCCCTTTAAGCCCTTTAATTAACAAAGCCTAATTCACCCTTTAACTAAGCCCTGTTAACTTCAAAAAATTCTAATAAATTCAAATTAAATTCAAAAATTATTCATAATATATCAAACTTTTTAGAAATTAGTCATTAATCATAAAATTAAAAACCCTTAAATGAACTTCAATTTGAACATTAATATAATTTTAATTAAAAATCACTATTTTAATTAAATTAAATAATTAAAATTATTTAAAAACTTCAAAATTTCCCCAAACACTTGGGAACCCTTCCTTGGGTCATTCCTGACCTTTGGAGGTGATTCCAAGAGGTTTGGAACTGATTTGAATCAAAATCCCTAAAATAGACCCTAGTTAAATAATTTTAATAATTCACTAAATAGCTGAACTTTAAAAATTCATTACTATATCTAAAAAATTCCAAATTGAGTATACTAAAAGGCATTCAACTCCAATTAAAATCTAGTATTTATTAAAAATATTAGTATTTTAGAAATCAATCTAATTTAAAAAGATAATGCCTCAGTCAACCATAGTCCAATAACTAGGGTTTGAAACTTCTAAAAATCACAAGTTTGCATGGAAAACTCCAAATCTAGCAAACTCAAAGTCTAGTTTCTTCTTATAAGGCCTAATAGTTTATAAAAATACTAAAACCCTAAAACCTAGCTTATTTTTAAAAGTCACTTTTTGGACCCTTTTAACCTAGCGGATAGGATGACCCTAGATCTTCTAAAACCTGCTAACTCAACTTAAACTTTAGAGAATATGACCCTAAGCATTAAAATTGGCCAACCAACTAAATTAATTAAAATTGACCATAAGAGATTAATACTTAAACCTTAATTAAAATTTCTCCTTTTGACCTTCGATAAATCGAACCACAAACAACTTGAACTAGTCACCCAATATAGGACATATCCAAGGCCACAGCTTACCACACACACATAGAATTATTTGCTAGGGCACTACTTATAGCTCTAAGTTAGGCTTGTATTTTTATTTTCTTTTTATATGATGTGACATTTTACATATGGCACGTGTGCTGCTTGTTTTGATCTACTATGATGATGAGCTTTATTTTACTTTATATTATCTCTATAATGTGATGTGTGATAGATTACCCATAGGTTATAGGCAATCTTGATGATGATGATGTTTTTTGCAGGTGGCCATACTCATATAGTGCTAATAAAAGGGGCTAAAAATAATAAATAGTAATCATATAAACGCTTGCTATAGGTGCTTTAGCCATTTAACCCCCAAATAAATAAGAGCATGGCCAAGTGTAGCAGGCAATGAGTACTTTACTTTCCATATATAACTTCTCGGGATATATTATCTTTAACTACTTAGGATAACCATACAGGAGAGTCTAGATTTTTCTTTTTCATGATATAATTTGTATTTGGTGTAATCGAGTTATGAAAGTCTTTTAAAAATGAGGCATTTCAAATATGAGGGATCCAAAGGGAAAAGAAAACCCCTTTCGAGGAATTTCTTTTCATTTGGATACCCTTCTGAAGGATGAATCATAAGAAGACTGAAGGTAGACTATCCGGAGGGTGACTTAAAAATGAAGATGAAGATAAAAGGCCTTATTTTTAAGACTTACGTCATTCAGTAGGATTAGAATCTAAGTTGTTGTCGATGGGACCTAGCCACCATTACTTTTCTGCAAACCCTGGGTTATACTTTATATGGCACTTGCCATGGAGTTTTTGGACTTTTTTTAGTCTACTGGATATATTTATATTGATGTGTTTACTTTGCTTGCACCGTAGAAATTTCCTATTTTTTATAGGTTTCTTTCTTGCATATGTATGTGCCTGATTTCTCTAGGCTGCTTAGGGATAAAACTTTTTCTACTCAAAATCAAAGTTCAAAATTTTAAGAACTAATCAACACATAAAACTAATGATCTAGGGAATAACTAGAGATCATCTAGGGTCACATGCATATTAATGCATCCTCTCTTTTCTTGCTTTAACAAACTTCCCAGCCTGCGGGTAGAGTTTAGATAATTTGACCTATGAGATGAGGTGCTAAACCTAGGGAAGCCTAGTCTTCTAAAAAAGTATTTTTTTAAGCTTTTTAAAATTTCAAGTATTCATGACTTGAAGATTTTAACTAGCATGTATTGCATTAAAAACTAACTAAAATTAAAATTTAATTGCATTAGTTTTAGGAGCATAATACCCTTCATAAGTACATGGTCACTTAGGAACCCCTCTAGATATCAGCCTTAATTTCGAAAAACTCAGCCACCCATCTATCTTTCATAAAGATTGGACAGCTTGGATTTTATACTACTAGATGGTTAGCTTGCTTTCCTTTTCAAGCTGGATATAAGTCTAGAATGCATTAGCTAAGACACGGGTGTTAGTGTTATGTGTAGAACACTAAACCCACTTTAGATTTAGGGTTCAAGACTACTATTATCAATGTCTCATAGTATGCCTCATTAGTGGGTAAGTCCTCTATCTTTTAGGGGCTATAAATCCTACCTATATGTGTCACATGAATGACACCATCTCCATCCTTCTCTCTTGCATGCTCAGAGTGTAGTGTTGACTTTACTCTAGTTTATTCTCACTACCTTAGTCCTTCTGAATGATGATATGAGCCGTGTATGTTAACTAAGCTAAGTTGAACATTTCCTTCCCTTTGAGTAGAAACTTCCTAGTCTCCTCCCTATGTGTCAATCCTATCTGAAAGGATAATGTAATATCCTTAATCGATAGTCTTCTTAGGCCTTGACTTAAGATGTAATTAACCATGGGGGCTTATGCCCATAGGAAACTGAATCCCACATCAAATAAACCTCACTCGAGCTGATGTATCAGGTGGGAGAAACCCCGTAACTCTGATCAAGTCATGCATATTATTACCCATCGAGGTGCGTATGCGAGAGTTATTATCCTTAATGGTTAATCGTATGTATAATCTCATCTACCCTCTCATTGGCCTGCTTGCAAAGAGCGTAAAGGCCTGTGACTGCTTTATCTTATGGGATAGTGCAATCGTACCCTTTACATTCTATCCCTACCAAGCGGTGTCCTTTCAGAGGTCCATAATGGTGTCACAAATGCCAACACCACAGCGTATTATAGTACTGATGTGCCAAAAACTAGCACTACAGTATTGGGTGTCTTGAAAAAATTTATGCAGAAGCGCCAGCATCTCATATGTCACAGCACTAAAATTTTATTTCAAGCACCATAACACTCATTTTTATGGCACCATGGTGGAGCACTTATATCTTCTAACAGCTACATTGATTTAGCAAAAAATGCATCGATTCCTCTAGTAACCATCCCTTGTCATCCAGCACTACAGTGGAGCCAACATTCCAGCGTCAAGGCGCTAGTTCATTTTTTACTGTTGTAGTGCCACCTTGTTCAACACCATTGTAGTCCTCGATAGGGAATACTTATTATTAATAGTAACCTTGTTCAACTCTCTGTAATAAATACACATAAGTATCATACCGTATGTATATTTTCACACATAGAACCCTTCAAATATGCTCTAAGATAGAATTGATGCATTTAGCAACGTACATTTACATCACAAATAGAAAATGTATAAATACAAACACAAAGGACTTACCAAATAATTCAAAACACTATCACAGTGGATATAACAATCTATTCTCCTCAAAAAAATGTCATCCTTGACATTTCAATGTACAACCACTACTATTAAAATAGGCTTTCGCAGCTCTTTTTATACCTTATAGCAGTGGTTAAAACACCTACTATCTTCATAGCAACAATTTTTAAACAGATACACATCTGTTGTATTTGTTATCGTTGTAAATGGCTTCCACAGCGCTATAGAAGCTGCTGCATTAGATATAGTTTTTGATAGCGTTATGTAGAAGTAATAATAAGAAGTAGTCAATATGAACAGTTTCATTTCATGTGAATAATAGAAACTAATATAAGCAATGTAACTTATAATCAATTATCAGTGGCCATATAAAGGATCAATGTATTATTTCATTCATGTACCCATATTAAGATATAATATAGTAGTTTTGTCATGAATCTATGCATGTATATAAATTATACTTTCCTTAAATTTAAATACCATTTCATATGCATGTATGTATACCTCCATTTTTCCAAAACATATTGTAATAAAATCAATGTAATGTATATCATATTTTTATAAAATGCAATATATCATGTATACCAAGTATTTCACATAAGTCATATGCTCTTGTATCAGTGTTATCAGACTTGCCAACCTTGTCAAACACACACACACAGATATATATATATATATATATATATATATATATATATATATATATATATATATATATATATATATATATATATATATATATATATATATATATATATATATATATATATATCAGACATGTCCTATATCATATGCAAGTCATATTATATCATGTCATTTATACAACTTATGCCCATATGAAGTGCATATGTAAGAAAGACATGACATCAAGCTACATGTGGTGTTTTTTCTTGTATTAAGTCTTGTAGGCCCTTCTGACCAAATAAGAATAAGTCTGAATCATATAAGTCTTATAGCCAAGAAATAGTCTTAGATCACATATCACAAGTCAGGCGACTTTCATGTGAGAAGTCTTCATTTCCTTCCTATCGACGTATCATATCATATCAGTCAATCTCATTATACCTCCCTTTTTATATCACTAAGGATTATACCATAAATCTTATTTAAAGGAAAGCACGTCAGCCCACCCTCTTGGATAGGATAACATGTCTCCAGCCAACCTGAATCAATCAATTATTATCAACCAACCTTTCTTCCTTTTCACACATTTCACATCATATAGATTATAATAATATGCATTAAATACACAAAATATGTAATAACTATAACATGTAGATCTATTTAGTATGCTCACCAATATGTATGTATTATACTAAAATACATGTTAGACTAGATAGATAATAAATTAGTACACATTATGTATTTCATGCCCAAATACAATACACTTACTCCTGATCACATTATACTCATTATTCCTATACCCATTTCAGTTAAAATGACATGAACAAAATCACCTAGTGAAAGTTGAATATAAGCTAGTCACAATGTTCAGGCAGGTAATATATACCATATATCAAATGTTATACTCTAGAAAATTACTAAAATGAGAGATATTGCATTTTATCAATTTTAGGACAAGAAAAATAGGAAAGACACAAAATTATTGAAAATAGAGGTAGGACTAAGGTTACCTACCACTATCAGAACACTTTTCAGAATTAGAGAAATGGATTAAAATGCCTCGAAGCGAACTTCATCTATTCTCTCTTCTTCCTTCTCTCTCTTCCTTCTCCCTCTTCTCGCCCAACCAAGCAAAGAAGAATAAGGGAGGGGATGGCTTGGGTGAGGCTTTGTATAATATAGAAATGAATATTTGATTAAAAAAATTTATGGCCCATCATCACATCGCTCCAGACCCCAGCACAACAAAATTCTCTAAATTTTTTAAAAATATGAGAGTTTGCCACCACAGGGCCTAGTAGGCTCAGCACCATAATGCTCCCTCAGATATTTTTTCAAAATTTTTTGGAAAATAAAATTTTAGATCATTATAATCTACTCACCTTAAAGAAATATCATTCTCAACATTTATCACATAAGATGACAAATAAATAGAACAAAAAAATAAATAACTATTCAGATTAATCAAATCAATTAAATCATGTACTTTTTTATTTACACATGCATGCTCGATATTCAATCAGTCATATAACATGTTATGTAATGTAGTTTAATCAAAATTAATAGCATTCAGAATAAAGAATTTAGCATTGATAGAAGTGATTGATAGATAGAGAAATGTGTGTGTATTACATGTACTGGTTTCATAAAAATAAATAATTAATAAAATTGGTGATATTAACACTTGCATGTTTGCAATACAGTACTGATTTATTGATGTATATATATATATATATATATATATATATATATATATATATATATATATATATATATATATATATATATATATATATATATATATATTCTTCCATCTATCATTGATTTATGGATTTCAGCATGATATTTCTTACTTTTTGTTATTGATCATATTGAATCATACAACTGGTGATTGAGCATTAATGATATTGAATATTGTTGATTCTATTGATTGAGATAAGCAACCATATTGATTCCTTAGATCTAGCATTGAAAATTTTATCGAGTTTTGGGTTTATGCTAGACTTTATAACCTCATTATATGATTTTATTAATTTCAGGTCAGGGAAGGAGCCAGGAATTTGTGTAGTGATGTGGATTAAGATCTTCAAGTTCCTTTCTTTTTATTTTATTATTCTTTTATAGTCAAGAGTTATTGATAGATTAGTGATTGTTAGTGATCTCCTGGTTATTGTAAATGGGATTGTGGTGAATGAATATGGAATGTTTCCTTATGTATGGTATTTAATTATTTTTGCTAAATAGATTAATTTATAATGATGATTTAGAGAAGCTCTGGTAAATGATTATTGCAGCATGACATATTGTATCAATCTTATTAGTCATATCAGTCTTTTCATATGCTTGTATCAATTATAAACTATATCAAGTTAATATATGTAATTTATCATGTATGCTTATATAATATGCATATTTAATCATGACAATACATTTAGTTACCTGTGTTATTTTTCCTATATCTGATATTGTAGGATAATCATACATGAATCAATCTCAACCATATCAGTCTTGTTGATAGGAATCAGTCTCATATCACACATCATAAGTTAAGTCACTTTCATGTTGGAAGTTATCAATTTCTATCCATTAGTGTATCATATCATATCATATTAATTAGTCTCCTTATACCTCCCTTTTCATATCACTTAGGATTAATCACAATTCTTATTTAAATGAAAGCCCATCGGCCCACCTTGCAGTAAAGAGTAATGTCTCCAGCCAACATGAATTTGTAAATTATTTCAGCCAACAATTCTTATTATTACACATATTTCACATCATATATAAATTATAATATTAGTCATCATATACACATCATATGTAATAATTATAATATATAGATCTATCTAGTATGCATGTATTATTCTAAAATGCATATTAGACCAAACAAATAAGAAATTAATACACATCATGTATTTTATGCCCAAATGTAGTACACTAGCTCCTAATTGCTTTATACTCAATATTTATCTTCTCATTTCAATTAATAAGATGACATATAAAAAAACAACCTGATGAAACTTTAATATAAGCTTGTTAAAATGTTCAAGGGGAAGATATTTACCACTTCAAAATTTATACGATGCAAATCACAAAAATAAGAGAAATTATATTTTTATCTATTTTAAGAGAAATAAAATAGGCAAGACACAAAATAATTGAAAAAAAAAGGTATGATTAAGGTTACATATCATGATCAAAATACTTTTCACAATTTCAGTGATGAATGAAAATGCCCTAAAGTAAACTTTCTCTCTCCTCTCTCCTCCCTTCTCTCTTCCTTCTCCCCTCTTCTCCATCTTCTTGAAAGTTTGATTGGGATGTTAAGCCCTAGTGAACTAGTCCCGAGGCTAACCAAGAGGGGGGGGGGTGAATTGGTCATTTAAAAATTTCATGAGGAACAGAAAAATCTTTTCGATACATTGCAGCGAAAATAAGTAAACAAGAACGAAAAGATCAATCACAGATATTCACCCAAGCAGTTAATATCAGAAAAGTAAAGTGCAGAATAGAATCAGAAAAGCAAACTAGATTTTATAGTGGTTCGGTCAACTTGACCTACGTCCACTCCCTGGAGCCTCCCCTCCGGGTATTGCACTAAAAAAAAAGTGTCTCTCCTTTTGCTCCTATAGCAAGGCGGAGAAGCCTGTACAAAACCTCCTTTTCACCACACGGTGAGGCAGAGAACCCGACCTCCTTTTGCTTCCTTCTGAAGCAGGCAGAGAACCTTCAGACTCCTTTTGCTTCCACCTGAAGTTGGCAGAGAACCCCGAATCTTCTTGCGAACGATCCTCCCACAACGAACACCAACTAGACGAAAGACGACGAGCGGAGAAGACGACTCTGATCCGTGCTTGGAGCAACCTTAGTGAATCCCTCACTAACTCCCCCTCACAAGATCCTCTCTCTCTCTCTCCCAAACTCTCTCTCTAGGGTTTCTTTGGGAAGGAAATTGGCAAAAGATTTTTCATGTTTCAAGAAAAAGTTCTTTTATAGGAGGCTTAAAATTTTCCCTAAATCTCAACTGGTCGGCCAAGATCGTCCAGGACGATCGACAGATCGTCCTGTACGATCAGTTCAAATTCAGCTATTTCAGCGTGGACGATCTGGCTCTTCTGGACGATCAGTAGAAAAAATTGATCATATCGCCCCGTACGATCCTGCGATCGTCCGGGACAATTAGTGTAAATCAAGGAATATCGTCCAGAAGACAGTTCGAGTCGTCCTGAGAAACTTGTGCTAGACGACCAAAAAATGACTTGATCGTCCAGGACGATAAGGGTATCGTCCTGGACAATTAGTTCAAAAAGTGCCAAAATCGTCTTGAGCACAGTTCGGGTCGTACAGCTGAAATGCACTTAGATGATCATGATCGTCCAGGACGATCCTGCGATCGTCCAGGATGATCCTGCGATCGTCCAGGATGATCCTGCGATCGTCTAGGACGATATGATCGTATCAATTAAATATTAATTGCTTTCCTTAATTACCAGACTAATTTAGGCATGATTGTACTGAATCGTCCAGGATGATACATGTATCGTCCGGGACGATCAGACCAAATAACTTAAAATAAAAACTTGCCTAACTTGATCTGGCGGCTGAGAATTTCTGATTTGAGCATATCGTCCCGTACGATCCAAAGATCGTCAAGGACGATCTGCTTAATCAGACCCTCTTAACTTGGTCGCCCTAATTAGGGTTTTTATTTTTACTGGATCGTCCAAGACGATGTGAGTATCGTCCAGGATGATCTGAACAAAAAATGAACAGAAACTCTAAATCACTCAAGCTCTCTCCCTGAGTGTGTGTGTGCAAGGTTACTTAGCTAGGGGATCAGTTACATTATAATTGACTCAAAAAAAAGAAAAACAATACATTGGACACACTTTGACCCGATCTTGAGTTGGCTTGAGTTGCTCGTGATCTTTTGTGCCTGAAATGGGTTAGCCAAGCAGAACACACTGGAAACATGTTTGTCATCATCAAAACCAGATTTGCAACAATCTCCCCCTTTTTGATGATGGAAAACATTTGTACAGTAGTTTGAAAATAAAAATAACTAGAAGATCGAAAAATAAATATTTTATTCAAATTTTCATTTAATAACTAAATCAATACATGAAACATAACACATAATAAAAAACTGAAATGACTACAACTGACTCCCCCTTTTGACATCACAAAAAGGAGGAGGGTAAAACAAAACACTGAAACATAAGTACAAAACATAAAAGAAAATAACTACAAAATAGAAAACTAGAATAGAGGCGGATCCGGATCGAAAGGAGGAGGTGACGGAGGTGGGTTGAAGTAGTTGTGAATGGCCTGAAAGTGGGCTCCAATCCAGGCAATGTCCTGGTCATGCTGCTATTGCTGCTGCGCAGCATAGTCAGTGAAGCACTGGATGTCCTCGGCGTGCTGCTGCTCATGGGTAGCCACACAGGAGTCAAATTTGGCCTCCCACTGATCGAAGCGCTGTACCAGGTGGTCAAAGGGAGAGGCAATGCGAAGGGGAGCAGGTGCATCTGGTGCAGCAGGGACTGGAATAGCCTCTTCCTCTTCCTCCTCAACATCCGGGGAGGGCTCCAGATGTAGTCGGGTGCTGTGTAGGACATGGAAGGAATTATTGGTGAAGAAGGAAGGAGGGACATTTGGAGCTGCGGGATACTGCATGTCATATTTGGTTTCTAGGGCATAGGCAATGATATGTCCTAAGGCTAGATTGGGACGACGGCGATGACCTGGATCCCTAATAGTGGTGAGGTGCTCGATGTACCGGATAATAAGGTCAGTGGCATTAAATTCCCTATGGGCCAAGATGTAGTATGTGGTCAAGGACAGTAGTGGGGTGATGTGAATTCGATCCCCCACTTTTGGAATGACGAAGGAACGAAGGACATTCTGAATGGTCTGGGCGTCCTTAAGAAGTGTAGTGCAAACATTGTCTTGATAGGGGGCATTTATATTACGAAGGAAATGATTGGCGACACTCTTAATCATAGTCAGGGTCGGTGATAAGCGTGTGGAGTTTGTCGCTAGTGACAGAAAGTTGGAGAATGTTATGAAAGTTCTGGTAAGTGAGTTCTACGGGACGCTAATTTATATACGAGCGGAGGGTGAAATAATCAGCCGAAATATGCAAATTTGCAAAGAAAACGTGAAGAAGTTCCGTACTAAAAGGAAAGGCGAGAGTCATGATGAAAGTGAGGGAGGTGTGTGCGAAGAGGTCAAGAACAGGATAAGTTAGAGTGCGAGAATTTACTATTTTAGACGGTGTGATCCCCACCTCACAATAGCGCTCGTAAGCAGCCTGATCGACTGCATTTGGGAAGCGAGGATCAACAGGCCCCCGAGAGGAACTTGCACCCTTTTGCCGTGAACGTTTGCCACCAGCCATTAGAAATCAAAAGTGAAGGGAAGTGGAGGGAGATTGGAAGAAAGAGTGTGGAAAATCCTTAAGAAAATGGCTGTTTAAATATAATTTGGCCAGATCGTCCCGTATGATCGCGACATCGTCCAGGACGATAGGTGCAATTATTACGGCCTGGATGATTAGTCAAAAAAGTGGTCCGATCGTCCAGGATGATCAGAGATCGTCCAGGATGATTAGACACATACGATCGTCCCGAGGAGTTAGGCTGGACGACTGTTGACGAAAAGGTATCGTCTAGGATGATTAGGTGGATCATCCCGGACGATGTGCAATAAGTGTGTCGGACGGGCTGAATTCCAATCGTCCAGCGGTTGACACGTGGATCGTCCAGAACGATGAGGTGGATCCTCCAGGATGATGGATAATAATTGGTACAATGTCAGCCGTTTGATCATATCAGGAAGATATGGATCATATCGTCCAAGACGATGTAAGGATTGTCCAGGATGATCACTAATAATTAGAGTTTTTCAACAGCAGGAGCAATGTGGGGACGATTTTGAATGAATCATCCAGGATGATGTTTGGCTCGTCCAGGATGAAGAGGATCGTCCAGGACGATCAGGGTATCATCCAAGACGATGTGAAGAAAACAGTAAAAGATGGAGGATGAAGATGACAGATTAGGATCCCAAAAACACAACCATGAAATTAAAACAAAACAAAAATGAATAAAACTCACAGCAAAAACACATAAAAGCAACATTTTTTTTTTATCAAGTTGCTCGAATAAATCAGAATTTTTCCTTGATTTTAGATCCAAAAACTAATAAGAAGACGATTGACAGCGCTGAAATCCAGAAAAAGTTGGAAAAATTGACTTTCGTAACTCCCACCTCGGGCACCTTATCGATGCAGATCTCTTTCAAAACAAATATCTAATTCAGAAGAAAAGAAATTA
This sequence comes from Dendrobium chrysotoxum, assembly GCA_019925795.1. Lineage (NCBI taxonomy): Eukaryota > Viridiplantae > Streptophyta > Magnoliopsida > Asparagales > Orchidaceae > Dendrobium > Dendrobium chrysotoxum. The sequence goes on from CM034310.1 coordinate 5,075,815, forward strand.
GATTCGAAAAGAGATCCTTTCAAGCCTCGTTCCAGAAAAATATCTGATATAATAGTGTTACAAAGTAAAAAATCAGAAATCAGGATTTTCAAACACAAGCTTTTGAAAGTATTAAGTGGCGCACGGATTTTTCTAAGACCTTTAATGATCTGAAAGTAAAGAAAGCTTGGTTGGGCTCATTTTATGTGTCTTTTTCAATTTATTGGCACTTTGCACATCTTTTCATTTTTGATACACTTTGTGTATCTTTTAGTTGGCGACATTTCACATCTTTTCAGTTTTGGGCTCATTTTGTGCCTCTTTTTCAATTGATTTGGCGCACTGCACATCTTATGTAAGCTTTCTTCTTTTCATAATCGTTAAATAGTCTCAGCTGTGAAATTACCTTCCAAATATAGGAGATGCTCTCCACGATAAGGAAGAGTAATTCACAAAACAAAAGCCAGATGTCATATGATAAGTGCAATCACTTGGTTTAGAAAATCAAAATAATGACTCAAGACTTTGAAAATACTATTGATATGAGGTAGATTACTGTAGGAAGATAAAATAAATCTCTATTTCAAAAACTAAAATTTTAATTTTGAAGAGAATATTTATCCAAAAGAAATATTACACCAAAAAAGGAGTTAGAGGAAGAGAAACAATCATCTATGTTTCTTCCCTTTAACAGATCCAGTGGAGTCAATCACTGCTTACCAGCTTCCAAACAAAAAACAAGATAAAACTCCCAGTCAGAAATTCAGATTATTAGAAGTAGTGAGCAGTGGTCAGACTTTGAAAAGCATAAAATAGTAAGTGCAAGAGATGAACCAGTGAACAAAGATAGGTACAAAATCACATCAAAGTAAATACTCAAATCAAACTAGCAACAGGGCTAACACAGAAATCAGCAGAAGAAATAAAACCAACTGAAAGCAAATAATCAAATCAAAAAACAAAAAACTAACTAACAGAAAATATAATAACAATCAGAATAATCAGAAATCAGCAGTCATCAGAATCAAGCATTTATATCAATCACTCCTAATCTGGTTTTCAAAATGCTGAATGAGTCAAACGCCAGTGGTTTAGTGAATATGTCTGCCAGCTGATTTTCAGTTGCTACATGATGTAGCTCAATGTCCCCTTTTGTAACATGGTCCCTAATGAAGTGATGCCTTATATCAATGTGTTTGGTCCTAGAATATTAGATTGGATTCTTAGAGATGTAGATGGCACTAGTATTATCACACAGAACAAAAATTGTGCCAACAAGTAAACCTAAATCCAAAACTTGTTGCTTTAACCAAAGAACTTGGGCCACATAACTCCCTAAGGCAATGTACTCAGCTTCAGCAGTGGAAAGTGCAACTGAGTTCTGTTTTCTACTGGACCAGGAGACTAACGACTGTCCTATGAATTGATAAGTCCCAGAAGTACTCTTTCTATCCACCCTACACCCTGTAAAGTCAGAATCAAAATATCCAATGATCTGTGCCTAGGGTACCATATTCCTAGGTTTGGGGTCCCTAAAAGATATCTAAGAATTCTCTTAACAGCAGTCAGGTGGGACTCTTTAGGATCAGCCTGAAACCTAGCACAAAGACAGACACTAAACATGATATCAGGTCGGCTAACAGTCAGGTAAAGTAGTGATCATATTATTCCTCTATACTTCTTCTGATCAACAGATTTTCCACTTGAATCCTTATCTAACTTAACAGAGGAGCTTATGGGAGTATTGATTGGCTTGGCTTTGTCCATCTCATATTTCTTCAAAATGTCCTTAGTGTATTTAGATTGATTGAGAAAGGTTCCATTATCCGTTTGCCTTATGCAAAACCCCAAAAAGTAGGACAATTCTTCCATCATACTCATCTCAAACTCCTTACTCATTATCTTAGAAAACTCATCACATAAATACTTATTAGAAGATCTAAAAATTATATCATCAATATAGATCTGGACAATGAGTAAGTCATCCCCTATTCTCCTTAGAAAAAGGGTGGGGTCTACGCTCCCCTTAACAAACTCTCTTTCTAACAGGAATGTGCTAAGCCTGTCATACCAAGCTTTGGGTGCCTGTTTCAATCCATACAAGGCCTTTTTTAATTTATAAATATGATTTGGATATTGGGAACTCTCAAAACCTGGGGCTTATTCTACAAAAACATCCTCTTTTATTACACATTTAAAAAGGCACTCTTGACATCCATTTGAAACAGCTTGAATCCCTTATAATAGGCAAAGGCTGGTAGCACTCTAATGGCTTCCAATCTAGCTACAGGGGCAAAAGTCTCCTCAAAATCAATCCCTTCTATCTGATTATACCCCTTAGCCATCAATCTTGCCTTATTTCTCACCACCACACCAGAATCATTCATCTTATTCTTAAAGACCCACTTGGTTCCCACAATACTTTGATTTTTAGGTCTTTTTACTAACTCCCAAACATCATTCCTTACAAATTAATTCAATTCTTCCTGCATAGCTAAGATCCAAAATTCATCCCAAAGGGCTTGATTGATGTTGGTGGGTTCAGTCATTGAGATAAAGGCAGAATGGTTTACTTCCTTCCTAAGTCCATGCCTAGTCCTAACACCTTTAGAAGGGTCTCCTAAGATCAGGTCTTTAGGATGACTCGAAGAATATCTCCACTCTCTAGGCAATGTGGTTTGAAGTTCTACCCTCTCCTCCAGATTTGCATTTCCAACCCCTTGGGTAATCTCCTCTACCTCTTCTTCTTCCCCAATTTTATTCACCTTAGCATCAGATTCATCAAACACCACATGAGTTGTTTCTTCCACCACCAAAGTCCTTTTATTGAACACCCTAAAGGATTTCCCCACACTAGAATAGCCTAAGAACACTCCTTCATCAGATTTGGGGTCAAACTTTCCTAAGGATGATTTACCATTGTTCAGAATGAAAACCTTACAGCCAAAGACATGAAGGTGGGACAGGTTTGGAGTTCTACCCTTAATGATCTCATAAGGTGTCTTGTTCAGTTTTGATCTCACATTCACCCTATTTAGCACATAACAGGCAGTGTTCACCGCTTCAGCCCAGAAGTATTTTGGAAGTGAATACTCGGCAAGCATGGCTCTAGCGGCTTCCACCAAGGTCCTATTCTTCCTTTCAGCTACCCCGTTCTTCTGAGGGGTCCTAGGAGCTAAAAAATTGTGACTAATCCCTTTCTCCTCACAAAAACTTCCAAATTTCACATTCTCAAACTCTCCACCATGATCACTATGTATAGTCAGGATCTCATAACCTAACTTCCTCTGAATCCAAGTGGAGAAGGACTTAAACTCATCAAATGACTCAGATTTGTGGGACAAAACTTTAATCCAAGTAAACCTCGAGTAGTCATCTACAATCACAAACCCATAGACTCTCCCCCCTAAGCTGGCAGTGCTAATGGGTCCAATGAGGTCCATGTGAAGAACTTCTAAAGGTCTAGAGGTGTTAATGTCCTTAACAGAGTGAAAGGAGGACTGGACTTGCTTCCCTAACTGACAGGCATCACACAAGTGATCCTTAGTGAACTTAAGCTTGGGCACACCTCTAACTAAGTCCTTTTGGGTGACTCCCCTAAGGGTTTTCATACTGGCATGACACAATCTCCTATGCCACAACCAAGACTCATCAGCAGCAGTTTTTAAGCAAATTGAATTTTCAGCTTTAATGCAACTTACATCCAGCTTATAGACGTAATTGATCCTTTACCCCTGTAAAATAACTTCATCATTTAAGCTTAAAATGCAGCCAGTGGGCAGGAATTTGATGCTGTATCCTTTGTCACAAAGTTGACTGATGCTCAGAAAGTTGTGTTTTAGTCCATCTACAAGCAAAACATTATCAATCATAAAATTCTTTAAATCACTAATTATACATGTGCCTACCACCTTCCTGGTGGTGTTATCTCCAAGTGTAACCTTGCCTCCAGCTCTGGCCTCCAGCGAAATGAACTGATTTGCATCTCCAGTCATGTGTCTAGAACATCCGCTGTCCAGGTACCACATGCTCTCATGAGATCTTGTGTGAGAGCACCCCTACAAAAATATCAAACGTTAGTCTTAGGAACCCAAACAGGTTTGGGTTCCTTCTTATGAAAAGAAGAATGCAATGCATGCGTGCTGTGTTATGAAATAGACAGTTTGGGCCTCCATACCTAATGTGTACTACGATGAACAGTGTAGGTATGGAAAATGTGTCCTAACATGCCACATGAATAACATCTAACACCAGGAAAAGGATTAACTAAACGTCGTGAGTGATAGTGCCTCTTCCTAGATGTATATGAAACATGCTTTGATGAACTTGCAATAGATTTTTCAAAAGTTGGCGGTGCATAAAACTGTTCAAAAGTAGGTGGTTTTTTGTTCTTTTCAAAAGCAACAATTTTCACTTTTAAAAATTCATTCTCTTTTTTTAAACTTGCAATTTCAAATTTTAAAGTACCGTTGCTACTTTCTACTTTACATGCCATAGTATCTAATTCTTTAAAAGCAGCTTCTAATTCAACATGCAATGTTTTTAATGCATCATGCACAATAATTAAATCAGAATGCTTTCTATTCAGTTCATCAAACTCATCAAGTAAAGACATGTGATTGCTATCAACAGTGGAATGATCCTTAATCAAAACATCATGCTCTTTTTGCAAAGTTAAATAATCCAGTTTCAAACTAGCATGGGTTTTCTTAAGCTTCCTATACGATGCATGAATTTTTTCAGATACTTCAAATAATTGATCATAAGTAAGCTCACATACCTATTCCTGGTCCGACTGACCAGGGTGATCATCAGCCATCGGACACAAATTTGTTTCCTCCTCTTTAACTTCAGTCTCAGATGAGTCAGATGCAGAGTCTGCCCAGAACGCCTTTTATATCCGCTTCTTGTCCTTTCTGAACTTTGGTTTCTCCTCACCCTTCTCCTTGGTTGGGTGAGCCTTGAGTGTAGGACAATCCGCCTTTATGTGTCCAGGCTTCCTACATTCAAAACAAACAGATTCAGATGAACCTTTAAAGTTTCTACTGGTCTTACATTTGTTCCACTTTTGAAAATTCTTATTCTTCTTCCTTAGAAAGCTCTTGAATTGCCTTGTGATTAAGGAAACATCATCACTATCAGACCTGGAAGTGCTAGCATCTAAATCTTTGGCCTTTAGCACCACTATCTTCTCCTTCTTTCGTTCACCTGCATCAAGTTGTCTTTGGTTCACCCCTTGCTTGTAAGCAATGAGTGATCCAAGTAAGCTGTTAATAGAGTAAGTATTTAAATCTTTAGATTTTGTGATCGCAGTAATCTTAGCATCGTAAGAAGAAGGCAAACATCTAAGAATTTTGTTCACTCTTTCGTAATTAGTTAATTCTCTTCCTAGAGCATGCAAAGAGGTAACGATTTGAGTGAACCTTGTATACATATCTGAAATCGTCTCACTAGGTTTCATGCGAAAAAGTTCGTAATCATGTAACAAGATGTTTAACCTAGACTGTTTGACTTCAGTTGTACCTTCATATGTTATACACAATCTATCCCAGATTTCTTTACCCGTTGTACAAGTAAAAACACGCATATAGTCTTCATATTTTAAAGCACAAAAGAAACAGTTCAAACATTTTGTATTTAACTGTGCTAAATCACGATCATCAAAAGTCCAATCAGCAAATGGCAATTCAGTTTTCACATTATTAATCAATCTAAAAGGTGGTTCGTATCCATCCTTAACTAACATCCACATGCGATAATCAATTGATTGTAAAAAAGTGGACATGCATGTTTTCCAAAAATCAAAAGGAATGTTATCAAACAACGGTGGTCTTGTAATAGAATAACCTTCAGCAGTATTACGATTGTTATAGTTAGCCATGGATCAAATTCAATAGTTTTTAAACTTAAATTTTGAATTCCGCTCTGATACCACTTGAAAGTTCGATTGGGATGTTAAGCCCTAGTGAACTAGTCCCGAGGCTAACCAAGAGGGGGGGTGAATTGGTTATTTAAAAATTTTACGAGGAACAGAAAAATCTTTTCGATACGTTGTAGCGGAAACAAGTAAATAAGAATGAAAAGATCAATCACAGATATTCACCCAAGCAGTTAATATCAGAAAAGTAAAGTGCAGAACATAATCAGAAAAGCAAACCAGATTTTATAGTGGTTCGGTCAACTTGACCTAAGTCCACTCCCCAGAGCCTCCCCTCTGGGTATTACACTAAACAAAAAGTGACTCTCCTTTTGCTCCCACAGCAAGGCGGAGAAGCCTGTACAAAACCTCCTTTTCACCACACGGTGAGGCAGAGAACCCGACCTCCTTTTGCTTCCTCCTGAAGCAGGCAGAGAACCTTCAGACTCCTTTTGCTTCCACCTAGAGCGGGCAGAGAACCCTGGATCTTCTTGCAAATGATCCTCCCACAACGAACACCAACTAGACGAAAGACGACGAGCGGAGAAGACGACTCTGATCCGTGCTTGGAGCAACCTTAGTGAATCTCTCACTAACTCCCCCTCACAAGATCCTCTCTCTCTCTCTCACACAAACTCTCTCTCTCTCTCTAGGGTTTCTCTAGGAAGGAAAGTGGCAAAAGATTTTTCTTGTTTTAAGAAAAAGTTCTTTTATAGGAGGGCTTAAAATTTTCCCTAAATCTCAACTGGTCGGCCAAGATCGTCCAGGACAATCGATAGATCATCCTGTACGATCAGTTCAAATTCAGTTGTTTCAGCCTGGATGATCTGGCTCTTCTAGATGATCAGTAGAAAAAATTGATCATATCGTCCCGTACGATCCTGCGATCATCCGGGACGATTAGTGTAAATAGAGGAATATCGTCCAGAAGACAGTTCGGGTCGTCCAGAGAAACTTATGCTGGAAGATCAAAAACTGACTTGATCGTCCAGGACGATAAGGGTATCATCCCGGACGATTAGTTCAAAAAGTACCAAAATCATCCTGAGCACAGTTTGGGTCGTACAACTGAAATGCACTTAGATGATCATGATCGTCCAGGACGATATGATCGTATCAATTAAATATTAATTGCTTTCCTTAATTACCAGACTAATTTAGGTATGATTTTACTGAATCATCCAGGACGATACACGTATCGTCCGGGACAATCAGACCAAATAACTTAAAATAAAAACTTGCCTAACTTGATCTGGTGGCTGAGAATTTCTGATTTGAGCATATCGTCTCGTATGATCCAAAGATCGTCCAGGATGATCTGCTTAATCAAACCCTCTTAACTTGGTCGCCCTAATTAGGGCTTCTATTTTTACTGGATCGTCCAGGATGATGTGAATATCGTCCAGGATGATCTGAACAAAAAATGAATAGAAACTCTAACTCACTCAAGCTCTCCCCCTAAGTGTGTGTGTGCAAGGTTACTTAGCTAGGGGATCAGTTACATTACAATTAACTCAAGAAAAAGAAAAACAGTACATTGGATACACTTGGACCCGATCTTGAGTTGGCTTGAGTTGCTCGTGATCTTTTGTGCCTGAAACAGGTTAGCCAAGTAAAACACACTGGAAACATGTTTGTCATCATCAAAACCAGATTTGCAACACTTCTCTCCTACCAACAAAAGAAGAAATATGGAACCGGATGGCTTGTGTGAGCTTTTGTATAAAATGAAAATTGACTTTTTTATTAATAAAATAATTTTTTTGGCCTAGTGTTGCAGCACTCTCTTAATTTTTGAAAAACCTGAGAGCTTGGCATCGCAACACTCCCTTAGATAGTTTTCAAAATTTTTTGGGAAACTAAATTTGATGTTATTACAATCTACCCACCTTAGAAAAATATCATCCTTAATATTTCTCTTGGTAGACTACTAACAGACAAAATAAAAAATACAGATCACTGTTCACATTAATCATATTAATCAAATCATGCACTCATTCATTCACACATCTATACATGTCAATCAATTTATCAAATAACATATTATTCAATACATTTCAATCAAAATTAATATTATTCCAAATATAGAATTATACTAGTTGACCTCTTTTGATGCATCTCTTGTTGACTTAGGCTATACACTCTTGGCTATATTGGGGGTGTTGTCATCACTAACAATATTGGCTACCTCTGACTCCTAGTTATATTCCTTCCATTTATCCTGCTCATAGAAACTTGACTACACATTCAAGATCCTATAAGTCTCTATCCATATACCTACATGGATTAATCTATCTTGGGCCGTAACCTCTCTTTGTATTACCTCTACGGGCTGTCTATCAACCTATTTCTATACTGACCACATCTAAAATATTGACCAGTGATAAGATAACACTATCCTGCATGCCTCCTACCACATATAGGGCACTCTTGTATACTATTAACTAGTACTATGGGTCCTCCCTTGATATTAGCAAACCTTCTTCCCTTCTCACTACTTTCTCCTTTTATCACTTCTTCATCTGGTCTCTTTATGCTCATATCATGTCTGAAGTGGGGAATAACTAAATCATCTTATAATAATCTCACTTTTTCAACCATATCTAAAAACTCTTAAATCCTTAGTGGTATAGAGTATGTTTCAATTCATCTTTCATTCCGCTCAAGAATATTTATTATTTATCCTCAGTAGTACATACTAGTTGAGGTATACACCTGGCCAATTTGGTAATCTCATCTTCGTATTGCATCACTATCTTATTCCATTACTCTAGCCACCTCCTATATTTATTATCATGCTAATGGGGGCACAAGCCAGTCTCTAAAGATAATACAAAACCCTGCCCAAGTAATCTTTACATTCATCTTTCCTAAAATTTCTCACACTATTATGCCATTTACTATCTCTCAACATCACCCTCAAATAGGAGCACTACCAATGGTATTGTCCTATTCCTTAAACATTTCATGCTATTAAAAAGTTTTCTATCTTTAGTTGCCAGTCCTCTGCTATCTATGAGTTTATAGCTCCCTCAAATAGTAGGGACTTAAACTTATGAAACATTTGTAAGTACTTATCCTCTTCTATCTCCTTTCTTCCAACATGTCTACTCTATGCATCACTCATTAGCTAAGCTATCAAATGATCAAATTACAGTATACTGATAGAACTCATTGGGGCTATTATACTCTACTCATTTGGTACTTCATTACCAAATGGGTCCATCATAATCAATATAGTTCTCTTTCACATCAAATTATACTTTAATCATACATATTCATGTAATTACAAATACATAAATAAATGTACTATAGAACTACCCCATTTTTACACATCTCAATTGATTCATATAGCTCCAGCTATAATCCAATTCTTGTGATGCCCCTTAACGTTCTTGTAGCACCCTAGAGGAGGGGCGAAGGTGAATTGGACTTTTAAAAATTCTTTTGCTTAAGATCAAAATGAGATATGAAGAAGCATTTAAGAGAATAAAATGTTTAAACTAAAACAAAAAGAAAATAATATTTTTTTAACTTTTAAAAAATAATTATTTTTTATTTCAAAACAAACCATTAATTAGATAGTTATCACCTAAAAAATCTTTCATGAAGATAACCAAAAGTAAATAGAAGTACATAAAAAAATTGTAATAAATTAAAGAATATGCAAACTAGATTTATGGTGGTTCAGTAGAAATCGACTTACATCCACTCTCCAAAGGTCCTGCTTTTTGGGTATTACACTAAGTGATGCTCCATTAGCACACAGCTAGGTTGATAAGCCCTTCTCTATTACCAAGTAGAGAATGACCATTATAAACTCTAAAGAATCTCCCACCTTCTACCTCCTAGCCCAATGGAGATGTCATCCCTCCTTTAGCTCCTCACTCTAGTTGAGATGTCACTCCCTCCTTTAGCTCCTCACTCCAGAAGAGATGTCGATCCCTCCTTTAGCCCCTCACTACAGCGGATATACTATCCCTCTTTCTTCCTACTGGCCTAACGAAGATACCACTCCCATCCTCCTCACTAGTAAGTCATTTGCCCAAAGACTTTTCTTCCCAGAGCTCTTCTCTAAGAACTCCACCGACATAATAGAAGAACCCAAGGTGCAGGCTAACTAGACTAACCGTATAAATCCCCTCTCTCCCCTTGACAACCTCAAGGTAAATTCTCCCTCAACCTCACCTTCTCTCTCTCCCTTATGATATGTACACTCTCCAAAGCTCTCTAAAAAAGCCTATGATTACTCAACCTCTTCCCTCTTATCTACTATGTTGAGTTTATAAAGTGGGCTCTTAAAAAACCCTAATTTTCTAATTAGGTTCTTTGATCATATAGTATGATCTTCATACCATATTGTCTGATTAGTTCAATTCCCATCTCTGTTCATCATGTACAATATACAATCGCATACTATGATTAATTCAATAAAATCACATATCATCCATGCAAACTAAGGTTAGCTAGTGATATCTCTATTGATCATCCTTTACAATGGTGATTGTATAATATGATGATTAATGAAGATTTGATCCTAATTTGATTCATTAATCTTTAGAATTAAATTACACAATTTTAATTAATGTTTGTATAATATAATCAGATCTAATTTCAAGTTTCAAATTTGCCTAATTTTTGTAACAAGGATTCGATGGCAAGGTTTTGCAAAATAGTTGATCATCCTTTATGATTTAGTGGTAATACAATATGATTAGTTATATATGAATTTTAATTAATTTAATTTAATTACATGTTTGAATTAATTTTTATTTGATTAAATCATATAATTTGATGTAGTTTGTACGATACGATTAACAAAAAAATTCAAAGTATTTATTTTTTTCCCTTGTGAGTGTGTGCTAGGTTTCTTAGCCAATATACATCTAATACATAAAATGACTCCAAAAAATATGAAGTATAGACTCTATCAAGTACAGACATATTTAGACACTAACATTGCACTATCATGAGTCTTGATTCTTTAATTCTACTCTATATATGTTGTACATGAAACGATTAGTGACACACAAGAAAGATATAATGTATAGATCAAGAATAAATTAATAATTATCCAATAATATTTGTAATAATCAAAACACATAGTCGGGCACCTGGATTTCAACAGCCCAATATCTACTTTTGTAAGAGTTATCTTGTTTATCTTTAATTTATTCTATCAAGCCATTAATTTTAATTTATATAGATAAATCAACAAAATCAATTATAAATTATATATATCAAATCATTTTCTATATTAATTCTTCAAAATTCATGTACAATTCATATTATTATAAACATATAACTATAAGACCATGTTACAGTCAATATGAGCAATACCATTTAATATTGGCAACGGGAATCACTAAAAGTAATATAATTTAGATTCACTAATCAGTAGCCATATAAAGGATTAGTATATTCTATCATTCTACTTATCTTATCAAGCTAGTGTACGTATATGTTCTATGCATATCGTATTACCTCAAGCATTAATGAATGTACATCATATATTTTTATTTTGTACAATATAACATGTATATCTTATATTTCATATGTAATATATGCCCTTCTAACAATCTTATTAGTCTTGTCATATGCTTGTATCAGTCATATTCTATATCATATTAATATATGTAATTTATCATGTATACTTATGTTATATGTATATATAAGCAAGGAAGAACATCTAATTATCTATTATGTTTTCCTATTTTTTGGTCTTGTAGGCCAATCTTTCCTGAATCAATCCCAATCATATCATTCTCGTTGTCAAGAATCAGTCATATCAGATATCCCAAGTTTGGTGACTTTCATATAAGAAGTCATTAATTCTTACATATTGGTGCATCATATCATATTAATCAGTCTTCTTGTACCTCTCTTTCATAACACTTAGAATTATACCACAAACCTTATTTAAAAAAAGCCCATCCATCCACTCTCATATACATGGTTACATATCTCCAAGTAACCTAAATCAGTTAATCATTTCCAACCATCATTTCTTGCTTTATACACATTTTATATCATTTAAATCATAATAATAAGCATCATATACACATCATAGGCAATAATTATAACACATAAATCTATTCAATATGCTCACTAGTATGTATGTATTGTGCTAAAATATACGTTAGATTAGATAAATAGTAAATTAGCACACATCATATTTCCATGCCCAAATGCAATACATTGACTCCTGATCACTTTATATTAAGCATTTCTCTATTCATTTCAATTACAATGACATATAGATAAAATCACCTAATTAAAATTATATATAAGCCAATGAAAATATTCAGGTGGATGATATCTACTATATATCAAAAGTTACATGGTGAAAAATCACTAAAATAAGAGAGATTATATTTTTATTAATTTCAAGAGGAAAAAATTGGCAATACACAAAATCATTTAAAATAAAGGTAGGATAAAGGTTACCTACCACGATCATAACACTTTCACAACTTGAGTGATGGATGAAAATGCCCCAAAGTAAACTTTCTCTCTCCTTTCTCCTCCCTTCTCTTTCTTCATTCTTCCCTCTTCTCCTCCGACCAAGCAAAGAAGCATACGGGAGGAGATGACTTGGGTGAGGTTTAGTATAAAATAGAAATTGAAATTTAATTAAAAAAATAATTTTTTTAGCCCATCACCATAGCACTCCAAACCCCAATACTGCAATGCTCCCTCAGATAATTTTTTGAATTTTTTGGTAAATTAAATTTGAGGTTATTGCAAGATTTATCTTCTTTGATCTCTATAAATCCTAGAGGAAATTGAACTCAGCACTCCTAGATTTTGTGAAAGTCTTGAATAGGTATATAAAGGGTATTGAGGAATTTTCAGTGATAAGGGAATTTTCTAATGTCTTTCTAGAAGAGTTAGTGAGTCTACCACCAAAAAGTGAGGTAGAACTTTGCATTAATGTAATGTTGGGTACATCCCCACTAGCAAAGCCTCTTTATAGAATTGCATCGAGGGAACTGCAAGAGTTCAAAGTTCAATTACATGAGCTATTAGATAAAGGTTTTATCACACAAAGTGGATCTCCATGGGGAGTCTGTATTACTTATAAAGAAGAGTGATGGATCTTTAAGAATGTGTATTGACTATATATAGGTGATTAAGGTGACTGTGAGGAACAAGTATCTACTACCCATGATTGATGATTTGTTTGATAAATTAGAATGTGATAATTTCTAAGATTAATTTGAGATCTAGTTGTCATCAATTAGAGGTGAAAGTTAAGGATGTGGTGAATAATGCATTCAACACTAGATATTTGTGGTATAAATTCTTTTGTGATGCCTTTAGTGTGATGAATGCATTGACAGTATTCATGGATCTGATGTACAGGATGTTCAAGAAGTATTTGGATTAGTTCATCATTGTGTTCATTGATAACAATCTAGTTTATTCAAGGACAAAAGATAAGCATGCAAAATATTTTAGGTTGACTCTGGAGACCTTGAGGCAACATAAGTTATATACTAAATTTTTGAAATATTTTCTAGGAAGATTTGGAAGCACCACCTGTATGGTACAATGTGTGAGATCTATACCAACCACCAGAAATTGAAGTATATCTTCACCTAAGATTTAAATATAAGATAAAAAAGGTGGTTAGAACTAATTAAGAATTATGATATGGATATTATTTATCATCCTGGTAAGGTGAATGAAGTTGTTGGTGCTTTGAGTAGAAAGTTAGTTGGACTTATAGCCTGTCTGGTCACTTTTGAACAAGCCTTGATCCTAGAGCTAGAAAGGATAAAACTAGAAGTGATATGTCCATCTAAAGTGAAAACATGAATTATTTCTCAGATGATAATTCAACCCATATTGCAAGAAAGAATTAAGGAAGCCTTAAAGGAGGATGAAGAATATGTGAAATTGATAGATCAAATTTATTTAGGGAAAAGGCCTAAGTAACAAATGAATGATTAGGGTGTAGTATTTTATGGCAGTAGATTATGGTTTCCAGGTAGTAATGAACATAGAAAAGAAATTCTGCATGAAGCCCATTATTTTGGATATTCCATCTATCTAAGTATTAGTAAGATGTACCATGATTTGAAACCAATATTCTAGTGGTCTGGATTAAACCAAAGAAAACTAAATTTTTATCCAAGTGTGAAATATTTTAGATGGTGAAAGCTGACCACCAGAAGTCTAGTAAATAAGTTAGTTAATCTAACCCTCTTCTATTCTAGAATGGAAGTGATAAGAGATCAATATGGATTTTGCAATGGGTTTTTTGAGGTCAAGATAAGGGCATGATGTTGTTTGGGTGATTGTGGATAGACTAACTAAGTATGATCAATTTTTACCTATGAGATAGATAGATTCTGTGGATAAGTTGGCTCAATTATATTTAAAAGAAATGGTTATATTGCAAGGAGTTCCTAAATTCATTATGTTTTATCATGATGATAGATTTACCTCCAAGTTGTGAAAGGATATTCAAAAAGTTCTAGGGGATAAAGTTGAGTTTCAGTACAACCTTTCATACACAAATGAATGGATAGTCTAAATAAGTCATTCAAATTTTGGAAGATTTTTTGAGGTTATGTTTTCTGGATTTTGGAGAAAGCTAAGAAGATCATATTTGTCTAATCAAATTTGCTTATAATAATAGTTTTTAATCTAATATTAGTATGGCTCCATATGAAGCTCTATAGAGAAGAAGGTGTAGAACAATGTTAGCTTGGGCAAAAGAGAGAAAATAAAGTTAATGGGTTTTGAGTTAGTTGACAGCACAATAGGAAGTTCAATTTATCTAAAAAAAGATTGGAAGCAGCTAAAGACTGGCAAAAGATGTATTATAACCTAAAGCATAGAGCAATATAATTTCAAGTTAGCGATTTTATCTTCTTGAAGGTTAGTCTAGTAAAGGGTATACGCAAATTTGGAAAAGATAGTAAGTTAAGCTTGATGTATGTTGGACCTTTTGAAGTTATTAAAAGAATTAGAAAGTTTACTAACAAATTGTTGCTTCTTGATCAAATGTCTAATATTCATAGTGTATTACATGTATCTATATTAATAAAATGGGTTTTTGATATGGAGCAACAAATTTCTAAAAATGAGAATGAAGTTTGGCCTAATCTAAACTATAGTGAGGAACCTGATCGTATTCTTGCCTATGACATGAAGCAACTAAGAAGAGAATAAATCCCTATGGTTAAGATTTAGGGAAAGAAAGATTTAAATGAGAAGCCATAAAAAGGAGGTAGAGAAAAGACAGTTGTACCCAAGGCTATTCTGACCATTCATTTAAATATTGATAATGATATTTTCTATAAGGAGAGGAGGATATAATAATTACAATTCTAGAATTTGATTAACTTAAACTAATCTGGTATGAATTTAAACTTTTTTTCAATTTCATTTAAAAATTTAAATTGTTTAGGTTCTAACTTAAGTCCAAATGAATTTGGAAATGAAATAGAGAACTAGAGAAAATAGGGATTAAAAGTTTTTGGGAGCGCTGCAGCACTACCTTCTCTATATTAGGGAAAGATTTGATGGAGCACTATAACATTGTCAAAGTGTTGTATGCTAAACTCTTTATTTGAGGGTATCTGAGGGAATCTAGGAGATTCCAGTAGAGTGCTATGGCACTGTGGGTTGAAGCGCCATGGCAATGAACGCTAAAGCATATATATATTCTCACCTCACTCAACCCTCCCACCCCACCCCCCACCTTAGCTCATCAGAGAAGGAAGAGGAAATTGAGAGGAAGAGAAGATGAGAGAGAAAGAAGAGGAGAAATTCATATGCCAAAGAGCAACACGCATCCGTCCAGTCTATTACAAGAACTATTCTATTCAAGGCAGGCTTCCAATTCCTTTTTTTATTTCAATTTTCATATTTCTTTAAATAATTATGGAGTAAAAATGCATTTTGATTAGTATAACTAACTTTCTACAATGTAATTTATGATATGTTGTTAAATAATTTATTCTGGTCATTTTAACTATACGAAGTGAACATTTCACTGGTTAACTTTATATATGTGAATTTTTAGTACTTTCTAGTAAAAATTGGCATTTCTGGTAATGTCTATAAGTCATTGAAGGTCTTAAGATGATGTCTCAAAGTTCATTTACAATTGGTTTTCTAAATGGTGAAAGTTAAAAATGTGAAAAAATTACACATGTAGCATCTTATGAAATTATTTAATTAAAAAGTATTTTGTTATTAAAAAGATTAATTATCTTTAGGCGATTTAATTTCTTAAATTTTAATTTTTGAAATTAAATGCATCATTATGAACAATATATTACCTCAAGAGGCAAAAATATCGTTCCCTAATGGGTTCAATTTACAGGATTAAAATTTCATCCTAATTATCGTAGTCAAATTCAACCAAGAACTACAAATAACCCTAAAGGATCAAAATGATTGTTCACTCAGGTATTTAACTTTGAAAACTAGGATAAATTATATTCATAATCAAAGTTATAATAATAATTGATATATCTTCCTGAAGGAAGAAGATATCAATCATTATTGATCATTTGAAAATGACAATAATGATCGTTGAATTTGACTTAAATTTTCTCAAAGATAATTAATTAGCGTTTTGAAAATTTAATTTGGTTTTGAAAAATTGATCTGGGTTTTTAAATATCCTATGAGTGCAAGCCCTCGTAGTTAATTACATTATAGAAAATAGAAATCTCCTATGAATACTCTCGACTAAAATAGCAGTAAATTTTATTTTAAGATGTCAAAGTTTGATATCAAAGAGACGAGGTTGAAATTTTAACTGGGATTTGATCAAGGAGAGCACTTATTTCTGGAGGTCAAAGGAGAAAAGATATGAGGTGATTTGAGATTCTGAATTATTTCAAAAACACATCAGCCTATTCTAAGTGTTGGGCTTGAATTTGAATTGAAAGAGATTTAGTTTGAATTATTAATTTTATTATAAAATTAGGATTTAATTCTTGAAGGTTGAGGTCATATAACCTAAACATGCCTCAGAACCTAAGTCTAAATTGGGTACTGAAAAATAGTTACCCGAACCCAACTAATGCAATGTAGATATGGATTTACCCCGGCCTGGATTGAGGAGCCAGCTAAATCACCTAAGCGCTTCAAAACCATCTGTCCGGTCATTTAATATAGAGTGGTAGGGATGTTACTTAAGATAAGTTTTTGAGAATAGGGCCGACATCTAGAGCAATCCTTAATTAGCCTTTTGACTAATATTGGGTATTATAAAACTAAAGAAAATAATGTATCAAGTTTTAGACTCAATTTAATTTATAACTAATGCAATGCATGCTAGTCGACTAAAATGCTTGAAATTTGAAATGAAACAATTTTAAAATGGCTTAAAAAATAATTTTATCCTAAAATGCACAGATTGCACTTGACAAATCTGCACCCACATAAGCCAGGTGGTCTGTCAGAACTCGCAAGAAGGAAGGTGCCTAATAAAAGGAAAGAATACTGTAATAAATATGTTATGAGAACTCCCGGCGGACCCGGGCTTACTTTTTAAAATGTTAGATTTTTATGTGAGCATTATCCTTTGACCATTTTTGAATATTTTGGCTAGTCAAACTAGTCAATATGCTTATGTGGCATGGGAGAATGTCTTTTGAGCTGGTTTGATTAATTTAAATATGGCTTGAGATTAAAGATTCAAGATTAAAGATTCAAGATTTGAATGCATGTGTGTGTATGGAAAAAGGCTTGACTAAATTTTGGTAAGTTTGACTTGGTGATTTAGTCAAGCTAGTTAGGGTTTAATCCAAAATAAAATGTGAAATGTTTGGACCATGATTGGAATATCTTTTGGAATGAATTTGAGGGTTCAAATAGTTTGATTTGGTCATAGGGGTTAATTTGGCCCATTTAACCCTTAAAGGGTTATTTGGTCAACTAGGTTGACCTAGAGCCTGGGTTTAAACTCAATGGGTTTGGTTTGATATTTTGAGTTTGTTGAAAATGGTCCCAAAGTTTAGGAAGATTATTTGGGTAAAAATGACTTATTTAACCCTTAAAAGGCATTTGGGTCAACCTTGCTTGACTTGGTCAACCAGGTTCACCCAGGGGTTGGGATTTGGTCCAGCAAGTTTTTTTCAGTAATTGAATTTGAATGGAAGTGGTTCCATCCAAAAATAAGGTCATTTGATTCAAAATGACTGTTTATACCCCTAAGGGGTATTTTGATTATTTGAGTTAACCTGGTCAACCAGGCTTGACCAGAGTCTAGGTTTGAGTCCTATACACTAATGATGATTAGGAGGCATTGGAAGAATTTCTAGGGGTTGATTTGAAAAGGCTATATTAAAGTTTAGAGAAAACTTCAAAATTACCCTTTAGGGGTATTTTGGTCATTTTGACCCCTGGTCAACTAGGAGTCAGAATGAATCCACTAAAATGTAGTTTAATATTTAATAAGTCATAATCAAGGGTTTGGATGTGATCAAAGGGTTTGGAGAGGCTCCAAGGTCAAAATCCATTGGGTAGCAAGTCTAGTGGCATAGGCCGTAAATATTTGAAGGTTTTATAGCCTTTGGGTTTTAATTTAGTTTCTAGGATTAGAGACCTCATAATAAGTTCCAATTTGGAGGATAGACCCTAAGGACATGTCTAATCAATATGTAACTGATAAATTATTAATCGGGGGTCATTTGATTGGGGTTTGAAATGTTTGAAAATTCATTAGAAAAGGATTCACGATAGGGCCTTTGAACCTTGAATTTTGATTTGAAATCTGGATTTGATTTGGATTGATTTAAGATCTAGGTAGATCCTAGGATTTGGATTGGTCCTAATGACCTCATATAAAAATGAGGTCAATAAATTAAAAGTTTGAAAGGGATGTTAAGCCCTAGTGAACTAGTCCCGAGGCTAACCAAGAGGGGGGGTGAATTGGTTATTTAAAAATTTCACGATAACTACAAAAATCTTTTCGATACTTAGCAGCGGAAACAAGTAAACAATAACGAAAAGATCAACCAACGATATTCACCCAAGCAGTTTATGTTGAAAAGTAAAATGCAAAAACTGAATCAGAAAAGCAAACCAGATTTTATAGTGGTTCGGTCAACTTGACCTACGTCCACTCCCCGGAGCCTCCCCTCCGGGTATTGCACTAAACGAAAGTGACTCTCCTTTTGCTCCCACAGCAAGGCGGAGAAGCCTGTACAAAACACCTCCTTTTCACCACACGGTGAGGCAGAGAAACCGACCTCCTTTCGCTTCCTCCTGAAGCGGGCAGAGAACCCCCGAACTCCTTTCGCTTCCTCCTGAAGCGGGCAGAGAACCCACGAACTCCTTTCGCTTCCTCCTGAAGCGGGCAGAGAACCCGGATCTTCTTGCGAACGATCCTCCCACGAAGAACACCGACTAGACGACAGACGACGAGCGGAGAAGACGACTCTGATCCGTGCTTGGAGCAACCTTAGTGAATCCCTCACTAACTCCCCCTCACAAGATCTCTTCTCTCTCTCCCAACTCTCTCTCTCTCTAGGATTTCTCAGGGAAGGAAGGCAGCAAAAGATTTTTCCAAATCTAGGAAAAAGTTCTTTTAAAGGAGGGCTTAAAACTTGCCCTAAATCTCAACTTGTCGGCCAAGATCGTCCAGGACGATCGGTAGATCGTCCTGTACGATCAGTTCAAATTCAGCTGTTTCAGCCTGGACGATCTGGCTCTTCTGGACGATCAGTAGAAAAAGTTGTTCATATCGTCCCGTACGATCCTGCGATCGTCCAGGACGATTAGTTCAAATTGAAGGAAATCATCCAGAAGACAGTTCGGGTCGTCCAGAGAAATCTGTGCTGGACGACCAAAAAATGACTTGATCGTCCCGTACGATATGGTAATCGTCCGGTACGATTAGTTCAAAAAGGCCCCAAATCGTCCTGTACATAGTTCTGGACGTACAGCTGAAATGCACAAGATGATCACGATCGTCCGGGACGATCCTGCGATCGTCCAGGACGATGTGATCGTATCAATTAAACATTAATTGCTTTCCTTAATTACCAGACTAATTTAGGCATGATTGTAGTAAATCGTCCAGGACGATACACGTATCATCCGGGACGATCAGACCAAAATACTTAAAATAAAACTTGCCTAACTTAATCTGGCGGCTGAGAATTTCTGATTTGGGCATATCGTCCCGTACGATCCATAGATCGTCCAGGACGATCGGCTCAATCAGTCCTCCTTAACTTAGTCGCCCTAATTAGGGTTTCTGTTTTAACTGGATCGTCCAGGACGATGATACTATCGTCCAGGACGATCTGAACAAAATTTTAACAGAAACTCTAATTCACTCAATCTCTCTCCCTGAGTGTGTGTGTGCAAGGTTACTTAGCTAGGGAATCAGTTACATTACAATTGACTCAATAAAAGAAAAAATCATACATTTGACACACTTGGACCCGATCTTGAGTTGGCTTGAGTAGCTTGCGGTCTTTTGTGCCTGAAACTGATTAGCCAAGAAAAACACACTGGAAACATGTTTGTCATCATCAAAACCAGATTTGCAACAATCTCCCCCTTTTTGATGATGGCAAACATTTGTAAAGTAGTCTGAAAATAAAATGAAACTAAGATGAAAATAAAATGAAACTAAGAAATCAAACAAAAACACACATTTTTTAAATTTTCAACAATACAGAAAACATGACTCAGAAAATAGAAACAGACACGACTACAACTGACTCCCCCTTTTGACATCACAAAAAGGAGGAGGGAAAAACATAACACGGAAATAAAATATAAAATAAAACATACACAGAACAACAACAAAACAGAAAAATCAGAATTTTTCCTTGATTTTAGATTCAAAAACCAATGAGAGGACGATTGACAGCGCTGAAATCCAAAAAGGTTGGAAACAATCAACTTTCGTAACTCTAACCCCGGGCACCTTATCGATGCAAACCTCTTTCAAAACAAAAATCCGATTCAGAAGAAAAGACATTAGATTTGAAAAGAGATCCTTTCAAGCCTCGTTCCAGAAAAATATCTGATATAATAGTGTTACAAAGTAAAAAATCAGAAATCGGGATTTTCAAAACTCAAGCTTTTGAAAATATTAAGTGACACACGAGTTTTTTTTTTCTAAGACATTTAAAGATCTGAAAGAGAAAAAAGCTTAGGTTGGGCTCATTTTGTGCCTCTTTTTTTTCAATTTATTTGGCGCACTGCGCATCTTTTGATTTTTTGATACACTTTGTGTATTTGGCATTTTCGCATCTTTTCAGTTTTGGGCTCATTTTATGCCTCTTTTTCAATTTGGTTGGCGCACTGCGCATCTTTTGTAAGCTTTCTCCTTTTCATAATCATTAAAGAGTCTCAGCTGTGAATCTATCTTCCAGACATAGGAGATGTCTCTCCACAGTAGGGAAGAATGATTCACAAAACAAAAAAACACACATCATATGATAAATGCAATCACTTGGTTTTAGAAAATCAAACTAATGACTCAAGACTTTGAAAAACACTATTGATATGAGGCAGATTACTGTAGGAAGATAAAATAATCTCTATTTCAAAAAACTAACATTTTAATTTTGAAGAAGATTTTTATCCAAAAGAAACCATACACCAGTAAAGGAGTTAGAGGAAGAGAAACAATCATCAATGTTTCTTCCCTTTAACAGATTCAATGGAATCAATCACTGCTTACCAGCTTCCAAATCAGAACAAGGTAAAAACTCCTAGTCAGAAATTCAGATTATCAGAAGTAGTGAGCGGTGATCAGATTTTGAAAAACATAAAACAGTAAGTGCAAGATATGAGCTAGTGAATAAAAAAAATAGGTATAAAATCATATCAGAGTAAATACTTAAATCAAACTAACAATAAGGCTAAAACAGAAATCAGCAAAAGACATAAAATCAACTGAAAGTAAATAATCAAAGCCAAAAACTAACTAACAGAAATCAGAAATCAAAAGAAAAACTAAACCTACCTAACAGAAATCAGAATACCAATCAGAAAGATAATAAATCAGCAGTCATCAGAATCAAGCATTTATATCAATCACTCCTAATCTGGTTCTCAAAATGCTGAATGAGTCAAAGGCCAGTGGTTTAGTGAATATGTCAGCCAGCTGATTTTCAGTTGCTACATGATGTAGCTCAATGTCCCCTTTTGTAACATGGTCCCTAATGAAGTGATGCCTAATGTCAATGTGTTTGGTCCTAGAATGTTGGATTGGATTCTTAGAGATACAGATGGCACTAGTATTATCACACAGAACAGAAATTGTGCCAACAGGTACTCCTAAATCCAAGACTTGCTGCTTCAACCAAAGAACTTGGGCCACACAACTTCCTAAGGCAATGTACTCAGCTTCAGCAGTGGAAAGTGCAACTGAGTTCTGTTTTCTACTGGACCAGGAGACTAACAACTGTCCTATGAATTGACAAGTCCCAGAGGTACTCTTCCTATCCACCCTACACCCCGCAAAGTCAGAGTCAGAATATCCAATGATCTCAAAAGAGGTGCTGTGCCTAGGGTACCAAATTCCTAGGTTTGGGGTCCCTAAAAGATATCTAAGAATTTCCTTAACAGCAGTCAGGTGGGACTCTTTAGGATCAGCCTGAAACCTAGCACAAAGACAGACACTAAACATGATATCGGGTCGGCTAGCAGTCAGGTAAAGCAGTGAACCTATTATCCCTCTATACTTCTTCTGATCAACAGATTTTCCATTTGAATCCTTATCTAACTGAACTGAGGAGGGCATGGGAGTATTGATTGGCTTGGCTTTGTCCATTTCATATTTCTTCAAAATGTCCTTAGTATATTTTGATTGATTGAGAAAAGTTCCATCTTCCATTTGCCTTATGCTAAACCCCAAAAAGTAGGACAATTCTCCCATCATACTCATCTCAAACTCTTTACTCATTATTTTAGAAAACTCTTCACATAAGTATTTATCAGAAGATCCAAAAATTATATCATCAACATAGATCTGGACAATGAGTAAGTCATCTCCTATTCTCCTCAGAAAAAGGGTGGTGTCTACGCTCCCCTTAACAAACTCTCTTTCTAACAGGAATGTGCTAAGCCTCTCATACCAAGCTCTGGGTGCCTGTTTCAATCCATATAAGGCCTTTTTTAATTTATAGACATGACTTGGATATTGGGAACTCTCAAAACCTGGGGGTTGTTCTACAAAAACATCTTCTTTAATTACCCCATTTAAAAAGGCACTCTTGACATCCATTTGAAACAGCTTAAATCCCTTATAACAGGCAAAGGCTAGTAGCACTCTAATGGCTTCCAATCTAGCTACAGGGGCAAAAGTTTCCTCAAAATCTATCCCTTCTATCTGATTATACCCCTTAGCCACCAATCTTGCCTTATTTCTCACCACCACACCAGAATCATTCATCTTATTCTTAAAGACCCACTTGGTTCCCACAATACTTTGGTTTCTAGGTCTTTCTACTAACTCCCAAACATCATTCCTTACAAATTGATTCAATTCTTCCTGCATAGCTAAAATCCAAAACTCATCCGACAAGGCTTGATTGATGTTGGTGGGTTCAGTCATTGAGATAAAGGCAGAATGGTTTACTTCCTTCCTAAGTCCATGCCTAGTCCTAACACCTTCAGAAGGGTCTCCTAAGATCAGTTCTTTAGGATGACTCGAAGAATATCTCCAATCTCTAGGCAATGGGGTTTGAGGTTCTACCCTTTCCTCCAAATTTGTATTTCCAACTCCTTGGGTAACCTCAACAATCTCTTCATCTTCTACTTCAGATCTAGACTCCTTAGGATCAGATTCATCAAACACTACATGGGTTGTTTCTTCCACCACCAAAGTCCTCCTATTGAACACCCTAAAGGATTTCCCCACACTTGAATATCCTAAGAAC
Organism: Dendrobium chrysotoxum; assembly: GCA_019925795.1. Taxonomy (NCBI): domain Eukaryota; kingdom Viridiplantae; phylum Streptophyta; class Magnoliopsida; order Asparagales; family Orchidaceae; genus Dendrobium; species Dendrobium chrysotoxum. The sequence goes on from CM034310.1 coordinate 5,099,590, forward strand.
ACTCCTTCATCAGATTTGGGGTCAAATTTTCCTAAGGGTGACTTCCCGTTGTTTAGAATGAAAACCTTACAGCCAAAGACATGGAGGTGGGACAGATTTGGAGTTCTACCCTTAATGATCTCATAAGGTGTCTTGTTCAGCTTGACTCTCACATTTACCCTATTCAGCACATAACAGGCAGTGTTCACCGCTTCAGCCCAAAAGTATTTAGGAAGTGAATACTCGGCAAGCATGGCTCTAGCGGCTTCCACTAAGGTCCTGTTCTTCCTTTCAGCTACCCCGTTCTGCTGAGGGGTCCTAGGAGCTGAAAAATTGTGACTAATCCCATGATTCTCACAAAAACTTCCAAATCTTTCATTTTCAAACTCCCCTCCGTGATCACTATGGATGGTAATAATCTCACATCCTAACTTCTTCTGAATCCAAGTAGAGAAAGATCTAAACTCATCAAATGACTCAGATTTGTGTGACAAAAACTTAACCCAAGTGAACCTTGAATAATCATCAACAATCACAAAACCATAGACTCTCCCCCCTAAGCTGGCAGTGCTAATGGGTCCAAAGAGGTCCATGTGAAGAACTTCTAAAGGTCTAGAGGTGCTAATGTCCTTAACTGAGTGAAAAGAGGACTGGACTTGCTTCCCCAACTGACAGGCACCACACAGGTGATCCTTAGTGAACTTAAGCTTGGACACACCTCTAACTAAGTCCTTTTGGGTGACTCTCCTAAGGGTTTTCATACTGGCATGACACAATCTCCTATGCCATAACCAAGACTCATCAGCAGCAGTTTTTAAGCAAATTGAATTATCAGATTTGATGCTACTTACATCCAGCTTGTAGACGTTGTTGATCCTTTGCCCCTGCAAAACAACTTCATCATTTAAGCTTAAAATGCAGCCAGTGGGCAGGAATTTGATGCTGTATCCCTTGTCGCAGAGTTGACTGATGCTCAGCAGGTTGTGTTTCAGTCCATCTACAAGCAAAACATTATCAATCACAAAATTCTTTGAATCACCAATCATACCTGTGCCTACCACCTTCCTAGTGGTGTTATCTCCAAGTGTAACCTTGCCTCCAGCTCTGGCCTCCAGCGAAATGAACTGATTTGCATCTCCAGTCATATGTCTAGAACATCCGCTGTCCAGGTACCACATGCTCTCACGAGGTCTTGTGTGAGAGCACACCTACAAAATCATCAAATGTCAGTCTTAGGAACCCAAACAGGTTTGGGTTCCTTCTTATGAAAAGAAGAATGCGATGCATGTGTGCTGTGCTGTGCAACAGGCAGTTTGGGTCTCCACACCCAATGTGTACTACGGTGAACAGTACAAGTGTGTGATATGTGTCCTAACATGCCACATGAAAAACATCTAACACCAGGAAAAGGATTAACTAAACGTCGTGAGTGATAGTGCCTCTTCCTAATAGTGTATGAAACATGCTTTGAAGAACTTGCAACAGAATTTTTAAAAGGTGGCGGTGCATAAAATTGTTCAAAAGTAGGCGGTGTTTTGTTATTTTCAAAAGAACTGATTTTTACTTTCAAAAACTCAATGTGTTTGTTTAAACTTCCAATTTCAAACGTTTTTGCACTTTCAGTACTTTCTAACTCAGATGCCAAATCATTCACTTTCTTAAAAGCAAGTTCTAATTCAACATGCGCTGTTTTTAACAAGTTATGCTCAACAATTAAATCAGAATGCTTTTTATTCAGTTCATCAAACTCATCTAGTAAAGACATGTGATTGCTATCAATGGTGGAATGATCCTTAATCAACACTTCATGCTCTTTTTGCAAAGTCAGATAATCTAGTTTCAAACTAGCATGGGTTTTCTTAAGCTTCCTATACGATGTATGAATCTTTTCAGAAACTTCAAATAACTGATCGTAAGTAAGCTCACATACCTCTTCCTGGTCGGACTGACCAGGGTGATCATCCGCCATCAGACACAAGTTTGTTTCCTCCTCTTCAGCTTCAGTCTCAGAAGAGTCGGATGCAGAGTCTGCCCAGAACGCCTTCTGAATCCGCTTCTTGTCCTTTCTGTACTTTGGTTTCTCCTCACCCTTCTCCTTGCTTGAGTGAGCTTTAAGTGTTGGACAATCAGCCTTTATGTGTCCAGGCTTCCTGCATTCAAAACAAACCGATTCAGATGAACCCTTAAAGTTTTTATTGAACTTACCCTTGTTCCACTTCTGATGGTTCTTATGTTTCTTCCTTAGAAAGCTTTTGAATTGCCTTGTGATTAAGGCAACATCATCGCTATCAGACCCGGAAGTGCTAGCATCTGAATCTTTGGCCTTTAGTGCCACTGTCTTCTCTTTCTTGCGTTCACCTGCATCAAGTTGCCTTTGGTTCACCCCTTGCTCGTAAGCAATGAGTGATCCAAGTAAGCTGTCAATAGAGTAAGTGTTTAAATCTTTGGATTCAGTAATAGCAGTAATCTTAGCATCATAAGAAGCAGGCAAACATCTAAGAATCTTGTTCACTCTTTCGTAGTTGGTAAGTTCTCTACCTAAAGCATGCAAAGAGGTAACAATCTGAGTGAACCTTGTGTACATTTCTGAAATAGTCTCACTAGGTTTCATGCGAAAAAGTTCATAATCATGTAACAAGATGTTTAACCTAGACTGTTTGACTTCAGTTGTACCTTCATATGTTATACATAATCTATCCCAAATCTCTTTTCCCGTTGTACAAGTAGAAACACGCATATAGTCCTCAGATTTTAAAGCACAAAAGAAACAGTTCAAACATTTGGCATTTAACTGTGCTAAATCACGATCATCAAACGTCCAATCAGCAAACGGCAATTCAGTTTTCACATTGTTAACCATTCGAAAAGGTGGTTCGTATCCGTCCTTAACTAACATCCACATGCGATAATCAATAGACTGAAGAAAAGTAGACATGCGTGTTTTCCAAAAATCAAATGGAATGTTATCAAACAACGGTGGTCTAGTTATAGAATAACCTTCAGCAGTATTACGATTGTTACAGTTAGCCATTGGATCAAATTCAAAAGTTTTTAAACAGAAATTTTGAATCCCGCTCTGATACCACTTGAAAGTTCGAAAGGGATGTTAAGCCCTAGTGAACTAGTCCCGAGGCTAACCAAGAGGGGGGGGTGAATTGGTTATTTAAAAATTTCACGATAACTACAAAAATCTTTTCGATACTTAGCAGCGGAAACAAGTAAACAATAACGAAAAGATCAACCAACGATATTCACCCAAGCAGTTTATGTTGAAAAGTAAAATGCAAAAACTGAATCAGAAAAGCAAACCAGATTTTATAGTGGTTCGGTCAACTTGACCTACGTCCACTCCCCGGAGCCTCCCCTCCGGGTATTGCACTAAACGAAAGTGACTCTCCTTTTGCTCCCACAGCAAGGCGGAGAAGCCTGTACAAAACACCTCCTTTTCACCACACGGTGAGGCAGAGAAACCGACCTCCTTTCGCTTCCTCCTGAAGCGGGCAGAGAACCCCCGAACTCCTTTCGCTTCCTCCTGAAGCGGGCAGAGAACCCACGAACTCCTTTCGCTTCCTCCTGAAGCGGGCAGAGAACCCGGATCTTCTTGCGAACGATCCTCCCACGAAGAACACCGACTAGACGACAGACGACGAGCGGAGAAGACGACTCTGATCCGTGCTTGGAGCAACCTTAGTGAATCCCTCACTAACTCCCCCTCACAAGATCTCTTCTCTCTCTCCCAACTCTCTCTCTCTCTAGGATTTCTCAGGGAAGGAAGGCAGCAAAAGATTTTTCCAAATCTAGGAAAAAGTTCTTTTAAAGGAGGGCTTAAAACTTGCCCTAAATCTCAACTTGTCGGCCAAGATCGTCCAGGACGATCGGTAGATCGTCCTGTACGATCAGTTCAAATTCAGCTGTTTCAGCCTGGACGATCTGGCTCTTCTGGACGATCAGTAGAAAAAGTTGTTCATATCGTCCCGTACGATCCTGCGATCGTCCAGGACGATTAGTTCAAATTGAAGGAAATCATCCAGAAGACAGTTCGGGTCGTCCAGAGAAATCTGTGCTGGACGACCAAAAAATGACTTGATCGTCCCGTACGATATGGTAATCGTCCGGTACGATTAGTTCAAAAAGGCCCCAAATCGTCCTGTACATAGTTCTGGACGTACAGCTGAAATGCACAAGACGATCACGATCGTCCGGGACGATCCTGCGATCGTCCAGGACGATGTGATCGTATCAATTAAACATTAATTGCTTTCCTTAATTACCAGACTAATTTAGGCATGATTGTAGTAAATCGTCCAGGACGATACACGTATCGTCCGGGACGATCAGACCAAAATACTTAAAATAAAACTTGCCTAACTTAATCTGGCGGCTGAGAATTTCTGATTTGGGCATATCGTCCCGTACGATCCATAGATCGTCCAGGACGATCGGCTCAATCAGTCCTCCTTAACTTAGTCGCCCTAATTAGGGTTTCTGTTTTAACTGGATCGTCCAGGACGATGATACTATCGTCCAGGACGATCTGAACAAAATTTTAACAGAAACTCTAATTCACTCAATCTCTCTCCCTGAGTGTGTGTGTGCAAGGTTACTTAGCTAGGGAATCAGTTACATTACAATTGACTCAATAAAAGAAAAAATCATACATTTGACACACTTGGACCCGATCTTGAGTTGGCTTGAGTAGCTTGCGGTCTTTTGTGCCTGAAACTGATTAGCCAAGAAAAACACACTGGAAACATGTTTGTCATCATCAAAACCAGATTTGCAACATAAATGGACCCCCAATATGTGTAGTAGAATGATGTTTTACTGCACATATTATCGTTGACCGAATTGAAAGGTCAAGTCTGGAGTTCTAATCCTATAAAAAGAAAAAGTATATCCCTAAATAATCAGTATTTAAATTGATACTAGGCTAGTGCCACAGAGGACATATTCTACCACTAGTGGGTCTAATCCTAAGGAAATGAGAAAGTTAACCTTAGAGGAAAAGAAAACCTGGGTGATCGTATAGGAAGGAAGAAATCCTAACTACAGAGGATTGTGTTTGAATTTTGATACTGTGATGACTCACATCTAACCTTAACGAAAAGAAAACTGGAAGATCTTATGGGAAGGAAGCATTTCTTCTCATAGAGGATCGAATTTGAAATTTGAAACTGGGATGGTGCCACAAAGGGTATTATCCATTACTAAGGGATAATCTTGTGGAGAGAAAACTTGCTCTATATAAATGATCAAATTTTGATTTTGAAACTAGGATGCTGCCACAACGGGCATACTCCATCACTAGTGAATGATCATGTGGGGAGGAAGCTTGCTCCACACAGAGGATCGAATTAAGATTTTAAAATTAGGATGGAGCCATAACGGGCGTACTCCATCACTAGGGGATGATCATATGGGGAGGAAGCTTGCTCCAGACAGAGGATCAAATCAAGATTTTGAAATTAGAATGGTACCATAAAGGGCATATTCCATTACTAGTGGATGATCATGTGGGGAGAAAACTTGCTCCACATAGAGGATCGAATCAAGATTTTAAAACTAGAATGGTATCATAGAGGGTGTACTCTATTACTAGTTGATGATCATGTAGGAAGGAAACTTGCTCCACATAGAGGATCAAATCAAGATTTTAAAATTAGAAGGTACCACAGAGGGTGTACTCCATTACTAGTAGATGATCATGAGGGGAGAAAACTTTCTTCACATAATGGATCAAATCAAGATTTTGAAACTAGAATGGTACCACAGAGGGTGTACTCCATTACTAGTGGATGATCATATGGGGAGAAAACATGCTCCATTGAGGATTAAATCATGATTTTGAAATTAGGATGGTACCATAGAGGGTGTACTCCATTACTAGTGGATGATCATATGGGGAGAAAACTTGCTCCATACAGAGGATCGAATAAATATTTTAAAACTAGGATGATACCACAGAGGGTGTACTCCATCACTAGGGGATGATTATATGGGGAGAAAACTTACTCCATATAAAGGATCGAATCAAGATTTTGAAACTAAAATGGTACCACATAGGGTGTACTCCATTACTAGTGGATGATCATATGGAGAGAAAACTTACTCCACATAGAGGATCGAATCAAGATTTTGAATTTAAGATGGTACCATAGAGGGTGTACTCCATTACAATTGGATGATCATGTAGGGAGGAAAATTGCTCCACATAGAGGATTGAATTAAGATTTTAAATTTTAAATTAGGATGGGGTCATAGAGGGTGTGCTCCATCACTAGTGGGTCTAATCCTAAGGAAAGGAATCATGGGGACTCACACCTATCCTTAAAATACTAGATGTGAATAACTAGCATAGAGCCCAGTAGGCTTAAATCCATCCCTAATTAGCCAAGATCCTAGGAGATAGGAAGCACGGGGACTCATACCTACTTCTAAAAGATCAAATTTCTTTTAGGTTTTTAATGACTAATCTAGTTAGAAAGTACGGGGACTCACATCTAACTACAGGGACTAGCCAAGGAGACAGTCTACCTAAACCTCTAAGGATTTTAAAAAACAATTATCTAACCCGAATTTAATTTTGGATACTAAGATGGTGCCACGAGGGGCTTGCTCCACCACCAGCAGATCTAATCCTAAGGAAAGGAAGCACGGTGACTCACTAGAGAATTTTGATTTTGGTTTTTGAATTGGATATGAATTTTGAAATTTTGAATTTGATTAAACTTGATTTGATTTGAGATTGATTTAAATTTTGATTTCGGATAGAGATCTAAATTTGGATGATTTTGAATTTGAATTTGGAGAATTTTGAAATCTTTGAAGAGGATTTTATTGATGTTGAATATGATACTCATCTGGCATGGTACTTCCTGACGAGCCACCCCAATGTTTAAAAATATCGAGTGGCATCCTTTAGGGTTAATCAATTAATATTTGAACCATTCTCAAAGATCATCTCTATGATAAGAGATCATTTTTATGTTGGTTCAAACTGCCCCAATCGATCTCTCGCTAGGCTAAGATATGCATTCGGAGAACCAGGACCAAGTCTTCTACTTGGAAAGTTCTAAGTCCCACTATCTTATTATGAGCTTAAATCATTCGAGCTTTGTAAAACTCTAAGTTTTATTGAGCCTTAAGATGACGCTCTGCAAGGCCTCAAGCTCCTCCAATTGGAGTCAGGCATTCTGTTTAGCTGTGATTTGATTTTAAATGATAATTTCTAGCAAAGTAAACCACTTTCTAGTGGGATTGATCTTGGACCCAGCATAGAGTGTGATTTTGTAGAAAAGGCCTTGAAAGAAAAGATGCCTATGTGTAAGGACTCATACACATTCCTCAAGGACAAAATTTAAATTTTTTATTGGGAGTAGAAAATTCAATCTTTTTTTTGAAAATTTTCTCTTAAACATTTGGACCCTGTCAGAATGACAAAAGGGAATAAATTTATAAGTACAGTGAAAAGTAGGTTGACTTCCACTAACCCAAGAAGGTTTGAGGATTTAGGTTTTGTTTACCCAGACCAAGTTTCATAGAAACTAAACTGGGGTCTCCCTTATGTATTTTTGAATTAGAATTAATTTCAAAAAGGTTTAAGTTAGATAGAGAAATTTGATTTTTTTAATTCTCTTACATAGAATTTTATATCTGATAGATAATCAGTGCATAATGGAGAATCTGGTTTTGAGATTTTTCAAAGTCAAGTAATTAAGATTGATCAGGTTTTCCTTTGAGATTTAAAGAATTAAAGAAGGAAGAAGCCTCTTTCTTTCTTTTTCCTTTCTTAGTGGAGCACTTTGTGCATCTTTTGATTTTGTGGTGCATTTTGCACATCTTTTGGACTTTTGATGCACTTCATGCATTTCTTGATTTTTGGCACACTTTACGCATCTCTTGCTTTCAATTAATTTTGAGAAGAGGCTTCACCTTCCTTTAAAATCTCAAAATGATTGCTCTCTTTTTGAATGCTGGGATTATATCTCAAGTATTAAAGAAGAAAACTCAATCTCTCTTATAAAAGGAAGAATAATCCTCAAAGTAGACCTAATCATCAACTTGACTAGGAAAACCTTTAAATAGATTTAAAGCATGCAAGAGATGCCTATTAAGATAGAAAATTGCAAAAAGATTAAAAGGATGTTCATTTCTAAATCAACTTAAGTTTGATATAGATTTTAATTCAAAGATAAAATCAACCCATAGAAGCGGTGGGAGGGAGGTGCATTTAAACATCTTATGGAGTCAACTATAACTCTCTACTGCTTAAAGTTTAAGCTAGAGGTCAATTTTCATTAAAAAGGTGAATCAACTATCTTGAATGTCTGGATCCAGTACACTTGAGAAATTAGTCAATTTTCCTTAAGGAAAAATTACAGGTCTAGGTGGCAAGACCCTAGCAGTGTGGAATTAGATTTCTATAATCTCTTTGGAGGGAGAGATTGTTATGGGGTTTGCACTATTCGTAGTTGATGTGGCATCATTTTAATCAAAAGATTTATCATGATAGAACCTATTTGAAAGTTAAATTTCAATGGTGTCACTATCTGATACAATCTTAGATTATTTCTCCTCTCTTATTACTAGTGGCCTAGTAATTAGGAGAGTGGCACCCCAAGTAGTTTCTATACCTCCTCCTCTATAAATGATGTAGTGGGACATGTGCAGTAATGTGAGCTAACATCCTCTAGTAGAGTGGATGGGTCATATCCTTCAACTAGGGGCCTACAACCTATTGCTAGTGATTGCTCAATTTTGACTTGATTGATTGTTGTGCTATAGTAAAAAGGGCACGGTGGAGGTCGTGCTATCATTCTCACAACCTCCCTCCTTTGAGTATCAGGAGAAGGGTGGAAATGATTTCCACCAAGAGGGTATATGGAAGGAGAAACGAACTCTTGATTGGCCTCAAATTTGACTTGCTTTAAGGCTTCAAACTCAGCATTTTTTTTATCCTTAAGGACCTTCTTTCTAACTCTTCAAAGGTGCTACTAGAACTTGACCCGACATCGGACGTAGATAACCTCTCATCCATTATTACTAGTTTTTATTCCTTAATCACTGTAGTAGAGAGTATAGTGGGCAAAGAGGCAATATCATCCTCTATTTTAGAGACGGGGGACTCAGCTCCTAACCCTATAGTCACTTCCACTAAGGAGAAATCCTTTTGAGTTCCAGTGGACAGATCTATGATTATTTATCTATTAACTGAAAGCTTGAAGTTCTAAAATGCAAAATCAACCTGAGAGGTTGAAATCAAATATGAATTAAAGGTTAAAATTGAATTTGGATTTGTAGTTAAAATTGAATTCAAATTTAAGGCTGAAATTGAATGGATCTTCTTCAAATTTTGAAACTCAACACATTGAGTTTTATTCAAATATGTTAGTTTACAAAATTGACCTGAAGATCCTATGAATTAGGCTTGGCTCTTTCATTCCACCAAGTAACTTGGAGGAAAAATGTTAAAGCCCAAATTTGATTAGAGAAATTTGGATTTATATTGCGTACGTTAAATAACAAAAGAATGTTGTAGGAAACATATAGCAATGGTGATCAAAATTGATTTGAGAATTTTGAAAGGGAATCTGGAATGAAAATTTTATAGAATTTTCTCTGGCTTTGAGACTCAATACATTGAGTTTGAACCCAACATAAAGGTCTACCAGATTAAAGAGAAATTCTGGGGAAATTTGACTTGACTCTTTCACTTCATTATCTAGCTTAGAGTAAAATGTCAAAGTCTGGATTTGGTTGAATGTTTGAATTTGCATTGTATACATTAAACTATAAGAAACCATTATAGGAAATATATAGCAATGAAAATTGAAGTTGATTTTAAAGGATTTGAAAGTTTGAAGATCTCTAAATTTCAAAACTCAACATATTGAATGTAAACTCAATATGAAGGTTTAAAAATTTATGGAAAAACCTAGGGGTCTCTGCTTGACTCTTTTACTTTGCTAATTGACTCGAGGGTAAAATATCAGAGCTTGAATTTGAGAAGAATTGGAATTTGAAATTGATTTTAGAAAAGGTTGATTTTGCATTGCATATGCTAGACTATAAGAGGGTATTGTAGGAAAACATATGACAATGATAATTGAAGCTAATTTGATTGATTTTGAAAAGGATTTTAAATGTTTAAAATATTGATAGAGTTTTCTCAAATCCTTGAAACTCAATATATTAAATTTACACTCAACATAAGGGTTTACAAGTTTATTGAGAAAGCTCAAAGAGTTTGGTTTGACTCTTTTACCCTGCTAGTTGGGTTGGGGTTGAAATGTTAAAGCCCAAAATTGATTAAAGAGTTTTGAATTTTGATATTGAGATTGAAGAGACTTCTGTAAATCATGAAACTCAACATATTTGGATTTATTTGAACATGTGAGTTTATAGTATTTATAGAAAAATTTTAGAAAATTTGGCTTGACTCTTTTACTCTGCCAATTGACTTGGAGGCAAAATGTCTAAGCATGGGTTTTACTAAAAGATTTGAATTTTGATTTTGAAACTGCAGGAGATTATGTAAGTTATGAAACTTAACATTCTTGAGATATGTTTAAGCAAGTAAATTTGCAATATTTACAGGAGGATTTTAGAGGATTTGGCTCGACTCTTTTGCTCTATCAATTAACTTGGAGCAAAATGTCCAAGCCTGACTTAGACAGAGATTTCCTGGCTTACCTCTCTTTTAACATGTCTTATTGATGTTGGCCACACTCACCCAAAGAAGAAATGGGTAGAGGGACCAACAGAATGAAGGATAGTCAAAACTACCGATGCAATAAAGTTTATACCGCTATTAAAGATGAAGAGAGAGACTTGTCCCCAGTGAAGTCACCATTTTTTGTTTGATTAAAAATTATTATTATTTTTAAAAAGATTAATTATCTTTGGGCGATTTAATTTCTTAAATTTTAATTTTTAGAATTGAACGCATCATTATGAATAATATATTATCTCGAGAGGCAAAAATATTGTTCCATAATGGGTTCAATTTATAGGATTAAAATTTCATCCTAATTATCGTAGTCAAATTCAACCAAGAACTATAAATAACCCTGAAGGGTCAAAATGATTGTTCACTCAGGTATTTAACTATAAAAATTAGGATAAATTATATTCATAATCAAAGTTACAATAGTAATTGATATATCTTCCTAAAGAAAGAAGATATCAATCATTATTAATCATTTAAAAATGATGATAATGAATATTGAATTTGACTTAAATTTTCTCAAAGATAATTAATAAGAGTTTTGAAAAATTGATTTAATTTTAAAAAATTGATCTGGGTTTCTAAATCTCCTACGAGCGTAAGCCCCCATAGTTAATTACATCGTAAGAATTTGAAATCTCCTACGAACACTCTTGATTAAAATAGTGATCAATTTTATTTTAAGATTTTAAAGTTGGATATAAAGGAGACGAGGTTGAAAATTTAATTAGATTAGATCAAGGAGAGCACTTATTTATAGAGGTCAAAGGAGAAAAGATAGGAGGTACTTTGGGATTCTGAAGTATTTCAGAAACACCCCAGCCTATTCTAAGTGTTGGGCTTGAATTTGAATTGAAAGATATATTAGTTTGAATGTTAGTTTTATTAGAAAATTGGTATTCAATTTTTAAAGGTTAAGGTCTTATAGCCTAAGCCTGCCTCAGAACCTAAGTCTAAATTGGGTATTGAAAATCAGTCACTCGAACCTTACTAATGCAATGTAGGATTTGGATTTACCTCGGCCAGAATTTGGGAGCCAGCTAAATCACCTAAGCGCTTCAAAACCATCTGTCCAGTCATTTAATATAGAGTGGTAGGGATGTTACTTAAGATAAGTTTTTGAGAATAGGGCTGACATCTAGAGAAGTCCTTAATTGGCCCTTTGACTTATCTTAGCTATTATAAAACTTAAATAAAATAATACATCAACTTTTAGACTCAATTTAATTTATAACTAATACAAGGCATGCTAGTTGACTCAAATGCTTAGAATTTGAAATAAAGCAATTTTAAACAGCTTAAAAAATAATTTTATCCTAAAATACACAGATTTCTCTTGACAAATCTACACCCTCATAGGCTAGGTGGTTTACCAGAACCCGCAGGCGGAAAGGTGCCTAACAAAAGAAAAGAATAATGCAGTAAATATGTCATGAAAACTCCTGGTAGAACCAAGCTTACTTCTTAAAATATTAGATTTCTATGTGAGCTTAAAAATTTTAATTTTATTTAAGTAAAAGAATTTTAATATTCCCTTATGAGCCTCCGATCGGGTTCCACGTTAAAATAAAGATCGCATGCAAGAGCTCCAAAAAAAACTACTAAAACCATGTAATCCTATATCACAATCAACATCAAACAATCAATTGGATAATCAATTAAATAAATAAAATATTCATAGGTAAGCGCCCTTTAATATTACAACCCAGGGTCTACATAAAGTAAAGTGGCCGGGTACTACTGACAATAATCCAGATTCTACTCCTAAGACTCAAGTAAATTTGAGAATGGGATTCTTCTCGATCTCCAATTCTTCATCCTTCTATGAACTTCTGGGATCCTTCAGGTTCGGATATCCAAATGAAAAGAAACTCTCCTTGAGAGGGGTATTTTTTCCCTTTGGATATTTGTAACCATCTTAAGTTAGTCTTCTAAATGGAGGAGAACTCTCCCCTAAGGGATGTTCTCTCCTCTTTGAAATCTAAGTTGGATACTTATATATCCCCTTTCAAATATTACTTTGAATTACAACTCATTAAATTTGAATTACATTTAATAAAAATTAAAAAATCTAGACTCGAACAACCTGTAGGGTTATCCTAAACAATTATATTTAAATCATCCCAAGCAGTTAATATAATGAAATTTAAAATACTCAAACCAGCCACACTTGGCTATACTCTTTTGATTTTTTAAAGGGGGACTTAGCATTCTGGAGCACTTGCAGAAATTTGATTAATTTAAATTTAACTTTGCCCCCTTTAATTTCAATGCCCTGTATAAGCATAGCCACTTGTATAAGATTGTATCAGCATTTAAATCGCCCCTATCTTAAGAGTAAATTTAATGCCCATCAATCACATCATAGAGTGTAGAAATTAAATAAATAATTATAGAAATATTAATAACCAGCATGCAGTGAAGGCCCAAAAAACTCGACACATAGTAAAAAAAGAAAACAGCGGCCTAGCCTAGATTTAGAAGTGGTGTCCTAGCAAACAATCTAAGTGTATGTAGTAAGCTGTGTGATTTGGATGTCTTATATCGGGTAATTAGTTTAAGTTGTCTAAGGTTTAGATTTGTTGAAGTTTGGAGGGGAAATTTGGTTAGAGTTTAAATATTAATGTGTTAATGTTTATTTTAAAATGCATTTTTGTTATTGATTAATTAAATGAATTTAAGTAGTTATAAATTAAAGGACCAACATATTCTAATTTTAAAAGTTTGAATTAATTTAAATTTGCTATCAATCAGTTCATGGCGTTGTGCCACCAAGCTTGAGGAATAAAGTCTCCTTAGGATACGTAGCCCGCAGCCCGGAGTAGTCCATCCTACAAACTTGGTTAATATAATTAGATTAAAGATTTTAAGTTTGATTGAATAATTAATAATCAATTAATTTTAAGTTTTAACACTATTAAATCCATTCATGACGTTGTGTCATTAGACTCGAGGAATAAAGACTCCTTAGGACACGTAATCCCGTAGCCCAGAGTAGTCCATCCTAAAAACTTCAACTTTGGAGTAGTTATTATGTATTAAGGGGTTTATTGAGTAATTTTAATATTGACTTAATATTTTTTGGAATTTAAAATTTATTAAAATTTTCTATTTTATTTTTAATGTATTAATTAAGGGGTCAAAATTAGACTTTTATATTCAAAGAGATTTTTGGAGTTTTGATATTTTTGTTAAATATTAGACCTTTCAATGAGTAATTAGACTTCGAGTTTTCTATGAAAAGTTATGAATTTTTGAAATTTAAATTGAAATTTAAATTTAGATTGACCAAAAAGCTAATATTTTAATTTTAAGTGATTTTTTATTATCTCATATTTTTAATAAATATTAGACCTTACATGGAGTACTATACCTTTGATTTTGCTCAATTTGGAGTTTTCTACAATTAGTTATGATATTTTAAAGTTTATGTATTTATTTTAATTATTTAATTTATTTAATTAAGGGCATTTTAATGGTTTTGCTCCAAATGAAATCCCAACTCTTGAAAATCAACTCCAAAGATCAGGATTGACCTAAGAAGAAATTTCCAAGTGTCTAGAAATCTTATGGATTTTTTACTTATTTTTAATTAATTAAATTAATTAAATATTAATTTTCACTTAAAATGAAAATATCCTCAAAATTAAAGTCAAATTAAAATGGTTTTAATTTTTTTATTAAGGACTAAATTATAATTAATTTAATATATTATTTGAAATTTTTGGATTTAATTTGAATTAATTATGATTTTTCAAAGTTTAGTTAATTAATGGATTTTTGTAAATTACTTAATTATGGAGGTTTTGATTATATTGATCTAAACTTATTCTAAACTACATGGAATCATTCCCAAAGGTTAAAGGTGACCCATAGGAGTGTTTTCAGGAGTTTAGAATTTATTTAGGATTTTTTTATAATTTTTAATTATTTTATATAATTAATTATTGATATTTTCTCAAAACTTAAATAAAAGTTAAATTATAAGTCCATTAATGGGGCTTCCATTTTTTTCTAAAATAAGGGATCAAATTTTAGTCAGTTTGATTGATTATTTATATTTTTTAGATTTAAATTTGATTTATTATAGTTTTTTTAATTTTTTGGGTCCTAAAAAAGGCTGAATTTTAACTTAGGTAATTTTTTGACTTAATGACCTCCAAATTCAGTGAAATTTGGGCCTAAGGTATAAAATGTCACTAAGTTCAATGTTCTGAAGTTTCATCTCTATTGGATGTGTGTAAAATTTCCTATAAGTTTTCTAATTTAACTAGACCTTTTTCTTAATTATTTTTCCTAGGTGCCTCTAGTGTTCAAATGGGTTTGAAATTTTGGTCACCTAACCCTAGTACATATGCAAGCATACCATAGCAATCAGATAGTCTAATTCTTCCAATTTGGAGAGTTATGAATTTTTAAAATTTTGGGTCCAAAATAAACCCATTACTTTATAAATTTATCCCACAGTAATCTCTTGAGCATCAGGTCCTAGGAAAAATGCAAAAATGCCTAAGATGTTTAAAAAATTTCACCGAAAATTGGGCTCAATTTGCCATTAGATTATGAGAAAATTGAGAAATTTAGATTTTGAACAAACCCAAATAACTCCCAATTTAATGGTCAAAATACTTTAATTTTAATAAAGTAGGGCTCAAGACCTTGCAATGAGCCTAAGAACACCGAATTTAGGGGAAAATTGGATTTACTATGATTTTTAGAAGTTCTGAGTGCTTAAATTACTTTTTTAAATCAATAAATTAAAAAAAAATTGGTGGCTCACGCCATTTTGACTAGGGTGGCGTGGCTGCATCTGCGCCATCCGATCCCGCAGAAGGAATGATCGGACAGCTCTAGTTCATCCAGAGCTATTTAGTTCAAAATAAACTAAAACTTTAAACAGTCATAACTTAAAGTTTGGAGGCTTCATTTGTTATAGATTTTCTACAATTTTAAATTAAAGTTTGAGAGAAAAGTTGAGATACTTACAATCCTATGAATGGATTTTGATGTTATTGGGCTTGTTGGAAAGGTGCTTGAATCCTCTACAGCTTCCTTCAAGGGTCCAAGAGCTTGTGACAGCTGAATTAAATTTTGTTATAGCAATTATCCTTTCTCTCTCTTTCTCTCTCTCTCTCTTCTTAGATTTTGTTCTAAAGCTTTACAACAACCATTTAAAGGGCTAGAGGGGCCTTATTTATAATGGAGAAGCTGGGGGATGGTTGGAAGAAGATAGATATTGCTGGAATAAAAGATTTGGATGGTAGGGGATAAAGCTAAGTTTTTTCTTTTGAGTTAAATGGGAATTATCCTCCCACTCTAATGATTACATGCTCTTGATTGAGAGAGAGAGGAAGCTTAGGGTGCTGCCAAGTATCCCTTCTAGCCTCCCAAATGCATGAGGATATGGAGTTATTATAAAAATTTAACTTGCCAAGGTGGCAAAGTCACCTAAGCATTCCCTTTGACCATTTTTGAATATTGTGACTAGTCAAACTAGTCAATATAAATATGGCAGAAGGTCTTATGAGCTGGTTTGATTAATTTAAATATGGCTTGACATTAAAGATTTAAGATTTGAATGCATGTGTGTGTATGGAAAAAGGTTTGACTAAATTTTGGCAAGTTTGACTTGGTGATTTAGTCAAGCTAGCTAGGGTTTAATCCAAAATAAAATTTGGAAATGTTTGGATCATGATTGGAATGAATTTGAGGATTTAAATAGTTTGATTTGGTCATAGGGGTTGATTTGGCCCATTTAAACCAAGAGCCTAGGTTTGAGCTCAATGGGCTTAGTTTGATATTTTGAGTCTGTTGGAAATGGTCCCAAAGTTTGGGAAGGTCATTTGAGTCAAAAATGACTTATTTGACCCTTAAAGGGCATTTGGGTCAACCCTAGTTGACTTGGTCAACCAGGTTGACCCAGGGGCTAGGATTTGGTCCAATAAGTTTATTTCAGTATTTAGAGTTGAATGGAAGTGGTTCCATCCAAAAATAGAGTCATTTGATTCAAAATGAATATTCTTACCCCTAAGGGGTATTTTGGTAATTTGAGTTGACCTGGTCGACCAGGCTTGACCAGGGTCTGAGTTTGAGTCCTATGCACTCCTAATAATTATTAGGAGGCATTGGAAGAATTTTTAAGGTTTGATTTGAAAATGTTATATTAAAGTTTAGAGAAAACTTCAAAATTGCTCTTTAGGGGTATTTTGGTCATTTTAACCCCTGGTCAACTGGGGGTCAAAATGAATCCACCAAAATGCAGCTTAATATTTAATAATTCATAATCAATGGTTTAGATATGATCAAAGGGTTGGGAGAGGCTCTAAGGTAAAAATCTACTGGGTAGCCGGTCCAGTGGCATAGGCCATAAATATTTGAAGATTTTATAGTCTTTGATTTTCAATTCAATTTATAGGGTTAGAGACCTCAGAATGAGCTCAAATTTGGAGGGTAGACCCTACGGACATGCTTAATTAATATGAAATTGATAGATCATGAATTAGGGGTCATTTGAATGGGGTTTAAAGTGTTTGAAATTTTACTAGAAAAGGCTTTCAGGATAGGGCCTTTGAACCTTCAATTTTGATTTGAAATTTGGATTTAATTTGGATTGATCTAAGATCTAGGTAGACCCTAGGATTTGGATTGGTCCTAGTGACCTCATACAAAAATGAGGTTAACAGTAATGTAGTATACATGTACTCAGGTCATGTTCAACATCCTGCATATATATAAATTATATTTATCTCTCCATATGCATTCATGTTCATATGGAAGATATTTTGATGTGGGAGATTGAAAAGTGCATTACAAATTATATTACATGAGCTCGACTTTCTATTCTATCCTGCTCCTAATTTTGGCCCCATCTATCATGTATGGATGTGAGAGGTTATTTCTAGCCCCATCTGCTTTATGAGGGTGTGGGAGGTTTAAGGGAGTCATAAGTGGAAATAGAGTTATAAGGGAGTTCTAACATAGTGAAGATTGACTATGGGATGCATAAGTGGATATAGAGTTATAAGGAGGCATTGGGACATACATACCACAATTCATAAGCTACA
Organism: Dendrobium chrysotoxum; assembly: GCA_019925795.1. NCBI lineage: Eukaryota > Viridiplantae > Streptophyta > Magnoliopsida > Asparagales > Orchidaceae > Dendrobium > Dendrobium chrysotoxum. Next base: position 5,117,359 of record CM034310.1, read on the forward strand.
TATCATGTTAAATAGAATAAGTTAAATACAAAGAATATTGAGTTGAATAAAATGAGTTTAGATATAAAGAATGTTCTATTGATAACTATACTAAGTTGTTCTCATTTAAGTATACTTTAATGTCACTATGAAAGGTAAAGTGAAAGTACATGTTTTGTTCTATTAGTTAGTACATTCTAACAACCAGGTGAAAGTATAAGAAAAGTACATATGAGAGTATATAATATTCAAGTTTAAGTTATAAATTTTGGAAAAGTAAATTCTGATAAGTTTCTTAAAGAATAAAAGTTATTTTTTTGTTCATTTGTAATTAATATTCAAAACTATTATGTATGCATTAAAAATATGGTTGTTGACTTCTGTAATAGGATTTGAGTTTACCTACTAAGTTTATGAATACTCATTCTATTGGTTTATAACATTTCAGGAAAAGAAAAAGGCCCAGTAGAGTAGAGGTTGGAAGGAGTATATATGTTAGAAATTATAATATTAAGATATGTAATACAGTCCTTATATTTTGATGTAAAGAATTAATTTATAATGGATTATTTGAATAAGATTTATTTTGGAATGAGAATCTAGATGGTTCTACTTTCTATTTATTATTTTAGGTTAATTAGTCGGCTTTGGTATATGTTGTGTTGTGATTGAGATAGTATAGTTTAGGATTTAATTCTTCCATTACATTTATGGGGCTTGACATACCTTTACCAATTCTCTCAATTAAACTATCTTGATCATTTTAGTTAGCCTATCATGTCTATTTAAGTTAACTATCTTGATCCACTTGAATGGTTATCTTTGTTGACTCTCTTCGTCATCTCAATACACTATCATGGTTTTTTAAATAATTCATCTTAATTAGCTTATTGTAATCAGCTAAGTCATTTAACCCAATCCTCTTAGTAGCATAAATAAATCAACTTCTCTTGATCAACTTAGTTGGCATATATTTTTCATTTCAATCAATTTCTCTCAATTATTTAAGTTGGTTATCTTAGCTATCTTAACCATCTCATCTATCATAAACACTTATTATCTTAGTAAATTTTCTCTGAAAGTCTTTTCATTAGACTCTTCTTTATTAATACAAATGTATATCATTGTCTCTAATTAATTTTAAAGATCATTAGCAAGATGAATATATGTCCTTCTTAGATATCATGACATATATTACATTTTCATATTCAAGTAATATAATAAATTGATATACAGTGCAAAAAGCTCAACTCTAAATCAAATTAATACAAACCACATTGAGATTGAATAACTATGATGTATTCAAGTGTTCAACTCAAATGTCTCTTAAGAGACCACCATCCACTTAATTATGCAGCAATGCCAAAGCTTACCATATTAAAGCTCCTTTGTACATAATATCCTCCTCCCAATTTGTTTTCCCATCTTAAACTCCAAGCAAACACTCTCTAATAATCTTTCCCAAGCGATGTGGGGTGGTGAAATTTTCATTATTCATGCCCCCCAACTCAATCCCATCAAATCCAACTTAGATTTTCTTATTATAAATTTTGATTTCACGTATTTACATTAGTTTAAGTCAATATACCCATTTTGTTTCCATTAGTGCATATAATACAGGACTGGATTGATAAGATTTTGTTAAGAGATTTCTAAATATGAGAACATAATTGCACACCCAATTAACCAATCCCCCATTGCTTCTTATTATTGTTATTATATTTTCATTTACTATTAAAGCCATAAATTAATATTTTGATTAACACCCAAGACTTATGATTCAAAATATTAGAATCATTTCAAATTAATTGTGGTTATGATTATATTTTTTCATTTTTGATTTTATTCAATTTGAAATAGAAAACTATATATTTTTAGTTTTTTGAAGATCTATTATGTATAAATCATGGTATATTACCTTAAATAATTATGTATCAATTATTTATGACTCTAAATTAAATGATTTAAAAGTGTTATGCTTTTCTTATTCCAAACAAATATTATTACCATATGATTTTCAACATATTTTTATTTATATATTGATAAAATAAAATAATATTGTTATCACTTGTTTGCTTTCAAGTGAAAATCTTAAAATAAGTGAGAAAGTGAAAGAGAAGGAGAAGTAATATGAAAATATAAACATACTAAAGGAGGTGATGAGGAAGAGGAGAAGAAAAAAGATAATTGCCTAAAGAAAGGGGAACTAAGGAATCCAAAACAAATATATGGCCTTAGATGAAAAGTAAGAGAAGGAAGAAAGAAGAAGAGTTATCCTCACTATCTCAAGTATCAAATCTTACACAAACTCCGAGGTAAGTAAGGTAAACAATGAAATTATTTTTTAAGAACTTTTCATTGCATTTGATAAATTGCAAGAAAATATCTCAACAACAACAACATCAAGCCTTTGTCCCACTACATGGGGTCATCTACATGAATATTTTTTCTCCATTGTGTCCTATTAAAAGTAACATTCTCGTTTAAACCTAATAAAGAAATATCATTTCTAATATTTTCTAACCAAGTTTTTTCAGGTCTACCTCTACCTTTCTTAATATAAGTCAAATCTAATACCTCTACTTTTCTAATCGGGTCATCAGAAGGCCGTTGTTTTATGTTACCAAACCATCTAAGGTGACTCTCTCTAATCTTATCTTCCACTGGAGCTACTCCAAACTTTTCACGTATATGCTCATTTTGCATTCTGTCTCTATGGGTAAATCCACTCATCCACCTGAGCATCCTCATCTATGCAACATTTAACTTAGTATTATGCTTCACTTTTAATGGCCAACATTCTGCACCATAAAGCATTACAAGTCTCACCACCATCTTATAGAATTTTCCCTTAAGTTTGAGGGGGACTTTTCTATCACACAAAAAAACTGATGCATTCCTCCACTTCAACCATCCAACTTAAATTTGGCCAATAATATCCCCATCTATTCACCATCACTATGAATAATAGATTCAAGATATCTAAAATGTGTACTCTTATTAATGACTTGATCACCCAAAGTCACAATCCCCCACTAGGTTTATTTCTACTAAAATTACACTCCATGTATTCAGTTTCAAATCTACTGAATCGAAAACCTTCAGACTCTAAGGTTAACCTCCACAATTCAAATATACCTTCAACTCCCTCTCTAGTCTTACCAACAAGAAGAATATCATCAGCAAAAAGCATACACCAAGGTACATCCTCTTGCAAATGTCTAGAGAGAACATCTATGTCTAAAGCAAAAAGATATAGGTTTAAGGCTTATCCTTAATGTAATCCAACTGAAATAAGGAAAATACTTGGCCAAACCACCTTATGTTTGAACACAAGTAATAACTCCTGCATACATATGTTTAATGATTTGAATATATGCATTAATAACTCCTTTCTTTTAAAGAACTCTCCATAGCACTTCTCTTGGAACTTTATCATATGCTTTCTCTAAATCAATAGATATCATATGTAGATCCTCCTTATTCTCTCTATATTTCTCCATCAATAAATGTATGGCTTCCATAGTAGACCTACCCGGCATGAATCCAAATTGATTTTGAGAAACATTAGTATCACGCCGTAACCTACGCACCATAACTCGCTCCCATAATTTTAATGTATGACACATTAACTTAATTCCTCTATAATTCGTACAATCTTGTGCATCACCTTTATTCTTAAAAATATGAATTAACACACTCATTCTCCACTCATATGACATCTTTTTAGTCTTCAAAATAGTATTAAAAGTTTAGTAAGCCAACAAATTCCTTCATCTCCTAAGCATTTCCACACCTCTATTGGAATATCATCAGGTCCAACAGGTTTTTCACTCTTTATTTTCTTTAAAGCCTCTCTAACTTCGATTTTACTAATATGCCGATAAGAACAAAAGTCTTTATTTTCATTTAGGGTGCTAAGGTAACTATAGTCAATCGTATTCTCACAATCTTCATTAAAATGTTAAGCAAAATATCTCATCCATCTTTGTTGAATATCATCTTCTAAGAAAAGTTCTTTTTGATCTTCATCCTTAATACACTTCACTTAAACTAAATCTTTACTACTCCTATCTCTTTGTTTGGCTAACTTATACATATATCTTTTGCAAAAGAAATATCTCCCATATTGCAAAAAAATATCTCTCAATTAAAAAAATGGCAAATATTTGATAAATAAAACTAATTACTAATGAATGATATTAAAAATGCTCATGATAAAAATCTCATCTTTAACAAATGATGTTATTAGTTTGGAGTATGCAATAGATAGTCTACATGTTATTTCATTAAGTCATCATGATAGTTTTGTATCTAGAGCTAAGTGTTTAGAAGATGAGAATACAACTCTACATAATGATCTATTATCTGGTGATCATTATTCTCAATCTATAATCTAGTGAACATGATTTTCATATTTTTCATTTTGAGATTACTTACCAAGAAAATTTAAATACTAATCTTTTCAGTGTTTCATGAATTTCTTTCTCTCTTCCTTCTTCAACTTCACGTGTTACTCTTCATCTTTACAAGGAGGATTTTATTTCCCTAAAAAAACTGGTCAAATATGGGAGAAAGGATTAGCATAACTAAATTTTATAATACCCAAACTACTCTTAATTTAATTAAAAGTTTTGTAAACTATCTTTTTTTATGAAACTCTCCCTACCCTCTCTCTCTCTCTCTCTCTCTCTCTCTCTCTCTCTCTCTCTCTCTCTCTCTTGAAAGTTCATGAAGATTGTTAAACCTTTAAGAACAAGCCCGAGGCTAACCAAGACGGGGGAGTGAATTGGTTATTTTAAAAATTACTTAAAGCAAAATAGAAAAATATTTTTATCTTTTTAAATATTTTAAAACAAATAATTTTATCCCATAATGCGGAAGCAAATTAAAGTCACAATAATAAGAAATTTAAACCACGCTAAAATAAAAAATGAGTGCTAAAATTAAAATGCTCAAAAGTAAAAGAACAAATACATAAAATTTTATAGTGGTTCAGTCAAATCTGACCTACATCCACTCCCCGGAGGCCTCCTCCGAGTATTGCACTAAACCTTTCAGTGTCTCTCATTTAGCTGAAAGTTCGTTAGGGATATTAAGCCCTTATGAACTAGTCCTGAGGCTAACCAAGAGGGTGGGTGAATTGGTTGTTTTAAAACTTTGTGAGCAAATAACAATTTAGAATAATCTTTTTGAATATTTTTAAAACCAATTATAGTAACGTAATGATGTGCAGATATGCAACGATAATAGAATAATAATCACAATCACACAATCATCCATAGAAAAATAAGTGCAAAAAATAATCAGAAAGAACACACCAGATTTTAGAGTGGTTCGGTCAACTTGACCTACGTCCACTCCCCGGAGCCTCCCCTCCAGGTATTGTACTAACACTAAGTGACTCTCCTTCTGCTCTCACAGCAAGGCGGAGAAGCCTGTACAAAAGTCCTTTCCACCAACCTGGTGAGGCAGAGAACCTGAACTCCGTTTGCTTCCTCCTGAAGCAGGTGGAGAACCTAGACTCCTTTTGCTTCCTCCTGAAGCAGGCAGAGAACCCGGATCTTCTTGCGGATGATCCTACCACAGAACCACCAATAAGACAAGAGACGATGACCGAAGAAGATGACTCAGATCCTTGCTTGGAGCAACCTTTGTGAATACCTCACAAACTCCCCCTCACAAGATCCTCTCTCTCTCCCCCCCAAGCTCTCTCTCTCTCTCTCTCTCTAAAGGTTTTCTCTGGTAAGAAAAGTGGGAAAAGAATTTTTTTGTTGGAAGAAAAAGATCTTAAATAGGAGGGCTCAAAAATTGCCCTAAATCTCAACTGGTTGTCAAAGATCATCCAGGACGAAGGATCATCCTGTATGATCAATGTAAAATCTCATATTTAAGCCTGGACGATCTGATTTCTTTGGATGATTAGAAAATAAAGTTTATTCAGATCATCCCGTACGATTCTACGATCATTCAGGACAATTAGTGTAAATCAAGAATTTCATTTAGAGGATAGTTCGGGACGTCTAGGAGAAAGGCCTGGATGATCAAAGGAAAATAACTTTATCGTCCAGGATGATACATATGTCGTCCTGTATGATTAGTTCAAAATTGCCCAAAATCGTCCGGGACACAGCTCTGGACGTACAGGTCAAACATGCTAGACAATTTTAAAATGACTTGATCGTCCGGGATGATATGTATATTATCCCGTACGATTAGTTCAAAAAGCTAAGAATCATCTTGAACACAGCTCTAGACGTATAGGTCAAACATGCTGGACAATTTAAAATGACTAGATCATCCGGGATGATATGTATATCATCTTGTATGATTAGTTCAAAAAGTCGAGAATCATCCTGAACACATCTCTTGACGTACAGGTGAAAGGCACTGGACGATAAGGATTTTTAATCGATCATCCCGATCATCCAGAACTATATGATTGTATCAATCAAATATTAATTATTTTCCTTAATCACCAGACTAATTTAGGCATGATTGTAAAGAATCATCCAGGATGATGATACACGTATCGTCCAGGATGATCAGACCAAATCTCTAAAAATAAAACTTTCCTAACTCAGTCTGGCGGCTGGGATTTTCCAATCTGAGCATATCGTCCCGTACGATGGGTCTATCATCTATGATGATCTACTTAATCAAATCAACTTAACATGGTCATCCTAATTAGAGTTTCTATTTTCATTAGATTGTCAAGGATGATATGAATATCGTCCAGGATGATATGAATAAAAAAATTAAAAATAGAAACTCTAATTCACTAAAACTCTCCCCCTGGGTGTGTGTGCAAGGTTACTTAGCTAGGGGATCAATTATATTACATTTGACTCAAGAAAGAGAAAAATTATATTTAAACACACTCAGACCCAATCTTGAGTTAGCTTGAATTGCATTTGATCTTTTATACCAGAAATGTTAACCAAATAGAAATAGAACACAGAAGTGTTTGTTATCATCAAAACTATAATCCTTAAAGCCAGATTTGCAACATTCTCCCCTTTTTTTATGATGGCAAATATTTATTCAGTAGTTTCAAATAAAACAGATAGGAGTAATCAATGCACATATGAGAGAATATTTTTCATTTCAAATTTTACTAAATATTGACAAGCAGTGATAAAGAATATAATAAAAGAAACAACTACAACATAAAAAATAATAGCAAAAAAACTACTAGTAAACCAAAAACCAACTCCCCCTTTTGACATCACAAAAAAGGAGGATAACAAACAAAAATAACATAAACAAGAAACATCACTACATAGAAAATTAATAGAGAGGTGGATCTTGATCAGAAGGAGGAGGTAATGGCTGAAAGTAGCTGTGAATGGTGGCGAACTGTGCTCCAAACTAGGCCATGTTCTGGTCGTGCTGCTGTTGCTGCTGGCCAGCATAGTTATTAAAGCATCGCAAATCCTTAGCGTGCTGCTACTCCTGGGTAGCCATATAGGAGTCAAAATGGGCCTCCCACTGGTCTAACCGCTGCACCATGTGATCTAAAGGTGATGCAATATGAAGAGGAGAAGGTGCATCATGTACAACAGGTATAGGAACACCTTCTTCCTCGTCCCCCTCAACATCCGTGGCGGGCTCCGGATGAAGTCGGTACTATGGAGGACATGGAAGGAGTTGTTGGAGTAGTAGGAAGGAGGGACATTGGAAGTAACTGGATATTGTAGATTGTATTTGGTTTCGAGAGCATATGTAATGATGTGTCCTAGAGCTAGGTTTGGGTGTCATCTATGGCCTGGATCCCTAATGCTAGTTAGGTACGTAATGTATCGAAAGAGGAGATCGATAGCATTGAAATCACGGTGAGCCAAGATGTAGTAGGTAGTCAGGGAAAGCAAAGGTGTAATGGGGATGCGGTTCCTAACCTTTGGGATGATTGAGGAGCGAAGGACATGTTGAATTATATGGGCATCCTTGAGTAGGGAAGAACATGCATTGTCATGGTAGTGGGCATTAGTATTCCTAAGGAAGCGATTAGCGACACTCCAGTCAAAATCAGGGTCAGAGGATATGGTATGGAGCTTATCGCCAGTAATTGAGAGTTGGAGAATATCGTAAAAGTCTTGTGTGGTCAGTTTGACTGGGTGGCGATTAACAAAGGAGCGTAGTGCAGAGTAATCAGAGGTGAAGCGAAGATTGGCAAAAAAGACCCTAAGAAGTTCAGTGCTAAAGGGGAAGGCTAGGGTGAGAATGAAGGTAAGGGAGGTATGAGCGAATAGATCCAGTATCGGGTAGGTAAGAATGTGGGGGTTGACGATCTTAGATTGAGTGATTCCAATATCAAGGTAGTGTTGGAAGGCAGCCTGATCAGCTACATCAGGAAAGCGGGGATTGACACTTCCCTGGGAGGAACTGGCACCCTGACACCATGATCTTTTTCCACCAGCTATGAGGAATAGAATGCAAGTGTAGAGAGGGAAGAAGGAGTGAAAAATTCTGGTGAAGAAGGGCTATTTATAAAGAAAATAGACCTATCATCTAGGATGATCACAGGATCGTCCAGGATGATAGGAGCAATAATGACGTCCAGGACGATTAGTCAAAAAGGCGGTCAGATCGTCAAGGATGATCAGATATCGTCCAGGATAATTAGACACAGACGATCATCCAAAGGAGACAGGCTGGATGACTTTTGACAAAAAGTATCATCCAAGATAATTAGGTGGATCGTCCAGGATGATTAGGTGGATCGTCCAGGATGATAGACAATAAATGAATCAGACGGAACGAATTTAAATCATCTAACTACTATCACGTGGATCGTCTGGGACGACGAGGTGGATCGTCCAGGATGATCACCAATAATTGGTGCACACTAGCCGTTGGATTATGATGGGGATTATTTGAATGGATTGTCCAAGACGATATATCTATCATCCGGGATGATGTCGGATCGTCCAGGACGATGTGGGGATCATCCAGGACGATTTGAAGAAAATGAAAAAGATGAAGGATGGAGAGGAAAGATCAGGGATCCCAACAAGACACAAAAAAATATGATAAAAACAAATTCTAAATGAAAATAATGACAAAGACAATAAGAAATATAGAAAACAATAGTAAAATAACATTTTCTTTGAATTGATCAGCTCTAGTAAATCAGAATTCTCCTTGATTTTTAGTTCAAAAGTCAATAAGAAGAAAATCGACAACGCTGAAATCCAGAAAAGTTGGAAAATTAATTTTCGTAATTCCTACCTCGTACACCTTACAGGTTCAAATTCCTTTCAAACAAAAGTCTAATTCAAAAGAAAAGAAGTTAGATCCGAAAAGAGATCCTTTCAAGCCTCATTCCAGAAAAATATCTGATATAATAGTATTACAAAGTAAGGAATCAAAAATTATGATTTTACATCTCAAGCTTTTAAAAGTATTAAGTGGCACATGGATTTTTCTAAGACATTTAAAGATCTGAAAGGGAAGAAAGCTTATCTCTTTGTGGGCTCATTTTGTGCCTCTTTTTCAATTTATTTGGCGTTCTTTGGCGCATTTTTTTATTTTTTGACACACTTTATGTATCTTTCCAATTTGGCGACATTGCGCATCTTTTCAGCTTTTGGCTCATTTTGTGCCTCTTTTCATTTTGGCGCTCTTTGCGCATCTTTTACAAGCTTACTTCCTTTCATAATCATTAAAAAATCTCAGTTGTAAAATTACCTTCCAGACATAAGAGATGACAAAACTCACTCTATATAATAAGGAGGAGTAATTCACAAAAAAAACCATATATCATATGATAGGTGTAATCACCTGATTAAGAAAAATATATTAATTATCCAAAACTTTGAAAACACTATTCATATGAGGTAGATTACTGTAAGAAGATAAAATAAATCGTTATTTCAAAAACCAACTTTTTAATTTTGAAGAAAATTTTTATCCAAAAAAAATAATACACCATTAAAGGAGTTAGAAGAAGAGAAACAATCATCAATGTTTCTTACCTTTAACAGATTCAGTAGAGTCAATCACTGTTTACAAGCTTCCAAATAAAAATAAGGCAAAACTTTTAGTCAGAAATCCAGTTTATCAGCAGTAGTGAGCAATGATCTGATTTTTAAAAAAATAGTAAATCAAGAACAAGTAAGAAATCATATTAAAATAAATACTCAAACTAGGAAAACAAAAAACTAAAATAAAAATTAGTGGAAAATACAAGCCAACAGGAAATAGATAATCAAATCAAACAAATAAATAACAGAAATAAAATAAAAAATAGAAAATTCAGAAATCAATAGTCATTAGATTCATGCATTTATGTCAATCACACCAAATATGATCTTCAAAATGCTGAATGAGTCAAAGGCCAGTGGTTTAGTAAAGATGTTAGCCAGTTGATTTTAAGTTGCTACATGATGTAGCTCAATGTCCCCTTTTGTAACATGGTCCCTAATGAAGTGAAGCCTTATGTCAATGTATTTTGTTCTAGAATATTGCATAGGATTCTTAGAAATGCAGATGGCACTAGTGTTATCACATAGAACTGAAATTATGCCAACAGGTAATCCTAAATCTAAAACTTATTGCTTCAACCAAAGGACTTGGGCCACACAACTTCCTAAGGCAATGTACTCAACTTCAGCAGTAGAAAGTGCAACTGAGTTCTATTTGCTATTGGACCAGGAGACTAAAGATTATCCTATGAACTGACAAGTTCCAAAGGTGCTCTTTCTATCCACCCTACATCCTATAAAATCAGAATCAGAATATCTAATAATCTCAAAAGAAGTATTGTGCCTAAGATACCAGATTCCTAAGTTTGGGGTCCCTAAGAGATATCTAAGGATTCTCTTAACAGCAGTCAGATGGGACTCTTTAGGATCAGCTTGAAACCTAGCACAAAGACAAACATTATACATGATATTAGGCCGTCTAGCAGTCAGGTAAAGAAGTGATCCTATAATCCCTCTATACTTCTTTTGATCAACATATTTTCTATTTAAATTCTTTTCTAACTGAATAGATGAACTCATGGGAGTGTTGATTGGCTTGGCTTTGTCCATTTCATATTTCTTCAAGATGTTCTTAGTATATTTTGATTTATTAAGAAAGGTTCTATCATCCATTTGCCTTATGCTAAACCCCAAAAAGTAAGATAATTCTCCCATCATACTCATCTCAAACTCTTTATTCATTATTTTAGAAAAATCATCACATAAATTTTTAACAGAAGATCCAAAAAGTATATTATCAACATAGATCTGGACAATGAGTAAATCATCTCCTATTTTCTTCAGCAAAATGGTGGTGTCTACACTTCCCTTAACAAACTCTCTTTCTAATAGGAATGTGCTAAGCCTCTCATACTAAGCTCTAAGTTCTTGTTTTAATCCATATAAGGCCTTTTTTAATTTATAAATATAATTTGGAAATTAGGAACTCTCAAAACCTGGGGACTGCTCTATAAAGACATCCTCTTTTATTACGCCATTCAAAAAGGCACTCTTGACATCTATCTGGAATAGCTTAAATCCCTTATAACAGATAAAGGCTAGTAGCACCCTAATAGCTTCCAATCTAGCTACAGGGGCAAAGGTCTCCTCAAAATTAATCCCTTCAATTTGATTGTACCCCTTAGCCACCAATCTTGCCTTATTCCTAACCACCACACCAGAATCATTCATCTTATTCTTAAAGACCCACTTGGTTCCCACTACACTTTAATTCCTAGTTCTTTCTACTAACTCCCAAACATCGTTCCTTACAAATTGATTAATTCCTCTTGCATAGCTAAGATCCAAAACTCATCAGATAAAGCTTGATTCAGGTTGGTGGGTTTAGTCATTGAAATGAAGGCCGAGTGGTCTCCTAAGATCAGTTCTTTAGGATGACTTGAAGAATATCTCCATTCTATAGGCAAATTATTTTCAGATTCTACCCTTTCCTCCATATTTGCATTTTCAACTCCTTGGGTAATCTCTCCTACATCTTCTTATTCCTCAACTTTAGTCTCCTTAGGATCAGATTCATCAAACACCACATGAGTTGTCTCCTCCACCACAAAAGTCCTCTTATTAAACACCATAAAGGATTTCCCCACACTTGAATATCTTAAGAACACTCCTTCATCAGATTTGGGGTCAAATTTTTTTAAGGATGATTTTCTATTATTCAGAATGAAAACCTTACGGCCAAAGACATGAAGGTGGAAAAAGTTTGGAGTTCTACCCTTAATGATCTCATAAGGTGTCTTATTCAGATTGAATCTAACATTCACCCTATTCAGCACATAACATGCAATGTTCACCGCTTCAACCTAAAAGTATTTAGGAAGTAAATACTTAGCAATCATGGCTCTAAGGGCTTCTACTATGGTCCTGTTCTTCCTTTTAGCTACCCCATTCTGCTGAGGGGTCCTAGGAGTTGAAAAGTTGTGGCTAATCCCTTATTCCTCACAGAAAGTCTCAAATCTCACATTTTTAAACTCCCCATCATGATCACTATGGATGGTCAAGATCTCATAACCTAACTTCTTCTGAATCCAAGTGGAGAAAGATTTAAATTCATCAAATGACTCAGACTTATGTGATAGAAATCTAATCCAAGTGAACCTCGAGTAGTCATCAATAATCACAAATCTATAGACTTTTCCCCCTAAGATGGCAGTGCTAATGGGTCCAAATAAATCCATGTGAATGACTTTTAAAGGTCTAGAGGTGGTGATGTCCTCAATGGAGTGGAAAGAGGAATGGACTCTCTTTCCTAGTTGATAGGCATCACACAGGTGGTCCTTAGTGAACTTAAGCTTGGGGACACCTCTAACTAAGTCCTTTTGGGTGACTCTTCTAAGGGTTTTCATATTGGCATGATATAAGCTCCTACATCACAGCCAAGACTCATTAGCAGTAGTTTTTAAGTAAATAGCAACATCAGCTTTAAAACAATTTAAATCCAGCATGTAAATATTGTTGACCCTTTTTCCCTATAAAATAATTTTATCATTTAAGCTTATAATACAACAAGTAGGCAGGAACTTTATGTTGAAGCCTTTATCACAAAGCTGGCTGATACTGAGCAAATTGTATTTTAGTTCATCTACAAGCAAAACATTATCAATGATAAAATTTTGTGAATCATCAATTATACCTGGTCCTACCACCCTCCTGGTGGTGTTGTCTCTAAGTGTAACCTTACCTCCAGCTCTGGTCTCCAGTGAAATGAATTGATTTGGATCTCTCGTCATATGTCTTGAACATCTTCTGTCCAGGTAACACATGCTCTCACGAGGCCTTTTGTGAGAGCACACCTATAAAATTATCAAACATCAGATTTAGGAACCCAAATAGGTTTGGATTCCTTCTTATGAAAAGAAGAATGCAATGCATGCGTGCTGTGCTGTGAAACATGCAATTTGTGTCTCCACACTCAATGTGTACTATGGTGAACAGTGCAGGTGTGAGAGATATGTCCTAGAATGCCACAAGAAAAATATCTAATGCCAGGAAAAGGGTTAACTAATCTACGTGGTTGATAGTGTCTCTTTCTAGGTTTAAAAGAAATACATTTTGAAGGTTTTGAATTAAATTCTTCAAATGGTGGAGGTGCATAAAACTATGTAAAAGTAGGAGGTGTTTCATTTTTTTCAAAAGTACTAATTTTCAATCTTAGAAATTCATTTTCCTTCTTGAGACTTGCAATTTCAAATTTCAAACAATGCTCATCACTAGTTAAGTTACATGCCATAATGTCTAGTTCTTTATAAGCTTTTTCTAAATCAACATATGATGTTTTTAATGACTCATGCTCAACAATTAGTTTAGAATACGTTTTGCTCAATTCATCAAATTCATCAAGTAAAGACATGTGATTGCTATCAAGTGTAGAATGATCCTTAATCATAACATCATGCTCTTTTTGCAAATTCAAGAAATCCAATTTTAGGCTGGCATGGGTTTTCTTAAGTTTCCTATACGATGAATGAATTTTCTCAAAAACATCTAGCAATTGATCAAAGGTTAGCTCACATACCTCTTCTTGATCAGACTAACCAGGATGATTATCAGCCATCAGACATAAGTTTGTAGTCTCCTCTTCAGCTTCAATCTCAGAGGAGTCAGATGCAGAATCTGCCCAGAACACCTTTTGAATCTTTTTCTTGTCCTTTCTGAACTTAGGTTTCTCCTCACCCTTCTCCTTACTTGGATGAGCCTTAAGTGTAGGACAATCAGTCCTTATATGTCCAGTCTTCCTGCAGTCAAAATAAACAGTATCAGATGAACCTTTAAAATTTCTACTACTCTTACCTTTATTCCACTTCTAAAAATTCTTGTATTTCTTCCTTAGAAAGCTTTTGAATTGCCTAGTGATTAAGGCAACATCATCACTATCAGACCCGAAAGTATCAGTATCAGTATCGTTGGCCTTCAACACCACAGTTTTCTCTTTCTTTTTCTCACCTGCATCAAGCTGTCTTTGGTTCACTCCTTTCTCGTAAGCAATGAGTGATCCAAGTAAGTTATCAATATAATAGGCATTCAAATCTTTAGATTCAGTGATCGCAATTATCTTGGCATCATAGGAAGAAGGCAAACATCTCAAAATCTTATTAACTTTCTCATAATTAGCAAGCTCTCTTCCTAAGGCATGCAGGGAGGTGATAATTTGAGTGAACCTAGTATACATTTTAGAAATTGATTCACTAGGTTTCATGCGAAAGAGTTCGTAGTCGTGAAGTAAGATATTCAATCTTGATTGCTTAACTTTAGATGTACCTTTATAAGTAATATATAATCTATTATAGATTTCTTTACTAGTCGTACAAGTGGAAACATGCATGTAATCTTCAAATTTTAAAGCACAAAAAATAGTTCAAATATTTTGCATTCAGTTGTGCTAAATCACGATCATCAAATGTCCATCCAGTAAAAGAAAGTTCAGTTTTAATGCCATTTATAAGTCTATAAGGTGCTTCATAACCATCTTTAACAAGCATCCACATGCGATAATCAATAGATTGTAAAAGGTGGACATGTGAGTTTTCCAAAAATTAAAAGGTATGTTATCAAACAAAGGTGGATGAGTAATGGAATAACCTTCAGCGGTGGTTCTATTCCCAAAGTTAGCCATGGATCAGATTCAAATGTTTTTCAAAACTATATTTTATGAATCCCGCTCTAATACTACTTGAAAGTTCGTTAGGGATGTTAAGCCCTTATGAACTCGTCCCGATGCTAACCAAGAGTGGGGTTGAATTGGTAGTTTTAAAATTTTGTGAGCAAATAATGATTTAGAATAATCTTTTTGAATATTTTTAAAACCAATTACAGTAACGCGATGATGTGCAGATATTCAATGATAATAGAATAATAATCACAATCACACAATCATCAATAGAAAAATAAGTGCAAAAAATAATCATAAAGAACACACCACATTTTATAGTGGTTCGGTCAACTTGACCTACGTCCACTCCCCAGAGCCTCCCCTCCGAGTATTACACTAACACTAAGTGACTCTCCTTCTGCTCCCACAGCAAGGCAGAGAAGCCTGTACAAAACTTCTTTCCACGAACCTGGTGAGGAAAAGAACCTGAACTTCTTTTGCTTCCTCCTAAAGCAGGCAGAGAACCTAGACTCATTTCGCTTCCTCCTGAAGGAGGCAGAGAACCTGGATCTTCTTGATGATAATCCTACCATAGAACTACCAACAAGACAAGAGACGACGACTAGAGAAGATGACTCAAATCCTTGCATGGAGCAACCTTTGTGAACACCTCACAAACTCCCCCTCATAAGATCCTCTCTCTCTCTCCCAAGCTCTCTCTCTCTCTCTCTCTCTCTCTCAAGGTTTTCTCTGGTAAGGAAAGTGGCAAAAGATTTTTTTTGTTGGAAGAAAAAGATCTTAAATAGGAGGGCTCAAAAATTATCCTAAATCTCAACTGATCGTCAAAGATCATCCTGTATGATCAGTATAAAATCTCATATATCAGCCTGGACAATCTGGTTTCTTTAGACGATTAGATAACAAAGTTTGTTCAAATCGTCCCGTACGATTCTGAGATCATCTGGGATGATTAGTGTAAATCAAGAATTTCGTCCAGATGATAGTTTTGGATGTCCAGGAGAAAGGCCTGGATGATCAAAGGAAAATGACTTTATCATCCAGGATGATATATATATCGTCCTATATGATTAGTTCAAAATTGCCCAAAATCATCTAGGACACAGCTCTGGACGTACAGGTCAAACATGCTGGATGATTTTAAAATGACTTGATCATCCAGGATGATACGTATATCATCCCGTACGATTAGTTCAAAAAGTCGAGAATCATCTTGAAAATAGCTCTAGACGTACAGGTCAAACATACTGGATGATTTTAAAATGACTTGATAATCCGGGATGAAATGTATATCATCCTGTATAATTAGTTCAAAAAACTAAGAATCATCCTGAACACAGCTCTGGACGTACAGGTGAAAGGCATTGGATGGTCAGAATTTTTAATCGATCGTCCCATACGATCTTCTAATCATCCAGGACGATAAGATCATATCAATCAAATATTAATTGCTTTCCTTAATCACCAGACTAATTTAGCATGATTGTAAAGAACCATCCAGGATGATACACGTATCATCCGATATGATCAGACCAAATCTTTAAAAATAAAACTTGCCTAACTCAGTCTGGCGGCTGGGATTTTCCAATCTGAGCATATCGTCCCGTACGATGGGTCTATCATCTAGGATGATCTGCTTAATCAAAATAACTTAACATGGTCGTCATAATTAGGGTTTCTATTTTTATTAGATTATCCAGGATGATATGAATATCGTCCAGGATGATATGAATAAAAAAATTGAAAATAGAAACTCTAATTCACTAAAACTCTCCCCTTGAGTGTGTGTGTGCAAGGTTACTTAGCTAGGGGATCAATTATATTATATTTGACTCAAGAAAGGGAAAAATTACATTTAAACACACTAAAACTTGATCTTGAGTGGGCTTGAATTGCATTTGATCTTTTGTACCTAAAATGTTAGCCAAACAGAAATAGAACACAGAAGTGTTTGTTATCATCAAAACTATAATCCTTAAAGCCAAATTTGCAATATTAGCCCCCATAGCTAGGCGGAGAAGCCCTTATAGAATCACTTTCACCTTCCCAGTGTGGTGGAGAACCAAAAGCTTTTATACCCTCTCGATGATGGCAATGAACCTTGAATTTTTTACATCCTCCTCATGTAGGAAGAGAACCCAAATCATTTTACTCCCTCCTAGAGTAGGTAGAGAATCTGAATCTTTTTACTCCCTCTTAGAGTAAGTAGAGAACCTAAATCCTTTTACTCCCTTCTAGAGTAGGCAGAGAACCTGAATCTGATGCTAAAGAGTATCTCCCTAGAGCCACCAAGGAATCATGAAAGCAGCTTGAAGAAGATGATGGAAACCTTGCTTGGAGTAACCTTTATGAATCCCTCACAAGAATCTCTCCCTCTCTCCCAAAGCTCTCTCTCTTTCTTTTGTAAGATATCTCTCAAAATAAGTCGACAATAAAAGATTTTACATAAGATTTTATGGGAGCTTAAATAGGGAGCCACCAAAAGATGCCCTAATTTTCAATTTTGTGCTTTTGATCATCCAATACCATTCATGATCGTACTGTATGATTTATTCAATACCGCCTTTTCAGCCAGTACAAACTCCACCCTACTGTATGATTAGTACAAGTGTTTATAAGGATCATCCGATACGATTGAGAACTTCATCCTGTCCGATTAGTACAAAGACATAGCTAATAGTCCCAGAATCGGATTGTCCTATATGATAGAATACATCATCTAGTACAATTAGTATAAACACATAATGAATCATCCCAAATGATGGGGGCATTTAATTATCATCCCATGCAAGAACCGAGTCATAAAGTATGATCATTTCTGATTGTCCTATACGATCTGATTGAACAGTTTAACCATAATTAATTTATTCATTATTATCATATATCATACAATACGATACGGATTATACAATATAATTAGACACAATTTTTGAATATTAAAATATTACCTAAATTGTAATTGGTAGTTATTTTACTAATTATAACTT
The DNA here is from genome assembly GCA_019925795.1 of Dendrobium chrysotoxum. Taxonomy (NCBI): domain Eukaryota; kingdom Viridiplantae; phylum Streptophyta; class Magnoliopsida; order Asparagales; family Orchidaceae; genus Dendrobium; species Dendrobium chrysotoxum. The sequence continues at coordinate 5,135,418 of CM034310.1, forward strand.
ATCATCCTGTACGATATGGATCGTACTATATGATTAGTTTAATCCCTCTTAATTAATAGAGGATGCCCTAATTAGGATTTTTGGTTAACAGATCGTCCAGTATGATATAAATCGTACTGTACAATTAGTTCAAAAAATCAAAAAAATTTCTAACTCACCAACTCACTCTCTTAAGTGTGTGTGTGTGTGCAAGGTTGCTCAGCTTAGTGTCCACCAAATACATAACTTGACTCAAGAAAGATAAAAATACATAGAAATTAAAATTATAGATTGACTCAACCCTAGTTTACCTAATCTTGAGCTGATTGATATTGCCAGTAGACTTGTGAACCTGAAATGTTAGTAAGCAGGGCAACAAAATAAATTTGCAATAATAACAGTGATAAGGAAACAATAATATTGTTATCATCAAAATCACAATGCTTGGGCCTAGATTTGCAACATCTCTCTCTCTCTCTCTTCCTCTCTCTCTCTTTCTCTCTCTCCACATACACACACACACACACACACACACACATATAATGTTTTTTTTTGCTTCTTTCAACTCTAAATACAAGTTAGAGTAAATATATTTTTCTCACCAAAAACTTACAATATTATTTTCTTTATTTTTTATCTTCATATATTTCTTTTACCTCAACTTCCAAATAGAGCATAAGATATACCATGAAGTTTAATTAAAATTTATTAGAAAAAATATCTTATGACGGATTCTTATAGAAATAAAATATGAGTAGGAAAATTTTTAATACATGTCATTGTATTGGGATATGTATTAATTTTGAAATAAATAGGTATGTCCAAATTTTTTTACAAAATAAAAATTGATGATATATTTTTTATATTTATTCCAAGATTAGACAACTTATATTTATTATTGATAGCTTATTTAGTTGCATAGAATAAGATTGGATGTTAAAAAACTACAAAATCTTTGATAGTTTAATTATCTTCTTGACTATGATTAAAAATTCATATTAATTTTAAGGAAATAAATATAACAAAATCTCTTACATATAATAAGTTTATTTTAAGGCATGTTTCTATCAACAATTATTTTCTAGAACATGTTTCTATCAATAATTGATTGAATGAGATCTCAACAAAATTTATAATTCGAGGAGCTCTCATTTTAGGTATTAAATGATCAAAGCATTTCCTTATCTTGAAAATTTTGTATAACTTGAGATTCCTCTAGCAACATAACCAATCCTTTACAATATGATTTGTTTGAAGTTCTTTAAGTCCTTTTAGATGATTAAGGAGTCCAAAATGAATAGTTTGAAGAGCATTAAAACCTTACATAAGGACATGACATGCGTGTGCTCTTATGTGTGCTCCCAAGCAATAAGAATGGCTAATAGTTTTAGATTGATTACCTCAATTAAAAGTATAACTAGTTCATGGGTTGGGGAACTTCACCTGGTAGAAACAAAGTTTTTTGCAACTTTCTTGGACAACTTGGGAGTGAACAAAGGAGCTCAAGCTTACTTTGAAAGGAGGTTATAACTCTAGGCTAGAAGGGTTTTTTTAGGCTATGGAGCAGTGAATTAAGCCAATTAAGATTTTAGGTTCATGAAAGGCTCTCAACTATGATAGGTGTTTATAGGCCTTTGAGGCTTAACTAGAGGATCATGCTAACTCCTTGGAGGTTAACAATCAAGTTCAAATGATTTGAAGACATGTGGAGTCCTTTGAGAGGCCAATTGGTGAGCTAGATATTTGGTCTCTTATATAAGGCTTAATTCACTCATATTGATTGATCAAAGCTCATTAATAGCTATAAGCAGACTCTTAAGATAAGCAAGGATAAATATTGAGAACTAGATGGCCTAGTTTGGTAGGTTTGAGCTCTATTTACAAAAATAACTTTTGAAGAGTTTGGGTTGGGTTAGATAATTAATTCTCAAGTCAATTGTTACTAGGGTTTACTATGGGTTAAGGCCAAGAGTAATGAGGGTTAATTTCCTTAATTGAGGTTTAATAAATAAAACTTAGGCATTTGGGACTAATATAAGTTAGTTGATTTGTCTAATTAGCCACATAATACTAGGGTTATGGCTTACAATAATAAATGGGCAATTAATAAGGTAAGATTAGGTTAGTTTCAATCAATAAGGCTAATTAAATGTTTGGGTTAAGTTTGGGATAAAACACCAAAGATTGGGTTAAACTAGCCATTAAGATGTAGGGTTAGGTCATATATGCATATGGGCTAGTTAATGTAAGTTTATGTTTGGTTGACTAAGCAATCTTGAATCATTGGGATAGTTTGGTTAGGTTAGGTTAAGTTGGCTGATATGATCTAATTTGCATCTTAGAGAGATTTGGTTATGCTAATTAAAATAGGCTAAGGTCTTGCTAAATAAATTGAGGCATATTCCCTTATAAGGGTTCATGTAGTTTTAGAGTATTGATTTTAATTTTAGGATTTTAGCTTGGTTACATAACTATATTAGGGTTTGGTGAGTTCATTAAGGCTTAATATTTTAGGTCACTTAAGGTCTAGGTCAAGTCCTGTAACCTACTAGATTCGATTGAGAAAGATTATGTTTTTAAAAAGGTTAGGCTCAATCTTTATAGTTTACCAAATTAATTATGCATAATATATTGTTTGGATTTACTGCTAGGCCTGGCCAAGCTGATGAATTATGCTCACCTTGCAAATATAAGTCAAGAGTGGTTTACGCCACCTTTGATTTAAGGAGTTAAAAGAGTTTGATCTTAACCAGCTTAGCTATATTTCATTAAGAACTTGGATTTGAAAATTAATTAATAATGCCACATCCTCTTCATTATTACTAAAAAATACATCAAAGAGGTAATGTGTAAAGTGGTGCCTCTCAACATCTACTTGATTATCTTTGAAAGACCATCTCTATAGAATAAAGGCACAATCATTTATCGAAGGGCAATAATATTGTATCTCCAAAGATGGTGTTAGATATATTGTCAACCAGAGTGAAAGATGGTAGCTTTTGGACATGCAGTGGCTTGACAGGTGAAGAGATCAATAATTGTGCACCAATGCTTCATTTTCATTTTGTCTAAAAAGACTAGTCTTATGATAATGCCAAATTATTGACCTAAAAAGGATTTCAGGAGAATACATAGAACAAAAAAAAAATAGTTGATTGGGCTTTTTGAGGAGTGAAAGCCAAGCTTATAGAAACGCATGGAAGAATATCAAACTTTTTCAAGAGCAAACGTTTAAGAGTTTCAGTGACATATTCAGAGGAAACTCAAAAAGTTTCACCCAAAACTCACATATTTTTAATGAAAGTACACTAAAAATTCTTTTGCACTCATTAAATTTATATTAAGATTTTGAATTCATTATGATTATCTCTCATTTAAATAATCAATATTATACATATCTATGTGCATTTCCTTAAATTAAATTTGCTTTCCACATGCAAAATATTATGTTATATATCAAATAATCTATTTTGTAAAATTACACTTATTTTATTTAATGTAATATATTACACAACATGTTAATAATAATTCATTAACCTATAGTTTGTTAAGTGCAATTTCCAAAAACACAAAAGTGATATGTATAATGTTGACTATTAAAGAACTGTAAAGGAAATAAGTTTCTACTATTACTGTAATATAAGTAATATGCTATTGCTCATACAAACATCATGTATATTCTCCTTGCCGTTTGCTTTACTATAGAGATTATATTTATACTAAGTGTGCAGGTGTAGCTTTACACATTTATGTATGTGATGCTTTGAGTTTGTTAGTAGCCGACAGTTGTGATTGCTCTGCTTTGGAGTAGTGGAAGTCAGTATCAGTGTTGTGTGTGGTTCTTACTCCCCCGCAAGCTAATGGATCTTGTTGAACTGTCAGCTTGTCTCTGAGTTGTTGAAACCTTGTGGTTGGTAAGAATTTGGTTAGGATATCGGCCGCTGATCTTTGGCATTTATAGGGAGTATGCAAATCATATGCGATTGAATGTGATCCAGGAGAAAATGATGATTGATCTCTATGTGTTTCATCCTAGCGTAAAACACTAGATTGTTGGCAAGTGTGATTGCAGGTATATTGTCACAGTGGAGATCGATAGGATGTGAAGGAGGAAGCTGAAAGTCAGTGAGGAGTCAACGAAGCCAGATGATGTCTGCAGTGGCAGTTGCAAGTGCCCTGTACTCTATTTTTGTGGACGATCTGGCTATAGCATGTTATTTCTTGACACTCCATGAGAGAAGCGTGTTGCCCAGGAAAGTACATAAGCTGGAGGTCGATCATCTGGTTTGAGTGTCACTAGCCTAATTGCATCAGAGTAGAAGGTGAAAAGGAATGGTCCCGTTGATATGGGAAGCCCCTAGTGGAGGTTTCCTTTGACATAGCGTAGCACGCATTTAAGAATATAGGTATGATGAGGAAGTGGATAATGCATGTGCTGACAGAGCAGATTTATAGTATATAGGATGTCCGGGCTAGCGCGTGATCGTTAAATATTATAATGATCCGGTGACTTTGCAGTACATCTGCGAATTAGCTAGAACAGGATCGAGAGAAATGTTGGATGTAAGTTTGGTGTAGGTTGGATTAGCAAGAGGTTTGCAAAGGTGAAGTTCAACTATTTTTGGAATGGACAAGGCATAAGATGACTGAGATAAGAAATAGCCTTGCGACTGTTTAGCAATTTGAATGCCTAGAAAGTTATTTGCAGATCCCATATGTTTCATAACAAAGGTGCTATTAAGTTGATTAATAAGGTAGTCAAGTAATTGTGCATCTTACCAGTGAGGAGTATGTCGTCAACATAAACGAGAAGGTAAAACTGGTTGCATTTTTTGTGAAAAGTAAGGAGAGATAAGTTTTCTTTGCTAATGGTGAATCCAAGGGAGATAATATACTTTGAGAAAGTATGGAACCATTGGCATGGAGCCTATTTTAAACCATAAAATAGCTTTGCAAAGAAGACATACATGATTGGGTTTGATGGTGTCTTTAAAGCCTTTTGGTTGGGTCATATAGATGGTTTCATTTAAGTTGCCATGAAGAAAGGCAGTGGTGACATCAAGTTGATGTATGTCCCATTTATGATTGAGGGCTATAGTTAGCAGAGCACAAATTGTTGGAAAGTTTGCAACGAGGCTAAATATTTCAAGGTAGTTCAGTCCATATTCTTGGCGATGGACTTGAGCTACAAGCTGAGCCTTGAATTTGACTATGGACCTATTTGAGTGCAACTTTGTGCAGTAGATCCATCGACAAACAAGAATTGGAGTGTTGGATGGCTGTGGTACAAGGGTCCAAGTTCCTTATTGTTGAAGGCCTAAAAATTTTGCAACCATGGCGTCATGCTAGTGGGCTAGTTTGCTGACCTCTACATAAGTTATTGGATCAAGTAGAGGTGATGAGACATTCTATTATTGGGTGTAAAGCAGATTCAATAAAGTGCATGGTTTAAGGGAGCCAATCTTAAGTTGAGTAATCATAGGATGAGTGGGTGGCATCTGTTGCGATGGAGGTGGAGTAAATGGGATGTCCGGGCAGAAGAGTTGGTGGAGGTAGTAGCTGGAGGAGCATATGATAGTGGAGATATTGGATGTAGGGGTAAGTAAATAGGGATTTGGAGTAAAGTTTGACTTACTGATAGATGAGTTAGCAAGTAGTTTGAATGGGAAGTGATGTTCGTCAAATGTAACATGACTAGAAAGATATATGTGATTGGTGGAAGGATCCATACATCGATAGCCCTTAGAGTTATCCAAATAGCCCAGGAAGACACAAACAGTGGATCTTGGAGCAAATTGATGTTGGTTTAGTGGAAACCGAGGAAAACATGCACAGCCAAATGTATGTAGCATGGAGTGTTTGGTTTTTGCTGGTAGAGAATTTGGAGAGGACAAGAATTATTTGTGGAGCAAGACAAAAGCCTATTTATGGGGTAGGAAGCTATAAGAACAGCTTCAAGCCAAAAAGTGTATGGTATAGATGAAGAATGAAGAAGTGTTCTGGTGGTTTCAGTGAGATGACAATTTTTCCGTTCTGCCACACCATTTTGTTCATGTGAGTAAGGGCATGATACTTGATGTTGTATGCCATTTTGATGAAAAAATATAAGAAGCTGTTGATTGATATATTCTTTTCCACCATCTGATCTTAAGCACTTTATTTTATGAGATAATTGATGTTTAATAAATGCTTTGAACTTAATGAAAATTGAAGTTACTTCTATGTAAATCTTGAATAATCATCAATGAAACTAACATAATATCTATAGCCTTGATGTGAGGCAACTAGGGAGGGACCCCATACATCCAAGTGAAAGAAGAGTAAGAGGTGTAGATTGTCTGTTAGACGATTTAGGGAAAGAAAGTATGTGGCCTTTGGAGACCTTACAATCAAAGAAAATGTAAGAAGAAGTGGGAATATTGAGTTCCTTGTTGCAATTTGAGATGACTATTAGGACTTCATGATGAGGATGACCTAATTGATTGTGCCATAGACATGGAGATTTGTGGATTGCGAAGAGAGTTGAAGTACTGGAGGCCGAGCTAGGTGGGTGGATTGGGTAGAGACCACTACTGCTGTATCCCTTTAGAAAAAGTTGATGCATCCTCAAATCCTTGATGGAAAAACCGGTTTCATCAAATGAAACAGAGATGTTATTGTGTTTGGTTAAATTGGAAATAGAGATGAGGTTGTGGGGAAGTTTGGGAATGTGAAGGAGTGGAGATAGATGCAACTTACTATGGGGTGCTGGAAGAATTCCTGTGCCTACGTGTGCGATGGGAAGCAAACAACCATCACCTATCATGATGTTATCTAGGCCGTGGTATGGTGTAGGCTGAGACAGATTGTCGAGAGAATGGGTTAGGTGAAATGAAGCTCCCGAATATAGGTACCAGTCAGGATTAGCAATGTCGGTAGTGGCAACCATAACTTTGGTTGGAGGATTGGTCATTAGCACTGATGAAGTGGGAATGTAATTGAGGTTAAGGCGATGCCAACATATGGTAGAAGAATTTCCTCGCTTATTGCAAATATGACAAATAAGGGCCGATAATGTAGATGATTTGGTGGTGGTATTTGTAAAGTGTCCATGGCCGTGATAAGAATACAAAGCTATGGTTGAATCGACAAGTGGGTGATGTCTGGATGCTTCGGCCTAGAGGTTGATATATTTATTGAGCAGTAAGGAGTATAAGTCATCTAGACTTATAGGGTGGAACATGATATGAATGGAAGTTTTGAAGGTTTTATATAGTGGAGGTAGACCATTGAGTGTGTGTAAGATTATGTCTTGAACGTCAACATTGGAACCGGCAGCAGAGATGTTGTCTACAAGGGTTTTGATCTCTTTAAGGTATTAAGTCATGGTTAGATTTTTCATGGTGATGTTGTGAAGCTCATTTTAGAGTTGGATTACTCTAGATCTATTGGATGCTTACAAGCGGCGCTCGATTGTCGACCAAATTGCCAAGCAATATTCCGAATGCAGTACAAACGGGAGAATAGATGGTGAGAGAGTAGAACATAAAGCTACTGCCAGATTTTAATCTATGATACCCACTCGGCATACTTGGAATTTGTTCATGTGCTACCATCAATAAGCTGGACGAAGCAGGAAGGTGGATTTGCTATAGGTTTGAGGAATGCGGCAAATCCATTTGCTCTGAGGAGCATGAGAACCTGGGATCTCCACATAAAACGGTTTTCAATGGAAAGTTGAGTGGGAACCATGGCTTTAAGGTTGGAAATAATAAATTTCAAGTGAGAATGCTGCAGATTTCGATGAAAGCTGCTGAAGGTAGATCGCTGACCTGTGAGAAAGAGGACTGCGCCATTTTCTGTATGAGAATTTTAATCCTGCTCTGATACCATAAAGAACTGTAAAGAAAATAAGTTTCTACTATTACTGTAATATAACTAATACGCTACTGCTCACACAGACATCCTGTATATTCTCCTTGCCGTCTACTTTACTGTAGAGAGTATAATTATACTAAGTGTGCAGGTGTAGCTTTAGACATGTATATATGTGATGCTTTGAGTTTGTTAGTAGCCGACGGTTGTGATTGCTCTACTTTGGAGTAGTGGAAGTCATATCAGTTGTGTGTGTGGTTATTAACTATCTATAAGAAGAGATAAATATGATTAAGTATTTAATTATCATTAAAATTCTATTTAATTTCATGTGTGTTATAGCTTTAACCCTGAAAAAAAATCAAATCAAAATTTAACACCTAACATAAGAAAATGTTACAATTCATCTTTTATGGCCACTACACAAAATGAAATGCAAAATGGAATCCAAGGTTAGATATGTAATTTACTACGTCCCCAGCCTCAAATCAACTCTGGCACAACTTATCATATGCTGATAATCTCTCCTTCCTCCAATAAATAAAAATACCATCATTTTTTGGTCAGACCAATGAACCAAAATTATTACTCTTAAATCATTATTTTTTACCTCCTTTTTCATCCTCTCACTTGCCCTAAATACTCTCACCATCCATCCATCCATCTTGTGCTTCTCCCTTCCTCTATGCAACAGTATTTTCTCTCTCTTCCTCTCTTCTTCTCCCTTCTCCTTTTTCCAAGTCACTGAGCACACACAAAATGGGGAAGCTTTACCTTTGGACTTCTCCATGACAGGTGACAACACTTGAGGAGAAGCAAGGAGAAGAGAGTTCATCTCTATCTCTAACACTTCACAGAGCTCTGATCTGACTTCAATGGGAGTTATTTATCACTATGGTTCTTCCATCCTCCTATGCCCTGAGGACAACAGTAGCATCCTTGGATTTGATGATGATGAAGAGCTGGTCATAAATGGCAAAGTTCAGGGGAGTGGACTTGGGAAGATTTTGGACCAAAAGACTGCTTTTTTCCGAGATTCCTTCAAGGTTTTCCCATTGCAGTCTGAGGAATGCTTGTTTTTGTTGATGGAGAAGGAATCTGAACATCTCCCAACAAGAGATTATGCCAAGAGATTGATCAGTGGGGCATTGGACATGTCTGTAAGAATGGATGCTGTTGATTGGATTTGGAAGGTGCCTCCTCTTTACTTTATTCTTGATTAAGCTGCTGGATTTGGATAATAAATTTTTCTCTTGCTTGATTAGAGTTTCACCAATAGAGTTTTTGGAGGAGGAGGAGGAGGTGGTGGAGGGGATTAATGAGTTGTAATCTTGAATGCTTTAGATGCAGTTTCATCCCCTTTTTCATTCATGAATAGCATAAAGTTAACTGTTTCTTTTTTTGATTAATTTCTGCTATGAATCACATATTTTTAGTTTCTTTTTGCGATTTTGCTGTGCTGGCTTTTCAATGAATTTGTTCTTTGATGCCATATGCCTTTTGTTTTGATGCTGATATATGAATTTTTTGTCTTGCTTTAACTTTGTAACTGTTGCTCTGTACGTGCTTTATTTCCTTTTCCATCAATCAGCTCTGATAAGTTGAATGATTTTTATTTTCTCTTTTGTTTATTCATCTGCTTTTGTTGCTCTCCTAATATTCTTGCTTATCTGGGTTTGATTAATGGGCAATTGCACTGAAATGTGCAGGTTCATGCCTATTACAGCTTTGGACCTCTGAGTGCCTACTTATCTGTAAATTATCTTGACCGGTTTCTCTCGACCTATGAACTCCCTGTAAGAATTATGCTAACCATTTACTGGTATTTTAGTGCAGCTTAGCCTAAAATGTGTACTTCTGGCATTATTTTTTTATTAGTAGTGATATTTATGTTCGATTAGTCAGTTAAATTTCTTTAATTTTTTTTCCTTTCATCTTTATCTGTAGAAAGGGAAAGCTTGGATGACCCAATTGCTAGCTGTGGCCTGTTTATCTTTGGCTGCGAAGATGGAAGAAACTGAAGTTCCTCTATCTCTGGATTTACAGGTGAGGATTCATGAATCAAAGCTTGTCATTTTAATTTCTTATTACCTTATTTTTCTAAACGGTTCATGTTGGAAGATGCAATAGATAGGCAATGCCAAATATGTATTTGAGGCAAAGACTATACAAAGGATGGAGCTATTGGTACTTAGCACGCTCCAATGGCGGATGCTATCTGTGACACCTTTCTCGTTCATCGAGTACTTCCTCAACAAGTTTAATGATAGAAATTTGTCAGAAGCATTCGAGCTCAGCCATTGTGTGGATCTAATTTTGAAAGCAGTTAGAGGTTGGTTTCAGAAAATTCGTTCCTTAAGAAAGTTAAGGAAATAAGAGGGATGCTTTTGTAATTGATACGTGGCATCTTAAGTGCAGGAATTGGAATTTTGGAATTCAGACCTTCAGAGGTGGCTGCTGCAGTTGTAATGACTGCATTGGGTGGTGATGAAATGGTAGACATTGAAAAGGCTTTGAGTTGTTGTTGCAATTATGTTAAGAAGGTAAATGAATTGCATTAAACTTAGGCTTTTTGTTTGGATTTTGAAGGATGTTAGTGAAAATGAAACGAATCTCTACAATTTATGAGTTGATTATGAATCTACAACCAGCTTTTGAACCAATATTTCTGATTTTCTTGTACTCAAAATCCTAATATTCAAGCACAGCTTTAGTTTCCGTACATCTTTTTGAGTAAGTTTGGCAGATTTCTTTTGATTCCGATTTGGATTTGAGTATTGCTTGCAGGAGAAAGTTATACAATGTTATGAAGCAATACAAGATATTAGACTACTGGAGGGTAATCCTCTGCCAGTCCCATCAGTGCCACGGAGCCCAATTGGAGTATTGGATACTAAATGCTTGAGCTACAAGAGTGATGAAACCGCAACTCCACGGGAAAACTCTCAGAATAATTCTCCAGCAGCAAAGAAGAGGAAGCTGAACAACCTATCTGAATCATAGTAGAGAAGATTTCTCCTGACAATTTTAAAGAGGCATTAGTACTTTTTGAGCTCTTTCTTCTTTGGCTAGAGAGACTTTTTGGTATGGCCAAAATCATAGTAGAGATTAGAGAAGATTTAAAGAGGCAGAAGTACTTTTGACCTCTCAGTTGTTTGGTTACTGAGAGTTTTTGGTGTTGGGCAAGGCATGAATGAGTAAGTGTAACACAAAGGGAGAGCAAAAAAAAATTAAAAAGAAAGAAAAATAGAAGAAGAAGAGTGAAATAATCATATATATGGGACCATTATTTCATGCCTTAATCATTATAAAGTGACTACCTGAACTAGACAAGAAGGGCAGACAACAGCAAAGAAAACAGTAAATATGGAAACTTATATCAGTTTCATAAAACTGATATGGAAGAATTTGCTGCATTATGTGTGTTATCCATCTTCTCTTGTGCTTTTGATAGCATTCTATTGTCTGGTATCTACTACCCCTGTCATACTAAGGGACAACGAACTGTATAAATTTTGGGTTCTATTATGAGAGGCATTTGAAGCCATGTCCCTTGGCGTTTATAGTTTCATGTAACTAGTTCTAAGAATGTGATCTTACTATATGTTCCAGTTTCTTATGCTTTGTTCTCATGTGGGCTCCTAGTATATTAACTCACCAAGGTTGGTGTCAAATGGCAATATTGTTTCTTTCCTGATGGAACTGAAGTTTCTTTAGGAAGGTCTGATTTATTTCTATTAGGAACATATTTGTTAATGATTCGAGCTTGAGCTGCTATGACTTTGGCTTAGAATTGGCTCTAAATCATTTAATCTGATCTCAAGCCAAGCCAAGTTTGGTTCAAGATACGCTTGATTTGATGATCTCGAACCGATCTAGGCAAGGCTCATTAACTTTGATCTGAATTTAATTTAAGCTAAAAATTGATCTAATCTTGATTATTTTTTGTGTCTTCTAAGATAAATTTGTAGTCCAACATGTGAGCTTAATTGACTCTTAAGTTTAAGTAATTTAATATGAAAAAATTATGCCAAAACTCTCACCCTTTCCTATTTAAGCTTTCTTTTTGAAAGGGCTCTATTTAGTTCACCTTACTAGGGCTTGATGTGGGCTACTGTCTCTCTACCAAGGTCTTCTCCACAACCCTTTTACAGGCTTTCCAGCTCTTGAATGAGACCTGTTACTTCAAGGAAATTTCCATGGCTAGGTCAAAAGAGAGAGGGAGAGCTGGCTTTACTGATTTCTTTAGGTCTGGTAACATTGGGTGGGCCCAACCTTAGCTTTATCCTGATCCATTCCCCCTTTGGAGCCTACCTATAATTTCTCTTAGGTTCTCTCTATTGAATGAATATCCCTTAGAAGTTGGATGACATGCAATATATGTAGAGTTATTGGTAATTATGAAGATAAAAAATAGAAAACATGATAGGGATGTCAATTGTTTTGTTTGATTGAATAAATTTAATTTATATAATGTAGTTATAATATTGTTTTGAGTAAGAATTCAAAAATTGAATGAAATTATTGTAAAGATTGGTTGAGAATCTTCTCTCTGAAATTTATTCATATTTTATATTTCCAATAATGATATATATTACATGTATAAATACATATATATGTGAAAAGAATTAAATTTGTGAATTTCATTTTTTTGTGATTCAAATTTTTGAGAATTTTTGGATTTAATTATTTTGTACAAATAATTTAATTTGTGATTAAAAAAAAATCTCACCTATTTATTGTAATGGCATTCTATACCTTTATGAATGGGTGTCACAATGGGAAATGAATGATAGGGAGGGGATTATGAATATTTTATGAATTCTTGATGATATAATTAAGGCTTCGTCTAGGACAACTTTTGAGCACTATTTTTTAGTTGTTTTCAAGAAATTTTTGTACTGCAAAGTTGTTTTAGAAAACAGTAAGAAAATAGTCTCAAATGAAGTCTAAGAATTCCACACTTCTTAAAATATGGAGATTGATGATGATGTTGGTAGCACCAAGGGTTTTAATCTTTGGTGTTTTGCTATTTTGCTCTTAGGAGGGTTTCAAAATGTGTTAGGGTTGATGCTTAAGCCTTTGTAAGGGTTGGAATGGAATGTCGTTCAAGTTTCATGTAATGGAAGGATGAAATATAGGGATGTTGAAATTCTAATTGAGTTTTGACAACTAGAGTTTTTTGCTTTTAGGACTTTAGAAGGTGGACATCAATGACTTGAAAATACTTGGAAATTGAGGAAGAATTTCTTAAGAATAATTTTTGGAGATTTTCATAAAATTATAATGGGTCAAATGGAGGTTAGAATCCAATTAGGTCATATTCAATCTTGTTATGGCCTTCAGCTTTAGGAGAGATGTTTTGAAGAACTTGAAGGGAAAGGGCTATGAAATGGTGTGGTGATGAGTGTGGAAAGATTCTATAGTAAAAAGAAAAAAATTTAAATAAAATTAAAATAGACTTGCTGCCCATCAAAATAGTAAGGTTAAAAAGATCATCAAACCTCATCATATGAGAGCTATCCACCAAGCCTCCTCTTCTTGGATAAAACATTCATTTTTTGCAAACATGACAACAATATATCTTCATTTTACAATATTTATAGAGGTTTTATAATGCTTGAAATTGAAATAAAATTAAATAGAGGGAGTAGTCTTGGCCCACTGGCCCCACTTGTAGAGGTGTTAAGGTATAGTTATACATCTCTTGGAAATGTTGCTACTCGAGCTCACGAGTTTATATTTTTTATGATAACAAACATTGTGGCACATATCTTTATGTCTCTTTCAACATTGCACCATTCAAAGATGATTCAGGACTCAAGATTGGGTAGACTAAGTTATGTTGAAAGAGTCTATAATTTTCATTTATATATTTTAAATTTCTTGAGTCAAGTTCTGTAAGGGCGTATGCTAGCCTGATGATCATACACACACACAGGGGGAGCAAAAATAACTTTAAATAATTTAATTTTTCTATACATCGTACTGTATGATTTAGTACCATACTGGATGTACGATTTAGTATCATACTGGACGATCTGTTAATATATGAATTAATTAAAATATTTTATTTATCTTAAAAATAATTTTGAAATATACTAATCGTACAGTATGAACACCACATCGTACTGGATGATCCGTTATAATTAGAGTTCCCACCGTTCAATAATTTAGGAAAAATTTGAATTAGAAATATTGCTCTATTTGTACCGTACAATCTTGATCGTACTATATGATGTGTATAATCTTGCTTAAATTAATCATGTGATTAGTCAATTGAATCTGCTTAATTTTGATATTCTGATCGTACTGTACAAACTAGATCATACTATACGATCAACATAGATGATATTTGGTCGTCCCAGGATTCGTCCTAGACGAACTGCATGATGATTGAACTAATCATACTATACGATCCTGCGATAGTACTGTATGATCTTCGACGGCTGAGTTGAATTTTTAGGATTTTTTGAGGCCCTCTATTTAAGCTTTCTCAAAAAACTTTGTATGAGTCTTTGGTATGCATTGAGTCTTAGTTCTTCTAGAGAAAACTTGAAGAGAGAGCCTTGAAAGGGAGAGAGGAAAGGGCAGAGTTTGAGAGGGAGAAGATCCTTGTGGTTTTAAGGGAGTGTGGAGGGGGTTTGTCTTGAGGAAAGTTTTGGGAAGAAGAATATCTCTTTGGTGTCAAAGGACCCGGATACTCTGCCTCACCAAGGAAGGTGAGAGTGATTCAAGGTTCTCTGTATTCACCAGGAGGGTGAAAAAGGATTCAAGGTTTTCTTCTTTCACCAAGAGGGTGAAAAAGAATTCTAGGTTATGTGCCTTCATCAGGAGGGTGGAAAAGGATTCTAGGTCCTTTGTCGCATCAGATTGGTGGAAGAGATTTTTTAAGGGTTTTTTCGCCTAGCTGTGGGGGTAAAATGAGAGTCACTAAATGTTTAGTGCAATACCTGGAATGAAGGTTTCCAGAGAGTGGACGTAGGTCAGGTTGGACCGAACCATTATAAATTCTGGTGTGTTTATTCTTATTATTTTTTCTGCACTTTTATTTTTTTGTGATTTACAATGTCATTGGAAAACTTTGATTTTTTTTGTTATTTTGAATTTATACGCTTCCGCATTAGGGATTAAGGTGTTTGTTTTCAGATATTAAAAATGCTATAAAAAGATTTTTCTTTTTTGCTTTAAATAATTTTTTAAATAACCAATTCATCCCCCTCTTTTTGTTAGCCTCGGGCTGATTCTTTTAGGTTTAACAACTTTCACAAACTTTCAGGAAAAGTGTAACCACCTCTCTCAATGAGGAGGATAACCAACTACTTAAAGTTTGATTTATTTTTGTTTAACTACCAAGTGTATTTAATTTTAATCTAACATTTCCTTCATGTGATTCCTCCAAGATTTCAAAAGCCAAAATTCAAATTTTAAAATTACAATCACAAATAAAAATCACAAACATCTTGTCTATTACAACATTTAACACACATAAGAAATCTAAGTAACAAATAAAAGTTTTTATATACTTCTTTCTTAGGGGTTGTTTGATTGGAAGTAAAATGAGTGTAAAGTATTTCAAATGCAGGAGTTTTGAAATATTGGTGTTTTCTTGGAAGAAAAAGTAAATTAAAGTAAATGTAGTATAAATCATTTTAGTTTATTTTTGAGGTAAACTAAACTCATCCAATTTTGAGCAAGAACCGTTTACATTGCAAACAAGCTCGGCCACCTGCCATCGGCCACCACCATCGACCGTCACCACCCACCATCAGCCACCACAAACTCATAATTGATTACCACTGTCGTCGGCCATCACTTGTCACTGAAAGTACGAGATGCGCCAAGAGGGGGGGTGAATTGGTATTTTAAAAATTAATCCTAAACAGGAGTTCTAATATTTTTGGATTTTTTTTAAAATAACAACTCAATAATTAAACGCGGAAGCTACTTATTACAATCACAAAGATGATAATGTAACACAATACTAAATCTCACAATAAAAAGAACTAAAACCAGATTTTTCACCACGCAATTAAAGCAATGAGCAAGTAAGTGAAAAATTAAATGCGGTACGAAAAATGAAAAGAGCACACCAGAATTTTTATAGTGGTTCGGTCACTTGACCTACGTCCACTCCCCGGAGTCCTCTACTCCGAGAGTTGCACTACTAAAAGTTGACTCTCCTTTTGCCCCCCTTGGCAAGGCGGAGAAGCCCTTACAAACCTCCCTTTCACCTCCCCCGGTGTGGCGGAATACCAAACGCTTTGTCACCTCCTCGGCGACGGCAGCGGACCTTCTCCTTTTTCTCCCTCCTGGAGATGGCAGAGTACCTTCTCCTTTTTCTCCCTCCTGGAGATGGCAGAGTACCCGGTGATTGTTGATCTTGAAGCCTCTCTTTCCTTGAGAACCTTTCCAAGACAACCCAAGCCACAAGAGGACCAAAGCATGCAACTTAGCTTGGAGAATAGTGAGAACCCCTCACTCTCCTTCTCCCTCACGCTCAAGCCCACCTTCTTCCTCCTCAAGCCTTGGATCTCTTCCAAGACAAGATTCCTCACAAGAGTCCCTTCCTCTCTTTCAGCTCTCCACAGCAGAAAAGACGACCAACAACTTCTTACTCAATCATCAAAAAATTGTTTTTAAATCAGGCTCCAAAAACCCTAAATTTCAACTCAAAAACGAATAATATCGTACAGTACGATATAATATCGTACAGTACGATCAGTTCAAAACAGACTTCGTTCAGTACGAACCCAGACGAACAGTTCTCTGATTTTACAAATATCGTACCGTACGATTGGAAAATCGTACGGGACGATCAGTTCAATTTCGACTGTTCGTACGGGACGAACCATGGGACGATAAAATTTCGTCTCTGTCTATCGTACAGTACTCCTCAAACATCGTACAGTACGATAGGATATTTCAACTGTTCGTACGGGACGAATGTCGGGACGATATATGGGACGAAAGAATTCGTCTCTGCCTATCGTCCAGCATCGTCAGTACGATCAGTTCATTTTCAGGACATCGTCCAGTACGATAGGAATATCGTCCGGGACGATTAGAACAAATACCTTGGTTTCGTTTGGTACGATCATCAGGACGATCAAAAATCGTCTCTGTCGGTCGTACAGTACGATTTATATCGTACAGTACGATTGACTTTAATTAAGAAACCAAGATCTTTATTTCCTGATTACGGGAGATAATTTTGGTAAGTATTCAAATAATCGTACAGTACGATATACTATCGTACGGTACGATCTACTAATGAGATGAAATAATATAACTTACCAAACTTATTCTGGCGGCTAGGGTTTCAGAATTGAATACAATCGTACCGTACGATATTAATCGTACAGTACGATCTATTCAGAAAAATAGAAAGTTCAGCAATTAGCCGTTAGCCTGATTATTAATGGCATATCGTACAGTACGATACAAAATCGTACAGTACGATAAGTTTAAAAAAAACTTAAACTTAATGATAAAAATCCCCCTGTTTGTGTGTGTGCAATTTCTCCCTTCTCATGCATGCTTTTGTGGCAGACTCAATAAATAGAAATTAAAGAAAAATAGAATTACAATATTTTGAATTTCCTATTCTACCCAAACTGAGTCTCCAGCAATCTTGAGCCAAATGTATTAGACCTGAAATGTTAGTGCTCATAGACAAAAATAAACATTTATAGATTCTGAGATGAATGATATTATTCTAGTAAGTATTATTTAACATCATCAAAATCAAGTGCTTGGGATCCTGGATTGCAACAGTCACCAGCCACCACCGCCACCCACCACTGATTGCCGCTACTAGCATCGGCCACCACCGCTAGCCGCCTCCCGCCTCCCACCTCCCACCTCCCACCATCATATTTGAATTTTACATGACATTCATTTAACTTCAAACCAATATATATATACATTTACTTTACACTCATTCAAAGAACACAAAAGTATTCCTTTTATACTGTATTTATTTTACACAATATTCATTTTACACTATATTTCTTTTTTAGCCAACCAAACAACCCCTTAGTCCTTTATTTGTCAACAAGCACATTTTAGCTTTGGCCTCTAATTGTTGGCAACTTTTGTTACAATATGATATGATAATTGAAATGCATGCAAAAGTTGATTAGATAATTGGATATGTTGGCCTTGCCTGAGCTAGATTTGACATCTCCAATCTACTATATTTAAACTAGTTCACAAGTATGATTTTCTTAACTATGAAGATTTTCCCTAGGGCTTATTTGTAGCTTTCTAAAAGCTATATGCACATATATTCATTGGCAATAAGTCTTAGTCTTTAACTATGATTAGGCATACCAACCAAGTGATGTAGACAAGGAAGAGATTCGAGAAGGAGAGAAAGATAAGAAAAAGTGAAAAGAGAAACAAGAAGATCAAGAGAGAGAGAGGGAAGAGAGAATGAGATAGAGAGAGAAAGATTAGAGAATTAACATTCAATTCATTAATAAACAAGTTTTGATCCAATACAATATATTAATCCTTCTTATTACTTGCTAAACTATTTATATATTAAAAAAGTGAAATAATGCGTCCCTTTTATAATATAAAATATTTGAAATATAATTAAAACTATTTATATGGACACATATTTATAAACTAGCAAGGAAAGACTCCGAGCAAATCATATTTTCCCTCATCACTAAGATAGCTAATGCTATCAAATGGCATACCTATAACCTAATTAATCTCAACTCCTTTAATGGAATGTATCTAGCTACCAAGGCTTAGAAACTAATGAACCCATAATATTCATCTAATACCCTACACGTTTAAGAAAATTATAGAAAAAGTATATTTACTCACAAAATTTTTTTTTGAGGGAGAATAAATTAATGTTTAGTTTGTTGGAAAAAAAAATCACTCACATGTGTAGTACTCTCAATAATAGATGATAGTTGATCCCTTGATTTTAATAATCTCATCACACAAATTGAATAATGAAAAACAAAGTGGTCCTTTAAATATATAAATAGATCAGTTAACTTTGAGTAAGAAAATGTATGATTGTTTATGATATTTCAATTAACTATGAAGTTCATGTTGCATTTAATGCTTAGTTGCCACTTATTCTACACTAACATACTTCTTTGATCAAGCATGTCGAATTCATAAGTGGTTAGAATGAAAAATGAATATACTAACCTAAATCCTTCATATGAATCTTTGGAAGGAAAACAAAGTGTGTATATCTCAAGAGCAAACTCCAATAGTTAGTTGCATCCCATATAAGATTCCTTTAAAAAAAGCTTGTTTAAGGAGCTTTACTTGCAATCAATGTCATAAGATAGAATAAGGATAGTTAGTCTAAAAGTTTTAGGAGATTCAAATGGCAAAAGATAATCTTTGTAAGAAGTAAAAAAAAAAAAGGCCAAAATGAGTTAGAATAGGGTAAAATATCTCTATGAACTAAGGTAATAAAATAAAGGGGTTCAAAATGCCTTAGGAGATATGATAGTTTTAGATCTTATAAATTGATATGATAGTTTTTGATCTTATAATTTTGAAAGGAATATAATTTTTGGGGCCTTATAACTTTTCAAATAAATGAGAAAGTTGATTAGACTTAGCTCATAATACCATAATATTATCTTTATTAACAAACAATGCACAATTGGGATTTCACTACACAATAATTACAGAGAGACACTTAAATTGGACTAATAATACATAGAGAATATAAATGCATTAATTTATATTGAAGGAACTTATATTTCAAAATAACGACAAAGGGCCACCCATAGTGGGACTTACAGCAACATTTAGGGTGCAAGCTCTCATAAACCTAAAGCATGATATACACTATTCTTGATTCATGAGTCGTTGCATTGAGGAGGCCTCATAAACCTAATGAAATGATAGATTTCATAGCCAGGTAATACAACTTACGATCTACATCTGTCAGTCTCCACATCCATTTGACTAATTTTTCTATACTTCATTATTTTTGTTAGTTATATTTTTTATTTTTATTTTTATTTTTATATTTATGTCATCTCTTACTAGTTTGCCTACTTGAATTTTTCTAACTTGTTTATATTTTTCATTTCTATCATTTACTTTTTATTTTATAGTTTTATTCCTCAAATACGGTTGAACGTCTATTATTTATAATGCCTAATTTGTATATATGGCTTACATTATTTTGTTAAACGGACCTCAAATCCAACCTTTTAATGCGATAACATGCTAATTCATCACAATTCGTTGACCGACAAAGACATAATCCGTTATTTTCTCCAAATGATGAGGGCAAATCCGTCACAATAGCTAATAAAATCTGTCGACCTCCTCTCCAATTTCCTCCAAAATGACTGATTTTTCATTTTTGTTTTGCTCCCCTTACCTTCGCCGAGCCTCTTGTCTTCAATATTGGTTCGAGCGTCTAGGGTTTTCGTCTCAGACATTTAGCACTGTAAGTTAAATGAATTCCAGTTTATTAGAATATTGGATGAAAAAAATCTATTTTTTTATTGTTATCTATTTCTTTTCTGCGCCAAATCGGATTTATCATTGCTGCTCTCTGTAAATAGTTGTGTCAGGCTTCGACATTTTTAGGGTTTAGTTGTATTGAACACGTTATTTGCTGAGCGATTTTGAAATTTAGCATTGAAGCCTTGCCATAGTTCCGGATTTTGAGCAGAAGTATGCGGTGGCTGAGTCTCTCCACTAATGTTTACCGGAAAGTGGTTTCCAATAACTTGTATTGCATGTTTATTCTGTAACTGGGGTTCCTTCTCACTGAGCTCTTTCTACATGTTTTCTCTGTCTTCTTTCTTCCGATATATGGGACCAAGGTTTTCTTCCATTGAAACGGGGTGAAGCCATTGGCTTGAACTTAAGAAAAGGTCTCTTCTTGAATTTCTCCCAGAACTTCCAATTGCCTCGTTTTCTTCATCTTGTTCTTATTTTCTGAATCTCTTGTGGCTTTCTCGAGAAGATACAAAACTAAGGGAAGGTAGAGTAGTAATGGTGCGCCTAGCAGCTAAGTAGACGAGATTTTGAGCATTGAAGCATGAGAATGGTATCGCCTGTTGCGCCACCTATGGTTGGAATCATAACTTGTTTTTGATTGCTTCAGGATTGCCGGCTACTTGAAGAGATGAAAATTCCTTATCTTAATAGTTCATACTTGATTGTGTTTTTGGTTACAAGTTGGATTTAACTCATGTAGGATTAGTAAATCTTGTAAAATCAGATTGAATATATCTTAAGAGTAGTAAAATCTGAAAGCTGTTTAGCATGGCAATAAATCTTGTTAAATTTTTATAAAATGTTTGAGGACTGGTTTCTGATTTAAGATTTGTGAGAGGGAGAAATCCTTAAATCTGTCAAGTCTTGCGTGAATAGTGGGCTCTAACAACTCTTATGTTTAACCAAATTTAGTAAAACAGTATGACTTAAAGTCAAAAAATTTATGTTTGGAAGGATTTAAGCTAATTCATGCTTAAATCTTATATGCTTTGCATCCTGGAGAATAGGATTCACTCTGCTTCCTTCCTGAATCCTTTCTTCGAAAGCTCACACGCAGTTTTTCCTAATGAACAAAGCTGCAACAACTTTGATCAATCATCATCTAGTCGTATCTGGGTAAAATGGAATCCCAACAGGATTAACTTTTTGCCAGTTCATATTTCTGCTCAATTCATTTCTGGTTCAGTCAATTTTACCTCTTCCCCTCCCTTTCACCTCACTGTGATTTATGCCTCTAATAGCAGTCTGAAAGAAAAGAGCTTTGGTCTCAAATTTCTCAGATCGCCCCAGCTAATCAGGTCCCATGGCTTCTTATGGAGGATTTTAATTGTTGTCGATATGTCTCAGAAAAATTGGGGAGCACGGTTCTCTCACACAACTCTTTAGTGGATTTAAATGCTATGATTTTTGATAACTGTCTGCTGGACCTTCACTCTGTGGGATGCAAATACACCTGATATAATCAGCGGGCTGACAATCCGATCCACATTAAACTGGATAGGGTCCTCATTAACAATGCTTGGTTGGAAACTTTTCCCACCTCATTTTGCTCCTTTCAAAGTCCTTCATGCTCAGATCACTGTCCTATGGTACTGCACTCGGGAATCACTCATAACTCTTACCATAGGTTTCTCTTCAAGAATTACTGGACAAGCATTGATAAATACTGGACTCTTCTCCTTAAGGCTTTCTCTAAGTCTTCTAACAGGAATCCTGTTTCTAACTTATGTCACACTCTTAAACTTTTCAAGGCTGATATTAAACTGGAGTCTTGGGCCCACTCCTCTTTGATCAACAGCCACCTTGAAGGTTTACATAATCAGCAATTAATTTGCTTGGAGAAGGTGCAAGCTGATCTGAATAACATTTTTCTAAATGATTCTTTGAAAGATGCCAATCACAAACTTGTCGAATTTTCAAACATTCTTGCTTCCTGGATTATTCAACGTGCCAAAGTGAAATGGCTCAAATATGGTGAGGAAGACCTGAAGTTTCTATTTTCTAAAATTAGAAGTAGGCAGGGGAGCAATAAAGCTGTTGTCAACTTGTTGGCTTCCTCTCCTAACTCCAACAAGAATGATGTGATTAACTCTATTATCCAGCACTTTCAAGCAATTTATAACCCATCCCCTCCTTCCAACCTGGATGTTGGCTTGTTTTCTATTGGAGCTAGTTTTCCTGAAGAATTTCTATCTCATATTACCCAATATGTATCTGATGAGGAGATTAAAAAGGTGGTTTTCAAAGGTTGTGCTACATCTTCCCTTGGGTCGGATGGTTTCAACTTTCATTTTTATAAAACGGGGTGGCATATTATTGGTCCTACGGTAATTAAAGCTGTGAGATCTTTTTTCTTAAAAGGTTACCTGCCTAGTGGAATAAAAGCTACGGCTCTGGCACTTAATCCTAAACATAAAAATGCTGAGTCCCTGTCTGATTTTAGGCCTATTGCTTTGTGCAACACCCTCTACAAAATTATTGCAAAGATTATTGCAAATAGGATTAAGCCTGTCATGCCTATTCTTGTCAAAGATAACCAATCGGGTTTCATTAAAGCTAGAGTTTCTACGGATAATATCTTACTTGCTAATGAACTTCTTTCCCAAGTCTGTAAAAGAGGGGGTGTCAAGTATTTTTGTGCCAAATTAGATATCCGTAAAGCCTTTGACACTGTTTCTAGGGAATTCTTGCTTGCTCGTTTGATCCAGAAAGGTTTTCCCACTAGAGTTGTGAGCTGGATTAAGGCATGTATCTCTGATGTGAATTTTTCTATAGTCATCAATGGTGCTCTTGAGGGTTATTTTCCTACTTCTGCCGGTCTAAGGCAAGGTTGCCCATTAAGTCCATATCTGTTTTGTTTGGTTATGGATGCATTCTCTTCTCTGCTGGATGCAGGAAGTTTCAAAGGGATTACTCTGGATGGGTTCACTCTCTCACATCTTTTATATGCTGATGATGTGCTTGTTTTTGGGGAAGCTACTATTGAAAACTGTATCAGTCTAACTAACATCCTTAATACTTTTGCTAATGCTACAGGTCTTCATGTTAATCTTGATAAAAGCTTCATTATGCTGCCTAGGAACCTGTCTAATCCAGATGCTATCTGTCAAGCTCTTTCGATTCCCACGATTAGCTCCAACATAGCTTACTTGGGCATCCCTTTGTCTTTTAATAGGCTTAAGGTTGCTGATTACTTACCTCTTATGGATAGTGCCTCCAAAAAATTATCTGGATGGAAAGCCAATCTCATTTCCTTTACGGGCCGGTTACAATTCCTGAGATATACTATTTTGAACTCTATAGCTTATTGGATATGTGGTTCCATTTTACCAAAAACAGTCTTTAAATTCTTTAGGAAAACTTGTTCTAAGTTTTTGTTTTTTGGTGACACGACTGCTTCCAAAAAAATTCACATGGTCTCCTGGGAGAGAGTTTGCACTCCTAAGGATTGGGGGGTGGGGGGGGGGGGCTTGGTTTGCCTTCCTTGCAGGCAATTCAGTTTGCCTTCAATTGCTCTTTAATTCTCAGGATGTATAATGTTCAATCCCCCTTATCTACTTGGCTTTTTTGTAAATACACCTCGCCTTGGTGTCCAACTCCTTTGAATGTTTTTAGTTTTTGGAACTCTGTGTGCAGAACGATTGTTGCAGCTAAGGATAATTTTTATTTCAGAGTCACCCCCTTGCTCCCATTTCCTTGCACTAGGATCACTGGTATTATAATGGCAAGTTAGATAACTCTTCTGAAGGTCTCTCTTTACTTAATGCTACTCATACTAAAGCTCGCCTTATGGATTTTATTTCGGATATGAATTGGTCACTTCCGGATTATGTGGTTCCTTCTCTCAGGAATCGGGTGCTTGGTATTCCGATTTTTAATAGCACTAGTCCGTGCTTAATTTGGGGTAATCTTAGTAACAACAAATTTAGACATTTTATTAGTGAATTTTACCATCATATCCCGCTGTGCTCCTGGGATAAATTGGTTTGGCATAAAAAACATGCTTTGAGATATTCCTGTTACGCTTGGCTTGTGGTGGTGGGTGGCTTGAAAACTACTGATGCTCTTCATCTCAGGAACATTTCTGTACCGCTTATTTGTTCTCTGTGTCATGATTATCCTGAAAGTGTGTCTCACCTTTTCTTTGAATGCCCATTCTCTTATGCTGTCATTTCTGATCTTATCCCTCCCGCTAAGAGTCTTCTTCTTAGACCCACAATTTTGCATCTCGGTGAGTGGATTAATGGTGAATTTAATGGGGAGAAGCAGATTAAAACTTTTTATTATCTTTTAATGTGTTGCTCTATTTATCACATCTAGAAAGAGAGGAACAACAGGAGGTTTGGCAATTCTGTGAACTGCTATATTTCCATATCTACGTTCATTAAAAGAGCAGTTTTTGAAAAAGTTGTTAAGTGGAAATCTTCCACTAAAATTCTGGACTTGTTCTGATCGGGATCGGTTTCCATTCTGCGAGTGATGCTCTGTTCTTTGTTTTCGTCCGTCTCTCGTTTTTGGGCCCTCAGTTTACCTGCCTGCTGCTACCTTCAATCTAGCCTTGGACAATGATGACGCTCCCATTGCAGGCTCCCCTTGGATGGCCTTCGGGAAACTAGGGGATAATGCTATTCTGTATGAATTGCTGATTATCGGTATTTCTTCCTGAGTCTAGGCTAGTCCTGTCTTGGGAGCCCTTTTTCTTTTTTGGTTTCTGTTTTACTGTTTTCTTTTATTTTGGCTGCAATTTTCCCTCTTTGCAGTTTTTGGCTCCCGGTTGTGTGAGCTCCCACTTTTTCTGGGATGTTTTTCTTTTGGGTATTTTTTACTTGTAATCATTTCCTCATGATTTCAATATACGGGCTAAGCCCAAATTTCCCCCCCCCCCCCCCCAAAAAAAAAATGCTTAAATCTTGCCTAAAATAGGATACCAAGCAGCCTCTAGACAAGGTTTGATACTCACTATCTACTTTGGATGTTATTTCTAAATTTGCTGGACTGATTGAAAATGAGAAACTTTTCATCATCATAAGCTTGCAAAAACAACTAGTGAATACCAAAGTTGGTGAGTTTTCAATCATCATAAGCTTGCAATGTCCCTCTCTTTCATCCTTCTTGTTCGTTTTGCAAGCCTGCAAGTCCGTAGCTATCTGCTTCATCAATCTTGCTCACAAGCACCACAACCTACACATTCAGGCATTTCTCTCTTATTCAATGTCTCATGTCGCACACTCCGTTTTCACCAAATGACGAAGTAGAAAGGCTTTGATGAAGTCATCTGTTCTCGCCTTTGACGCTGAATTTGTTATTTACATATTGTAGTATGAAATTTGATACATTACAGAAATTTCAGTCTTTTAAGCTGTATTTTTCTGTTCAAAAATTTTCTATGTATGCAATTTAATATTATTTTATTATCATGGCGATTTATATTCAATTTAATAGTCTTTGTATTTTGCTACATTTATATTCATTTTTTAAAAATATTTTACATTATATTTAAAATAGCGTGCATCACGCTTTGCGCTATGCATTATGGCTCCCTGGGAACCTTTGTACTATGATACACTATTCACCATTGATAAGTATGGTGACTACTAAATTTCTCTGAAAATGCAATTGAATCTCACTTATTGTTAGGAAACAAGGTTATATTAAAAAGATGAGTGGTTATTCTTGTATTTTATACTCATTTTATAGTAATGTTTGAAATTGTGCAAAAGAGTATTGAGGTGTTTTCTTTTCGTAAAGCGAGGCACAAGCCTCAGGGCATTTTGATGTGTAAACCTCAGAATTAACCATTAAATTAATTAAAAATATGAAATAATCAATAACATACTAACATTAAGGTAATATGTTAAAACAAGATCATAAAAAGTCAAAGTAAGACTACTAAAATTCATCTAAAGATATAAATAAAACTAAATAAATAGTCTCTTAGTTCAACATAAACAAGTAGTCTAAGGTTATAATTTATGAATTCAAAAGTCTTTCTCACTCTCACCACTTTGAAGGTCTTCATTAGAATTGTCATTACAATGATTTGCTTTCTTTTCTCTCCCATACTTAACAAGGAAATGGGTTTCTAATAACAAGAGAAAATGTGTTGGAGGAGAAGAAGTGACGGTGGCCTTGTGATGATGGTGATATAGTAGGATCGAGTGTGTTGCTATCATTTTTGGTGCACATAGAATATTTCCATTTGATTAGTTCAGCGATCCAATCATCCCTAACTAGTTTTTAGTTGGTTGTGGGATCGAGTTATAGTTTGCATGATATCACACTATATTTTGTGTTACGTTGCATTGTCTCGCGCCCCGAATCAGAGTTTTGCAAGCTGCCTCATATTCATCATCATACATAGTTGCGCATGCAGCTAGTGGGAAGCTTAGATCATGAAAGTTTTGCGAGAAATTTGATCGTGTGCACTTTCTTACATGAAAATCTTCAATCACGTAAAAAATTTGAGATCAAGACATTAGTTTGAGTAACGGACTGCATGAGCATATCCAAATAGTTGAGTCAGTTCAAATGAGCCCCTTTGTGCTCGGATCGGATGTCATTTGATGAGTGTTGAGTCCACATGCATGAAATCTTCGATCACAAAATTTGGTGATCAAGATGTTATATTTTGAAATGGACTGCGCGAGCTTGTTTAGATTATAGATAGTTCAAACAAGTTCATCCGCATTCAAATTAGGCCTCGCTTGATATGTGTCGATTAATCAAATAGATTAATCTTTTAATGTTATATACTTAGATTTATATTTAATAATATAAATTGATCAATTTATGTATGTATTTATATACACATATTTATTTGATTAGTTTATATATATGTAAATCTATAATATATAATATATTTTTTTAAATCCTATATTATCACTTCTAATTAATTGTCATTTTTATTTTATCTTTTTTTATTTAAATAAAAAGCTGATCAAATCACATCTCAAAAATAAATTTTATAACTTTCTTTTATTTCTCATATTATAATAATCTCTAATGCTATTCAAAAGTTATTTTGAAAAACTCACTTTTTTTCATATTTCAAAAATTGAGTTGCTTAAATCTCTTCCTAAACTAAATTTCCAAAGCAGCTACCTTTTTTTTGCCCATTTTCCTACTTTCATAAAATATTTTTGGCTTGTTCAGTTAATGACTAGAGGACAACAAGTAATTTGTGGCTATTGGCTTTCAAAGGAAGAATATTTTCCTAGCACAAGTGGAATGCAGATCCCTCTTTCTCTATCTTTTGAGGAAAAAAAAAAAAAATCCAAGCCCATCGCCACTCTCTCTATTTTTATCGCGAAATCAAAGTCCAGGCTACCTCATTTTTTCTCTATTCTCAAATGAGAAAGTAATTTGTTATTTTTTGGGGTTGATTTTTTTGATCTGATTCTCTCTAAGGTAGAGAAGGAGATTTTCTCCTCCTCAATTTTCTTTTATTTTCTCCAAAAGCCAAAATGACTCATTACTTTCTTGCATTTCCTCTTTCGAGCAAGCAAGAAACACGATGTTCAAGCGTGGGCGGTCTAGCTAGCGGGTGGAAGAGCCATGTGGGTCTCACTAGTGTGGGCGGCGGACATGGAGGTAAGGAGGCTCAAAAGGGATTAATTCTACCTTTAATTACTTACCATAGAAAATCAAAATTAGGAGGGAATTAGGAAGTTTTCATTAGGGAAAGAGGGTTGATTTGAATTCAGATTTGGGAGAGAATTAGGAATGTTTATTTATGATTAATTAGGGGGTTTTATTTTCATTATATGATTTTGCATTTTGCAGTAATTTTCTTTCGAGTTGTTCCTTGCAGTGCCTAGGGTTTGAGAGTGTCGATTTACCTCCCAAATAGTAGATTAACTTGTATCTTGGTTTGTTGTGCCGATATCAATAAAATTAGCTCATAATATCATTCTTTCTCATTGATTTCTACTGTGTTTTCTCTTCTTATTGTTGTTTTCTTTTATTTTTTTTCTTGTTATTGTGTGGAGATCAGATTCCTATGAAATTGGTATCAGAGCACCTTTTTTGAGACCTATGACGGCTAAGAAGGTTGATGCGTTGGAGGAGAGGCTTGATGGAGATGTTGGTAATATGAAATCTGAATTCAGAGAGTGAATTTCATCAATTGAGGGCAGATTTTCGAATTTGGAAGAGATGAAAAGGATGTTGTAGTTTCAAGCTAAGATGACATCATTGGAGATAAGGGCACTGTTGACCGAACAAGGAAGTTGGGAAAACCCTAATATAGGGATGATGAGGGGGGATTGGGAGGTGGAAATTTTGCGGGAAGAAGAGGAGATGGCATCTTTGGAGCCACTTCTTAGGAGGGGAACCAGTTAAGGGTATGGACGGCGAAGAAATTGGGATGATGAGGATCAGAGAGCTGATTTGGGGGAGAGGGAAATATGGAGGGATCACAACACCCACTACACTGGAGGAGGAAGAAGCAATTGGGGCGGTGGCGATCCTAGGGCGAGAAAGTTGAAAATGCCAGTTTCTGAGAGAGAAAATAGTCACGGGTGGATTTTTCGGGTTGAGCGATATTTTGTTGTAAATGGGTTGAGAGAAGATGAAAAACTCATCGCAGCTGCTTTATGTCTGGAGAGGAAGGCTCTGTCCTGGTACCAATGGAGAGACTTGCGAGATCTGATCCAATCATGGAGGGAGTTCAAAGACTGTCTACTAGAATGTTTTCGAGCTAGTCAGGAAGGAGACTTCTATAAACAGTTCTTTGCGCTGGTGCAGGAGGGGACGATGATAGAATACCGGGTGAAGTTCGAGTGCTTCTCAAGCTGATTGGGAGGGTTATCAGAGACTGTATTAAAGAGGAATTTTATGAAGGGGCTCAAGCCTGATATTCGAGTAGCTGTTCGAGTACTAAGACAACGTGGCTTAGGGGAGGCTATGGAGTTAGCCTAGCTGGTGGAGTAGAAAAACTCTTTGGAGGGGAGTAGTCGTAGCAGCAGTTCGGGAGTCTCCTACTGCATGGCCACAACATTTCTGGCACCAAAGGTGCAGGCGATGTCTATTTAGAAGGAAGCCCTGAGGAATAATTAAAGGTTAGGGAATATGACCAAGGGGGAATTTGAAGAGGTTGACTGAGTCACAAATTCATGAGAAGAGGGCCAAGGGTTTATACTTTAGGTGTGATGAGAAATTCGCTCCAGCCCACTGTTGTAAGGATCATTCATTATAGTCCTAACAGTCTGTGATGAGGACGAAGATATTGCAGAGGAGGAAGTAGAGGAGGAAGATGATCACCTGTACTTAGATGTTGCACAGGTATCCCTTAACTCAATGGTCGGGTTCACACCGAACAAACCATGAAGGTTAAGGGGAAGATCAGACATTAGGAGGTGGTAGTACTAGTGGATAGTGGAGCTACCTATAACTTTATTTTCAATAGGATGGTGGATCAGTTGAGATTGAAATTCGTGGTGGGGTTATGCTGGGAATGTGAAAAGTAGAGAGGAGTAGAGGAATTTGCAAAGGGGTGATCCTAATCCTTCCAGAGATTCAGGTATTGGAAAACTTTTTGCCATTAGATTTGGGGACACAGATGTGATATTGGGAATGAAGTGGCTGCAAAAGTTAGGGAAGACCAAGATTGATTGGAAGGCTTAACGATGGAGTTCAATGTTAAGGAGAGGAGAGTGGTTATTAGAGGAGATCCTAGCCTGTACAAAATTATGGTTTCACTCAAAACCATGGTGAGGGCAATCTAGGGTGAAGGAGTCAGATTTTTGATAAAACTGTAGAGTTTGAAAGGAGAAGAGGATCGGGATAATATAGAAGTACCAAATATGGTTTAGCCACTCCTACAGCAGTATTGAGAGGTGTTCTTGAGCAAATTTTGGAAAGAGCTATTCTGGATGCAGGGGGCCATCTTGAGGAGAAGTACAACATATCATCCACAGATTGATGGACAAATTGAGGTGATGAACAGGTGTGGGGAGGCTTATTTGAGATGATTTGTATCAGAAACATCTAAGATCTGGCTGAAGTGGTTATCTTGGGCCGAGTACTGGCACATTACTATAGTGCAGCACATACTACAACCTTCAAAATCTTTTATGTTAGAGACCCTCTTCATCTAGTATACTACGGGACCAAGAGCACTCCAGTTTCATCAGTGGAATTGTAGTTAGATGAACATGATAGGATATTTGGAGAGCTAAGGGGCACCTACTGAGGACACAACAAATTATGAAGAAGCAGGCTGGCGGGCATAGAAGGGATGTGCAATTCTAGGTGGGTGTAAGGTGTATTTGAAGATTTGACCCTACAGATAGAAGATCTTAGCTCAAAGAAGATATGAAAAGTTATTTCCATGGCGCTATGGGTCTTATGAGGTTGTGGAGAGTAGTGGTGCCGTGGTGTATCGTTTGCAGTTACCCCCTACGTCCAACATACACCCATTATTCCATGTGTCCCAGCTGAGAAAATTTACTGGCGACCACAATCCATTAGCGACACTGCCTATGACCTTGACAGAAGAAATTGAGATGATCCTAGAGCCAATGGAAGTGAGAGGAGTTCACTTGACAACCAGAGGAGCTAGAGAAGTGCTGATCGAGTGGAAGGATGTGCCCGACTATGAAGTAACATGGAACTGTGTCGGATGATTCAATAATAGTTTTCTTCAGTCTACCTTGAGGATAAGGTGGCTTTGTGGGAGGAAAGTATTGATGGACCGGCTGAGCCAGTCCAGCCAATCAAGTTGGACCCAACAAGGGAAAGGGCGCGGGGGGGGGGGGGGGGGGGGGGGTGATGTAGCTGACGAGTGGCTGTGGGCCCCACTAGTGTGGGCAGCGGGCAAGGAGAGTGGGAGGCTCAAAGGGGATTAATTATACCTTTAAAAATTTACCATAGAAAACAAAAATTGGGAGGGAATTTGTAAGGTTTATTTAGAGAAAGATGGCTGATTTGAATTCAGATTTGGGAGGGAATTAGGAAAGTTTATTTAGGAAAAGATGGTTGATTTGAATTCAGATTTGGGAGAGAATTAGGAAGGTTTATTTAGAATTAATTAGGTTATTTTATTTCATGATGTGATTTTGTGTTTTGTAGTAATTTTCTTTGGAGTTATTTCTAGCAGCGCCTAGGGTTTATGGAGAGTTGATCTACCTCTTGAATTGTAGATTAACTTGTATCTTGGTTTGTTGTGCCATATTAATAAAATTAGCCCATAATCTCACTCTTTATTGCTGATTCTTGCTGCATTTTCTCTTGATTATTGTTGTTTTTGTGGAGATCAGATTCCTATCAGAAGAGTGGAGAAGTATGCAGAGAAGTTTGTTTATAGGTGACAAAGAGTATTATCGGCGGTTGAAAGTTTACACAGGCTTTCAATCCATAGAGGAGGGGGCCTGTAGGCTGAATAAAGCCAAGCAGGAGAGTTAGTGGCCAAAAATCATGAGAGTAAGACTTGTGCAAAAATGAGAAGGGGAAGGGGGAACCATCAGGTTACTGGATTTATATAAGAACACAACAATTTTTTTGACTTAAAATTGCCAGCATTATTGCTAATAATGTTGATAGTATTCACTTGATTTTTGTAGTGAATCATACACATGTAAAATATGAACCTTTTGTATAACTATAACTAATGCATTAATTGTTAATAGAGTTGAAATTCACTTGTCATTGTATATGTTCTACAACAACAACATCAAGCCCTTATCCCACTATGTGGGGTCAGCTACATGAATCATTTTTCTCCATTATCTCCTGTTAATAGTCAAATTTTCATTTAAATTTAATAAAGAAAGTTCATTTCTAATATTTTCTAACCAATTCTGTAGGTCTACCTCTACCTTTCTTAATATAGGCCAAATCTAATACCACTACTCTCCTAACTGGGTCATCGGAAGGCCACCGTTTTATGTGACCAAACAATCTAAGGCGACTCTCTCTAATCTTATTTGCCACTGGAGCTACTCCAACCTTTTCACGTATATGCTCGTTTCGTATCCTATCTCTAAGAGTAAAGCCACTCATCCACCTAAACATCCTCACTCTGCAACACTTAACTTAATATTATGCTTCTCTCTTAAAGGCCAATATTCTGCGCCATAAAGCATTGTATGTCTCACCACCATTTTATAGAATTTTCCCTTAAGTTTGAGTGGTACTTTTCTATCACACAACAAGCCCGATGCATTCCTCCACTTCAACCAACCAACTTGAATTCCATTAATAATATTCCCATCTATTTCACAATCACTCTGAAAAATAGACCCAAGATATCTAAAATGTGTACTCTCCTTAATGACTTGATCGCCTAAGATCTCAAATCCCCTACTAGATCTATTACTACTAAAATTACAGTCCATGTATTTGGTTTTATATCTACTCAAACGAAAACCTTTAGACTCTAAGATTGACCTCCATAATTCAAGTTTATCTTCAACTTTCTCTCTAGTCTTATCAACAAGAAGAATATCATTAGCAAAAAGCATACACCATGGTACATCCTTTTGCAAATGTCTAGTAAGAACATCCATGACTAAAGAAAAAAGATGTGAGTTTAAGGCTGATCCTTGATGTAATTCAATTGCAATAGGAAAATACTTGGTCAAATCACCTTGTGTTTGAACACAACAGGTCTTGCATATATATCCTTAATGACTTGAATATAAGCATTATTAATCCCTTTTTTTTCTAGAACTCTCCATAGCACTTCTCTTAGATCTTTATCATATGCTTTCTCTATATCAATAAAAATCATATGTAGATCCTCCTTATTCTTTTTATACTTCTCCATTAAACCTCTCAATAAATGTATAACTTCCATAGTAGACCTATCCTACATGAATCCAAATTGATTTTGAGAAACATTAGTATCACGACGTTACCTATGTTCCATAACTCTTCCTATAGTTTTAAAGTATAACACATCAACTTAATTCCTTTATAATTCACACAATCTTGTTTCTTAAAAATAGGAATCAACACACTCATTCTCCAACAACAATAACAAACAGTAACATCAAGCCTTTGTCCCACTATATGGGGTTGGCTACATAAATCCTTTTTCTCCATTGTGTCCTGTTAAAAGTCAAATTCTCGTTTAAATCTAATAAAGTAACACACTCATTCTCCAAATTAAAAAAAATAAAAATAAGAGCATATCAAATGTTACTCATAACCCTCAGAAAAT
This sequence comes from Dendrobium chrysotoxum, assembly GCA_019925795.1. NCBI lineage: Eukaryota > Viridiplantae > Streptophyta > Magnoliopsida > Asparagales > Orchidaceae > Dendrobium > Dendrobium chrysotoxum. The sequence continues at coordinate 5,168,923 of CM034310.1, forward strand.
GCTACATCGCTTTACTTACTATTTGCTAAATAACTTGGCTATGTTGGTACCCTATGATTAGGGTCGTTTAGCCCGTTTAGCCATGATTCATAATTGGAAACATGGGTGCCATGAAAGTACATGCCATTCATTTAGTCTTTACTAGTTGCTTTAATAATAATCCTATATGTATTTGAGTTGTTTGAGAAAGATAAAACTTCTTTGAGATGAATGAAATTCAACTAAAAAAAATTATTATTTTGTTTTGATTTAGTGGAGTTATTTTCATTTGAATTGGATTTATGCATTGGAATTAATGTACCTATCATCTATAAATAACTTTAGGGGATTTGGATATGTCATCAGAATCTTTTTTATTTAGAAAATTAGTAACTTGGATTTAAAAGAAGCTAAGAAACTCAATTTGTTCCCAGGTGTCACATTCTTGACAAGTGGTATCAATGATAATGGTTTGACTGATACTAAGTATTTTATTTAATTTATAGCTCCTATGGATATTGGTAGCTTTTATTATGATCGACTAAGGTTTGAAAGTGAGTGACTCACACAGGCTCCTTGTGGTTGAATGGGCTCTCTGTGCTTGACATTTGATAATGTCAAAAAACTTTCTTTTAAATGTGTAATAGTGAACATGGAAATTCACATGTGAGTAGGAGATTGTATCTTCAGATCCGCATAGGAGTGAAAATTAGTTAGTTTCTACATTGGAATTGAAATAAAAGTTAGTTTCCTAATATCTTGCCTATTAACATGAGCAGTTTTGAGTTGACAACTGTTAAACTTTACTAGCAACAATTGCACGTAAGTGGCCAATAATTGGAGTTTTGTAGAATGGCTGACCTAACAAATCCATAAAAAAAATGGAATATTATAATTAGCATATTAGTCCATATTAAAATGCAAAGGTATTGTACTACCGCCTGGTCATTTGAAAGATGCATGAAGCTAATAAGGACAATATTCTAGTTGCCTATATATATATCTTCTATTACATGTTTTTATATTTGTTGACCTTTGTATAATACTCAAAGGGAAAAGAAAAAAAAGAGGATATACGCATACCTCTGTCGCTAAACCAGCTGCCCATCCCAAAATCTTGCCGAAGATCCCACTGCTACAGTGTCAGTTCTGCAATTCGGCGCCGAATGACAGTTGCCCATCCCTCACATGCGTAGAACCACCTCGTTTGCGTCTTTGCTTGCGTCGATAAAAGGGGCAACAAAGGGAGCTTTCTAGTCGCTTCCTTGCTCTCTACATTCGCTACTCCTCCCACGACACTTCCACACTCGCTCAAAGCCACAGCTTCCACGTTCGCCTCTTCCACGTACACAAGCTCTAGTCGCTACTTCTCCCTATACGCGACATCTCCGACCTTCCTCTTCCTCCATAGTGCCGAACTCCACCATGCCTTGCTCGATCTCTGCCTGACACCTCCACCTCCTGATTTCCTTGATCCAGAGAGAGAGAGAGAGAGAGAGAGAGAGAGAGACGACCAAACCCTACCTCCATCCTTGCTCGGCTTCACTCCTATGACGACGTTCCCTTCCTGTTTAATCGAAAGTTACATTGTTTTGATCGCAAGCAACAATGGGAACTCGATCGTTGTGAAGATAACCTTCGTCTCTCGCGTGCTTCTCCGGCCCCTTTGCTGCTGGTTGACTTCGCACCTTGGACGACTTTCCCTGCCCGCCGAATCAGAAGTTACAACGTTTTGATCGGGAGCAAAATGGGAGCTCGATTGGTGTGAAGGTAACATTCTCCCTTTGTGAGCTTCTTCGGCCAAATCCCACATAAAACCTGTTGCTGAACAAGCCTCTTAGGGCAAGGAAATGAGGGAAACAGAGGATTCATCTCGCCGAGAGATTTACAGGATGATCGAATCCCGCTCGATAGGATTTAGCATAGATCTTGCTCAAATCTTTCTTGATTTTTTATTTTATTAGCTTAATTTTAGTTAATTTTAATTAATTATGTTTAATTACTGGTAATAGTAGTTAATTATAATTAATTAAAATTAATTAAGATTAATTATTTACTTTAATTTATAATTAATTTCAAATCAAATATAATTAATTATAAATTAATTATAATTAGTTTAAATTAACTATAAATTAAATTAATCTAATTTATAACTAATTCTAAATTAAATTAAATTAATCTAATTTCTGACACAAATGAAGATGATGTCATCCCTACAAAATCGCAAAGGATATGCCACTCAATGGCTGAATGGAGTAGGGAGGTTGAATATTCAATTGACGATTATAACCACGACTCTATCTACATGAACACGGTGCAAGATGTATTATCTAGAAGGATAGATAGCATGTTAATCTCAGATAGCGTGTTCGTAGTCACGCGCATTCCCCTACAATACTTTAAGGAAATCACCCTGCGAGAGGTGCATAAGGTCGAAGAACTCACAACTCGTTATCTGCCTCCGCTTGAAAAGGGGACTGAGCCAGGGAACATATTCTATTCCATGGGAAAGCTCGAAGAAGTGAATCGTGACTGGTATCATAGGCTTATCGATTCTGAAGAATTACTACCTACGAGGTTACCTACGTTTAATACCAAAGGTATCCAAAGAATGTTACGAAGACAAATCAATTTTTCCACCTCTAAACAATAAATTTGTACATGCCTATGCCTTTGGTACGGCAGGAAACCGCATCCATTATGACGGAAGGATATGGCTGCATATAAAGGTATTGGATTCATCAAGAGAAAATACCTATGGAAGGAATGGACAGATTCATGTCTGTATTGATTTCATGGATCTCAATAAGGCGTGTTCAAAAGATGACTTTCCGCTCCCTGTATCAGAACTATTAGTGGATAACACGTCCAACTACGACATGTTTTCATTTATGGATGGATCGTCAGGCTACAATCAGATCAAGATGGCGCCCTAAGATGAAAAGCATACATCACTCAGAACGCCCATCGGCATTTTCTGCTACACGGTCATGCCCTTTGGTTTGAAGAACGCTGGTGTCACCTACCAACGGGCAATGACGCATATTTTTGATGAGTTGATACATCAGAAGGTCGAGTGTTATGTAGATGACCTGGTGTTAAGAGGATGGACCAAAAGGATCACTTAAATGATCTAAGGATCGTATTCGAGAGGATCAGAAAGTTTGATCTGAAGATGAATCCTCTTAAATGTGCTTTCGGGGTCTCCTTCGACAAATTCCTGGGGTACGTTCATCACCGAGGAATTGAGATCGACCCCAATAAAATCAAAGCAATCATAGAAATGTCGCCGCCAAGAAACCTTCGACAACTTCGTTCGTTGCAAGGACAACTGACTTTCATTCGACGATTCATATCGAATCTGTCGGGTAGGTGCCAACCATTTTCAAAGCTAATGAAGAAAGATGTCCGCTTCAAGTGGGATGCAGAATGCCAGGAAATATTTGACAGTATTAAGAGATATCTACTAAACTCGCCCATTTTTGCGGCGTCAATTCCGGGGAAGCCTCTTATTCTATATACGGCGGCACTAGAAGAGTCCCTCAGAGCATTATTGACCCAACACAATAAATAAGGAAAAGAAAATGCACTCTACTATATCAGTCGGAGATTGATCGGAGCAGAAGTGCGGTATTCCCCAATTGAGAAGCATTGTCTGGCGTTGATTTTTGCAGTCCAGAAACTTCGCCACTATATGCTCTCTCATAAAATCACATTGATATTAAATATCGATCCGCTGAAGTTCTTGATGACAAGACCAGCGTTGACAAGTCGTCTTGTCAGGTGGGCAGTGATATTACTGCAATTTGATATCATGTACATGTCGTAGAAAGCGGTAAAGGGACAATCTTTGACAGATTTTCTCGTCGTATATCTAATTCCAGCAGACTCTCCGCTCAATGATGAATTGCCCGATGAACAAATCATACAAGTCAAGGAAAAAGAGAAACTATAATTTTGGGAGATGTATTTTGATGGGGCATCGTCTATCTAGTCTCCCAGACCTCCAAATTTTGTAAAGGCCGAAGCTGGCATCGGTCTCGTCTTTATAGAACCCGAGGGAGGTATCATGAGATTCTCGTTCAGTTTAACTGAACCTCAGATCAATAATGAAGTCGAATACGAAGCTCTAATAGTGGGACTAGAGATTACTATTGGTGTCTAAATCATAAATCTCCAAATTTTCGATGATTCTCAACTTGTGATAAATCAAGTTCTGGGTATTTACAAAATTTGCAAACTTGAATTAGCCCACTACCATCGACGAACTCTCGAGCTCCTAAAGCAAGTGCCAAATGTTAAGATAGCTCGAATCTCTCGAGGGCAGAACGCAAGAGCAGATTGTCTGGCCAAATTGGCTAAGGAGCTGGCAAATGAAGACAAGGGGTTACCCATATTTATTACGGTTGAAAATCGCCGGATCTTAGAGCTAGCAATCTTACAATTCTCGCAGGCAAAGGAACTACTAGATTCAAGCCAGCATGATACAACCCCGGTTGATCCCCAACCTCCCCAACAGATTACTATTGAAAATCAACCAAGAGAACGTCATGTAGTCAAGAGATGCAGAACCAGTAGATGCTCGGAGTCGTAGTTACATTGCTTAGATGTTGAAGTCGAAAATGATTGGAGGCAACCATTCATCGACTACTTCAAAGAAAATAAACTCCCAATAGATAAATATCTGGCTACACAAATCAGGAAAAGAGCATTACGATATGCGTTTGTCAAGGATATGTTATATCAACGAGCCTTTGATCAAATGTGGCTGAGGTGCCTGGGGACCAAAGAAGCTGATAAAGTGGTAGCAGAAGTTCATGAAGGACTTTGTGGATTGCATCAGTCAGGTCCCAAGATGGTTGCTAAGATCAAGAGAATGGGTTATTACTGGCTTACGATGGTGAGGGAATGTATTGACTATGTTAAGATGTGCCACGAGTGTCAGATCCACGGTGATATTATACATCAACCGCCAAATCCACTGCACCCAACAGTAGAGTTCTAGGCATTTGAATGCTGGGGCACTGACATAATCGGGCCGATAGAGCCGCCATTTTCCAGTTGAACATCGCTTTATTCTGGCAGCGACGGACTACTTTTCAAAGTGGGCAGAGGCAGCTCCATTCAAAGAAGTTATGTTCGAGCTCATGATTAACTTCTTTACCCACAACGTTGTCTACGGATTCAGTATGCTACGTCGCATAATCTCGGATAATGGTACGGCTTTCAAAAGTATAAAAATTTATAAGTTCGTCGACCGACATAAGATCAATTGGCGATATTCATCCATATACAACCCCAAGAGCAAATGGCTTGGCGGAGGCCTTTAATAAGACACTGGTGAAATTGTTGAAGTAAATTCTTACCAAGAATAAAAGAGAGTGTCATACGAAGATGACAGAGGCATTATGGGCGTATCGTACTACTTACAAAACGCTAACCAAAGCCACTCCTTACCCACTAGTGTTCGGAGCTGAAGCAGTACTGCATTTGGAGATCGAATTACCATCGCTTCGGGTAGCAATCCTAAATGATCTCACTCAGGAGCAAAATACTCGCCTGAGATTGGAGGAGCTCGACGCACTCGACGAGACAAGATTGCAAGCTCAATAGAACTTGGAGATGTACCGAACAAGAATGACAAAATTATTTGACCGGATGGTGCGTCATCGATCATTTCAGGAAGGGGAATTGGTCATGGTGCTGAGAAGGCTAATCATCCCTCACCGAAAAATCGGTGGCAAATTTGTTTCCAATTGGGAGGGCCTCTTTGTCGTCGAAAAAGTGTACTAAGGAGGAGCTTATCAATTGATCGATCTAGGTGGTCAGAGGCTTATGCTGCCGATCAACGGTCGATACCTGAAGTACCATGCATAAAATTACCTGATAAAATGTTATGATCTATGTCCTATGTATTTTGTGTATGATTATTAACATATACATTTTATATTTTGAAATTGTCTTGTGTCACAAGAATGTATTTCAAAATCCCCTATAAGATTAGAGGCATTTTAAATATGTATTCAGGCCGACATCGTGCCACGTGCTGAAATCTCCAAATAAATATTTAAAACTTCAAAATACAAAGCTTATCCAGAATCTTCCTGTAGGACAGGGCATTTTATGTATTTATTTGGGTCGACAATCATGCTACGCGCCGAGATCCCTAAATAAATATTTAAAATCTCAAAATTTCAAATTCATTATATTATGAAATGTTCCTGCGAGACAGGGGGCATTTTAAATATTTATTCGGGTCGACATCGCGCTGCATGTCAAGATCCCCGAATAAATATTTAAATTTATTGAAACAAATATTCTTTCATCCTGAAGAATAAAACGAATCTTTTCAAAGTATATGCATGTGATCTTTCAAAAGTTCGGGACACTACCTTCTCCAATGTACCAAGGTTTGAAAGTCAAGAAAGAGACTTTTGTGATTACACGCCCCAATAAATCGAGCCAGAATAACTTGAAGTCTTCCAACAGCCTGAAGCTTAAGGTTCGAATGGGTGTAAGAGGCCAGATCCAACAAGCCCAAATATGGCTGGATCGCTGGCAGCTCCATCTACTCAACACGCCATAAGAAAGGTCGTAGTAGCGGAACCCCCACTTCGTCAACCAGTTCCACTTCTTCAACAAGTCCACCAAAGCACAAAGCAAAAGACCGAAGAAAATTATCCCAAAGTTCATGTAAAGCTTAAAATTGAACTAAGAGGATTTCATCATCAACAAGTTTGCTATGCACAAAGCTCTGGACTGATGACTTTTTGCCACTGGCCAAGTATAAATCTAAAGGGTTCTAGGTCACTGGCATCTACCCCTTTATCAAGCCCGCTAAAGCTTGAAGCAAAGGGCGGAAGATATACAAATCTTTTGACAAGTCAGTAAAGATAAATCAGATAACCCTTCACTAAGTTTGCCACTCAGAGCACTAGGCAGAAGGAATCAAAATTTCACTACCCAATCTAAAGCTACGAAAAGAAGCATCTTGAATGTCATCTACAAATGTTCCTAAAAATTGGGGACATTTTAAATATTTATTTCGGTCGACATCGTGCCGCGTGCCGAGATCCCCAAATAAATATTTAAAATTTCTTGTCAAAATATAGCTAAAGGAGAGAAGAATGAAAGATCTTCCGTAAACTAGATGTGTCATCAGCAAAGAATATAATTTGAGCAAGATACAATCAACACAAGTGACAGCAAAGTCCCACCAACTGGGGAATTTGCAAAATTCAGATAAATCTCGAACGATATTAGCAATATATAACAGAAATATTACATCTATATATGATTGCGGTAGAAAAAAATGTGCAGTTACAAAATGCTAGAAACTAATGTGATAGTGGTGGCAAAAGAAGAATATAAAATGGTGATGCTATATACTACCATCAACCTACAAAGTAATGCTCAAAGGATCTACATATGAAGTACTATATCACTCTCATATGAATCTCAACTTGACAGGAACCAACATGTCAATCATATCGAAGATTACAAATGCATCTAAAGATCCATGAAGGCACAGAGATGAGCTATTGGAGATTCACTAAATGAAAATTTTAGTGTGACATCTAGAACAAATATCTAGAGATCCACAGGATCAATCATCATACAACAAACGTGATTCGTTCTAGACGCGTACCACATTTGTTGGGGGCATTTGTTGACCTTTGTATAATACACAAAGGGAAAAGAAAAAAAAGAGGATATGCGCATACCTCTGTCGCTAAACTGGCTGCCCATACCGAAATCCTGCCGAAGATCCTGCTGTTACAGTGTCAGTTCTGCAATTCGGCACCGAACGATAGTTGCCTATCCCTCGCATTCGTAGAATCGCCTCGTTTGCGTCTTTGCTTGCGTCGATAAAAGTTGCAACAAAGGGAGCTCTCTGGTCGCTTCCTCGCTCTCTACATTCTCTACTCCTCCCACGACACTTCCGCACTCGCTCAAAGCCACAGCTTCCACGTTCGCCTCTTCCACGTATACAAGCTCCAGTCGTTACTTCTTCTCCATGTACGCGACATCTCCGACCTTCCTCTTCCTCCATAGTGCTGAACTCCACCTTGCCTTGCTCGAACTCTGCCCGACACCTCCACCTCCTGATTTCCTTGATCCAGAGAGAGAGAGAGAGAGAGAGAGACGACCAAACCTTAACTCCATCCTTGCTCGGCTTCACTCTTATGACGACGTTCCCTTCCTGTTTAATCGGAAGTTACAACGTTTTGATCGCAAGAAACAATGGGAACTCGATCGTTGTGAAGATAACCTTCGTTTCTCGCGTGCTTCTCCAGCCCCTTTGTTGCTGGTCGACTTCGCACCTTGGACGACTTTCCTTGCCCGCTGAATTGGAAGTTACAACGTTTTGATTGGGAGCAAAATAGGAGCTCGATTGCTATGAAGGTAACTTTATCCCTTTGTGAGCTTCTTCGGCCAAATCCCGCATAAAACTTGTCGAACAAGCCCCTTAGGGCAGGGAAATGAGGGAAACAGAGGATGCATCTCGCCGAGAGATTTACAGGATGATCGAATCCCGCTCGACAGGATTTAGCATAGATCCTGCTCAAATCTTTCTTGATTTTTTATTTTATTAGCTTAATTTTAGTTAATTTTAATTAATTATGTTTAATTACTGGTAACATAAATCCAATCTTTCTTAATTTTAACTTATAATTAGTTTAAATCAGCTATAAATTAAAATAATCTAATTTATAACAAATTCTAAATTAAGTGTAATTAATTATATATTAATATAATTAATTATAATTAATTCATAATTAATTATAAGTTAAATCCAATCAATTTATAATTAACTTTAAATTAATATAATTAATTATAGATTAAAATATAATTAATTATAATTAATCTTTAATTAATTATAAATCTAATAAATTTATAATTAATTTTAAATTAATATAATTAATTATAGATTAAAGTATAATTAATTATAATTAAATTTTAATTAATTATAAATCCTATTAATTTATAATTATTTTTTTAAATTAAATATAATTAATTATATCTTAATATAATTAATTATAGGTAATTTATTATTATATGTAAATTAAATTCAATTAATTTAATAATTAATTTGGATTAAATATAATTAATTATATGCTAAGTATGATTAATTATAAATAATTTATAATTAATTATAAATTTTGCAAGCTTGTCCTCGATATATGTGACGAGCCGATCAACCACCTATACATGCTTTTCTTAGCGTAATAGGAGGAAGCTCGGTGCGACACCTGCGACGAGGCAGGAAAGATGCTCTCAGACCCAAAATCCCGTTCTCGATGTTTGTGTCGAGCTGACAAATCGCCCGTACACGCTTTTCTTAGCGTGGTGGGAACAATCTTAAGTACCCGTGCGCGGCTCTGTACCTGCGGGGAAACAGCTGATTTATTTTTGAAATAGGTACCTGTTAAAGACCCCTACATGTTTTTCTTAGTGTGGTGGGGGACAAAGAAAATATGGCCGCGGTGTCCGATGACACCTACCATACACCCTTTTTTTAGCGTGGTAGGAAGACCCAGTTTCCTGTAGTTTCCCCTAAATGGGGGAGACATTGGGAGGCTGCTTAAATTCAGAGCAAATACGAGGGACTACACTTGGCTTGAATTGAGCAAAAAAACTACAGGGGACTTATGAACTTTATTTGGACAGTAGGGAACTTCACTTAAATGCATACAACAAATAACTCAAACTCAAACAAATTACAATAAGCTTAAACTTGAGTTCAAGTGAATAATGACAAGAGATTTAAGTGAACTGCAAAAGACTTTTACACTAAAGTGGACTCGAACTCGAACCTGAGCAAGACTACAGAAGACTTGAACTTGAATTGGGTTTGAACTCAAGAAGACCACAAAGAACTTGATTTGAACATAAGAGGGACTTTGAACCAAACTTAAAAAAAAAGGAAGAGATGAAAATACAATCAAGTGATAAAAGATCAATAAGGAATTTCATTTGAACAATAACATAATATTTTCAATGGAACATCGAAGAATTATCTCTTCAATTAAGATGCAAATGTTGAATGGCTCTAATCATCTAAATGGAAATTGCCATATGAGCTAGGAATGATAAAATCAAAATGATTTTAAGCTGTGCAATTAAATTGATTTGCATGCAAGATCTAAGTGAGTAATATGTCTACAACCAATAAGTTGGAATCTCCTGTGAATTTTGGAGAATCATCATGATGGTCAGGAACGCAAAAACTACAACTTATAGTCAATATCAAAATACAAACAAATGTATGTGAACTCTAAAGCAACATTAGAAAAGGGAAAGTGAATACAACGCTTGTAGACAATGACAGTAGATGCATAAGGATGTTCAATAAGGGTTCTACATACAAATGATGGTGATCAATAAGTGACACTTGTATCAATCTTACAAGCAAATACATCAAGCAATAAAAGAGTTCCATAAACATTGAAAGGAAGCATACAACGAGTATAGTAGGTTGTTGCAATAATGTATGTGGGGAAATTAGCAATGACTGTAGTCAACCCGACAGTCAACAACAATCAGCAAATAAATACATCAACTTCTTGTGGATTATTAAGATTCATGTGCAGGGATTTTAATGAATCATTAGCAAACACGAATGAGGGAATTGTAGTGAACACAACTCACCTATGGATCAGTCATGCAAATAGATGCATCTGTCTCCTTCAAGCAGAAGAATCAAACATGTGATGAATACAATAGCCTTCTTGCACATAGAGACCAAATTGAAGGGATAACAATGTGCTTACGATCAATCAACAACATAGAGTTTCCAAAGGATTTTGAAGACCTTCATGTCAATCAAGATGCAAATAATAACGCACAACATATAAGGAATGCAACATATCCACAAATTGAGCGAGAGAGTCATGGAGAAGATGATTCCTTTCCTATTAATGTCAAGTAGCTTGTAAGCAAATATGCTAACTCGCCTGTAAACAACAGTGAAAGCTGCCATCCTACAAGTATATGCTAGGAGATTGTGGCAATACAACTCTCTCACAAGCGGTATTCAACCAGTAAAAAGGAGGCATATACCTCTTGTAGACAACAAAAGAAATTCCTCATGCATACAATCCCTTGTAGTCAAGATTAACATACAGACGGACGAATGCAGTGGACCTGCCTATAGTTGATGATATCCCCCCTGCAGGCATATATAGAAGTATGTGACATGTGTCAGGGCATTCACACAATCTACAATAACACAATGACAAACAAGTATGTCTATCACCTATAAGCAGGAGATTCGTTAGTGCATTACAATTCACCTGCAGAAAGCAATAAGTAGTGCCCGACAGTCTACTTGTACAAAGCAACGGGCAACCCGTAGTACGACGCCACCGAATCCGCAACATCCACACAAGTGGACAGAAGGTGTCTACAAGCCCCCAAGTTGAATGCAGCATTTAAATGATAGTTGCCCGCGTAACTGATCAACTAAAATTTTTCAAAAATGCCCTCGCACGTGCACCGTAATATGTATGCACATCGGTACATCGAAATGCACGTGTAACTGTAAACCTGCATGGGCCCCGGCAAACTTGTTATTAGTACACACGTGACGTCTAGGGATGCTACGCAGGTCAATAAATGAATATAGTTTGAACCCGATCCTCCTAAAGCGGGTAAATAGGAGTCGATAAGGTTCAGCAAATAATCATAAAATGTCTCCAAATACCCGCATGGGCCCCGACGAGCATGTTATTGGTATACACGTGACGCCTAGGAATGCTGCGTGGGTTAATAAGTGAATTCAAATTTGAGCCCGATCCTTCTATGCTAGTAGATAGGAGTCGACACGGCTCGAATCATAAAACAAGTATATAGTCACGAGAGCGACTAGAATATTTATTTTATAGTTCATATTAGGCCTTCAAGGCCTATAATCAAGAAAATCACTCACAAAAGCATAAAGCCTATGAAACCCGATCCTTTGTCGACGACTCGATAGAGTCGATAAGGTTCAATCCATAAATAAAAATGACTCCAAACACCCCGATGATGGCCATGTTGAATGCAAATCCCAACCGGAGGGGTTAATTCCAAATATTCAAAATGTCATCCAAATTCCCATGAAAATACAAAACTCCAAAAAATTCCAAAAAATTCCAAACTCCAAGATATTCAAAATTGAAATAATCCACCAAACACTTAAAGCAAAACCCCTCCACTCTCCGCAACAGTTTGCCGAGGTGGACAAGTTGAAAATAACCTTAGCTCACAAAGAGCTAATGTCTGATCGAGAATATCACTAGGATCCATTCTCAAACAATCTCCTGCCAGTGAGGATGTGGTATGCATCCTCTAACCGGCAATTTCGCCACCAAATGGCACTGCAGGATAAACGGTTATGATCTGGGGCCCTCTGAACTGAGACAAACACTCCTCCCAAGTCTACAAGGTACCCTTGGACGAAGCAACCCATGGCTGCCGACAAGGATCCTTCTGTCAGGTTGGGTCGACTACCTCCTCTAACTAAGTAGACTAGGGACCACGATGGCCCGGGACGATGGAACCATGGGATCTTGATCGGGTCCATCATCCATTTCCCCACCATCCACTTTAAGTGCAAGGTGGTGAAATTTCTAATTTAAATATCAAACCTTCAAATTCCATGCCCATTGCTGCAACTATATACCAGATCCATGTATCTCTACATATTTGATTGATGACTAGCCTTAATCGAAAGTTCTCTCTCGTGATCGGGAGGGGTAATTAACTATAGGGGCTTGCGCCTATAGGAAACCAGAACTCAGATCATAAAGTCCTCGCAAAATGAGGGCGAAATCTCTGGGTAGTGTCTTATCTACAAACCCATTTGCCTTCCAAAATTTACCCCGGAACTTAATCCGTTAAAACTCCCCCGAAAAAGCAACGGGGAGGTTGGGGCCGAATTTTCGAAGTCCACAATATTGATATATTCATGGTTGTATCCATCACTGTGAATTTTGTTTTTTATTGCTTTTTTATCTATTAGTATTAATAATGTTTTTTTTTGTTAAGCTACTTTCTATCTTTTTTATTGATTACTATTGAAGAAAAAGCCTTCATGTTCACACTGATATACATTATAGGCTGTCTATCAAGCTATCTATTTTATTTTCTAGTGGAACTATTATACTTATTCTTTTCAGTTTAAATTCTCGCATTTCATGAGCACTGGTTGGACTGTGGTATTTTTGTTATATTATACACTACTTTCTTACTTTTCTACTTAAAAAGCTGAAGTAATTTATTCTGATAACTTAATTTTATTAAGAGCAGAACGTGGAATTGAGCTTGCCAACAAGATTACCATAATAATAGTTGCTCTCAACTTCTTTTAGTATTTGTTTAGATTTTGAGTGAAGATATGATAAATAATGCAGCAAGGTCTGTTTCATAGCAATATAAAAATATTTTTTTAAAACTTATTCATATACAAAAATAAAAGAGTAATTTTCTTTTAAAATTTTATTTATTAATAAAATAATCTGCATTGAATTTGATACTTATCAGGATTCGAATTGATGCTCGTCCTATAAAGAAAAAAGTGAGCATTATTAGCGGTCGCTTAGTTGGGACCGATTTTTTGATGTACTAATTTGAAGAAATCAAATGTGGAACCATCTTGCCATTATAATCTATGGACGTTAATTGAGATTTTGTAAAGCCTCAACTTGTTTGTTCTAATTTTCTGTATAAGTAATTAGGCTTACAAATTCTTTATTTTTTCTTACCTTCTTCAAACTAACCTTGGATAAAGGATATTTTGCCTTGGAAGGAAATGATGCATTCTTTTTAGATGTACAACACTATCATAAAAATGAGCATTGTCATTATATATGTATTGTTCCTAATTGTTTCAAGAAATTCTTCAGCCAAATCATTTACTTGCCAACCTCAATTTATGCATCATATTTTATTTTTATGGTTGATAATGCCTACTATCTTCTGCATTTGCAGCACTAAATCGATATTAATACCGATCGAAGTATAAATATATGCTGTATTGCTTCTCTAGGGATCAGGATTACAATCCATATTAGCATGAACAAAGGCTTGTGGTTTCATGTCAATTTTGTTAATTTGCAATGAGGTAGTAATATGATCTTTAAAATAGTGCTAGATCTTTTTCATAGCTTTCTATTATATCTTTCCTTGGTTTTCCATATACCTTCTTATTACTCCCATTGTATAACCTGTAGTAGATGTTGTGCGTATCATGAGAGGCATTAGTCAACTGATTGACTAGTAGCACATAACAAAATTTTGCCATATTCCTATTATTCTTAGGTGAATATTTTTTTCAGAATTTGAAGTGGCTTGTTTGTGGAGAACCTATTGATTTCATATTTATCATATTAAATATGCTTAGCATTTTATTATGCAGTCTTTCGATTATGAGTAATTTATATCATAAGAATTTTTTTTGCCCAAGCCTTTTATATCAAATTCCTAAGAAAATTGTTGCTTAAATTTATTGATCACACTAAGATTTGCTCTTGTTATCGAGATTTCATCCACATAATAGTAAGATGATACATGCTTTACTAAGTCCTTTGATGTAGCGACAATGATCTATGTTGTATCGTATAAAAAAATTTGATGCATGAACTCATTAAAATTTTGGTAACATGGACGAGATACTTTAATTCATATAGACTTCTATTTATGCTTCAAATAAGGCTTTCTTTTTGAGTGACTTCAAAGCCTTAATGTTGCACCATGTAGATGTCTAATAAATGACTTAAATGCCATCTTTATATTAAACTGCTCGTTATGCAAGTTTTCTAAGGTTGCTATATGCTTAAAATCAATCTATTAATTTTTGAATTTAATGAAGGAGAGAAAAAATCTCATTAAAATCAATACACTCAGGGTGAGGAGAAGAGATAGGGTTTACTTTGGGATGTGAGCCCTAGGAGATGGAAACTATAAGTGTTGACCTGCAACTGTAAGCCACGATCACATAACCTCTCCCCTAGGATCTAACTGTTGGACCTCAACCCACAACCACAACCGCTCAAACCGGCTCCCACTTGTAACACAAAATCGAAGGCCCTCTCTCATTCGGTTTTCACGCTCCTAGAATCGGAAGAAAATCGCAAGCAGAGCAAGGAAATTTACCTCTCGACCTTGGATACCTGCTTCCTCCTGAAAAGCCATGCCGACCGGACCTCAACCCTCCTCCGATCGTTAGCCAAGCTTTTGCCTCCCTCACCTGACTTGCTGACCTCCTACGAACCCGACGTTGAGCCTCACCGCCGACTCCATCCTTCAATCCAGGCTTGCAACCAAGCCAGACCTGCTGACCGCCAAACCTCCTAATCCCGCCGGCCATCAAACCCTTCGCCGCCGACCTCACCTGCTCCGGCCTGACCACCGTCGCCTCCGCCCGCTTGGTCTCCGTCTACCCCAGCCCGATCCTTCTCCCTCTCTGTTATATATATATATATATATATATATATATATATATATATATATATATATAATTTAAAAAAAAGGAGAAAAGATTTTGCAAACAGATACTGCAATATAAGAAGATTGAAGGAAGTCCCAAGGTTGATTCGGTCCCCCGAAGCCCTCGGTCGTTGAGTTAATCCGACCGAGGGATTGAAGACCCAATCACCTCGTCGTTAATTTATTCCGGCCGAGTCGAGCCAAAAGGGAAAATGCCCTCCTTACCTCCCGGTGCCGGGGAGGGGATGCTAGGAGGCTGCCGAAATTTTCTCAAAAAAATTCTGGACTTAGGTGAATTTTGGAAAACACGGACTTGCAAATCTAAAAAATTTCGAAAATAGAAAATTCAATTAATTAATAAGTTTAAAATTAGACTTAAGCTACTCACCTTACTTAATAGCTTGTTAAAAATGTTATTATCACAAATAAACACAACGATAGCAAGTAGTGCATGCAATTCTAAGGAGAATGATAATTTGTGATTTCCAAGTAGTATACAGGTTCAAAATCAAAGCAGTATAGCCCACTTTAAAAGTTAAAATGTTGCAAGCAACTGAATGGACATCATGACTTTATCAAAAACATTAAACTTAAGAAACCAGTTTAATTTTGAGATGAATAGTTCATGTATTTGTAATTTTGATTAATAGAAAAATGCAGAACCAACTATTTGTTCTGCTGACAATTTGACTTGGTGGAAGAATTTTCCTAAAAGATTTGAGAGCCTCTTATGTGATTGAGATGGAGAATTTGAAGATGATATTTAAATAAAACTTGAAGCGATGAGTTAAATGGTATATTCATATTGCAAAGATGAAAATGAAAGAGAAACTATTTTGAGGAAGGTTAAAGACTACCATATTGCAATTATGGAAGTCACTACTATCAATGATTATACCTCAATGATATCAATGCCATATGATGATAAAATAGAGATTGGACTCGAGCTTCTTAAAATAATTTTCTCACCAACCCCCGGACAATTGAAAGGAGTAGTGAATGGCAGAATGAGAGTTCACGTACCCATGCAATAAAATTATACTTGATATAATTCCATTAAGGGTGATAATTAAGACTCATCGGCCTTTGGCACATATATTTTTCTTGGCCTCATAACACCCCTCCTTTGGCTTCTTTAAGATCTGTAGCTTTGGAAGTCGTGATATAATACTTAATTGAGAAGGTCCATCAATAGTTCAATTCATAAATATATATTGTTCCAAGAATATACAAGGAGAAGGAAAGGGTTGAGTTTAAGTTTGCTAGTAGTCCAACAACAACTTAAATAAAATGTGAACTCTATACAAAATCAGATGAAACAACATGCTAATTGGCATCATTGTAACATAGAGCTTAATGTCAAAAACATACTTTGGTGCGTCAAAGCTCCTAAATGCCATATCTAAAAATGCCACCGGATCCGCAACGCATGTACAAGCGGACAGAAGACATTCGTAGGCCCTTAAATGATATTTTAGATATTTTTCTAAAATAAAATTACTTGCGTAAATGGATCATATTTAAATATTTTAAAATCCCCCCTATGTATTGAATATAACTCCTTAAACTAAAGCACAAAATCCCTTCATGTGCTCCGATCAACATGTTAAAGTTACAAACACAAATATTCGAGAATGCTACGCAGGGTCAAATGCTCATTAATAGAACATTCTTTTTGCAAAACTAAATAGAACCCGCATGTGCTCCGACAAATGCAATAAATTTCTAAATGTCAATGTCTGAGAATGCTGCGCAGGTCAAATATTCAAGTTTCATCATTCTCCTCGAAAGGACTGGAATTGACATGACTTGAATTACAAAATACCTTCCAAATTCCTACGAAAATACAAGTGACTTTAACGTCGCCCTGATAATGGCCGTGTTGACACGAAATCTCAACTAGAGGGGTCAAATGTCAAAGCTAATAAAAGACAGAGTTCTTAAAATAAAATCAATCACCTAAAAACTTCAAACTAAAACAAATCCACCTTCCGCAACTGTTTGTCGGGGGCGATAAATTTGAAATTAACCTCAGCTCACAAAGAGCGAATGCGTGTCAGGTGTATCACTAAGAGTCATCATCAAATAGTCTCTTGCCAGCAGGGACGTGCCACGTGCCCTCTTGATCGGGTGGTTTTGCTGCAAAATGACACCATTATATTATGATCACGGCCAAAGCCCGTATGTTACCTAAAATCTTCAAACTCTTGAGTAATGAATCATAGGGTATAATTGATAGGCATAAAGCCCTCTGTCAGCTAAGGTGGATTTTAATATATCCCCTTAGACAAACACAAACCCAAGTCTACAAGGTATTCTTGGACGAAGCAACCCATGACTGCCGATAAGGTGCCTTATGTCAGGTTGGGTCGACTACCTCCTCTAGCTAAATAGACCAGGGAACATGACAACCCGGGACGATGGAACCATGGGATCTTGATTGGGCTCATCTTCATTCTCCCCACCACTAGTTTTAAGTTTATGTTGATAAATCTAAAATCTCAAAACTCCAAAATTTGTATCCAAAATTCAAACCCTAAAACTGTTGCTATTATATATTGGGTTTATAACTTATGTGACCTATTTAATGACTAGCCTTAATCGAAAGTTCTCTCTCATTATCGGGAGGGGTAATTGACGATAGGGGCTTGCGCCTATAGGAAACCAGAACTCAGATCAAAAAGTCCTCACAAAATGAGGGCAAAATCTCTGGTTAGTGTCTTATCTAAAACCCAATCTGCCTTCTAAAAATTCACTCGGAACCTAAGCTTGTTAAAACTCTTCGCCGTTATAATCAAACAAGAAAAGAGATTGATGGCCCGGAGAGGCCGGAGTGCACACAAATGGAATTTTTGGAGCCCACATATTTCTGGCAACTCCGCTGGGGACTGGTTTCTCTTTTCATCTTTGGCTAGTTAGACATAAACTATAATAGCAATGAAATTATTAAAATTCTAATAAATTCAATAAATTAGGGTTTTGAAATAATGCAATCAAATAAAATTTACTATATATATATATATATATATATATATATATATATATATATATATATATATATTTATTATTTCTAGTCTCTGTACTTTGAAAGTGTGGGGTGATGTATTCATTTTTGACTACTAATTCTTACCTTTCTTTTGTGCAGAATAGAACTATAGAATACTCCATTTAGCGTTCAATTGGGATGAGGCGCTAGCATTCAACCAGCTAATGCTGTCATTAACATTGGAAACTCTGAAGCCACCATTCGATTTGGTAGTTTAGAGTTCTCTGCAGCTACTGCAATGGCTGCCACCATACTTATTCACGGCATGACTGTTCAAGGCCATTCTGTGAGGCCTAATTCTACTTAAACTTATGCACGATGTGCCTATTCCGTGCAACAACCACGAGCTGCTAGAATTGCTACTTCTAAAGTAGTTCAACAAAATAGGATCTCTGTCTTTGAAAGGCTATCATAGTCCAAGGCCCCAACCACAGAGAGGGTCATAACTGAAGGAAGAATATTTGTGGTACCTATCAGGGCCACCACTCTATCAACCGATTTATCTGCACCTGGGAAGAATAATGCTGAAGCCTCCTCATCTAGAGGAAGGCTCACAAGAAGACAAAGGAGAAAGTTGAATGCAAAGCTACGAGCTCAACAACCACTACCAGTGAATACATCAACACTCTCAGCCTCGGAGCTAGAAGCTAACATTCCCACCCAGAATAAGTTTGCAAATCTAAAATGGGTGAAGAAGAATAGCTCTACTGGCAAGTTGAAATAATCATTCTGGGAATAACAACAGTAGACTCTTGTTCTTCAGAAGAAGAAGTACGAAACTCTGTCCGTCAGGGTACAAAGAGTTTTGAAAGTGGCCAAAGAAAATGACTTGATGAAGAAGAGATATCAAAGGCCATTGGCAAATAAAGTCGTGAGAATTCCATAAAGAGAGTTACCAGCTACCACGGTAACTCGAGAAAAATTAAAATCGGCTCCACGTGGTGAACATTGGAGCGTGAATCCTAGACATCATGTTCAGGATTCCGCTATCAAAAGACCCCAGTGGAAGGGAAAAGTAATTTGAAGGCTGAGACCTCCCAAAAAAAGATTACCACAGAAAAAAGCTAATATAGGCGTGACATCTGGTGTAGCCTCCCAGAGATCCGCCTTTAATAAAAATCGTCAATAATGAGTACCTAAGAAAAATGTTCCTATTATTGATATTTGCAATAGTCAACACCTTGGAGAATTTTCTAAGGAATCTTATTGCCAACCAACTTCAGCTTCTCAGAAGAAGGTCAATTTTGACCGTACTCCTCCAATCGAAGAAGTTCCTTTACCGCATGCAGAGCCAGAGATCTATTGGAAGCGTCGCTTTGAGATTCGACTACAAGAAAATGATAATGATGAAGACACCATGGGAGTCGAGGTAGTCTACATTGTGGGGCATAGTGATGAGCCACATCAAACACGTGTTTATCGACGACGCAATGAAGTAGGGCCCACTTCTTCTAAAATAATTTCTTAAGAAGATCAAGCTCAACACGAGCAGTCAGAAGAAGAAGAAGTCCCCTCAGGCAATTGACAAAATGATGATCAAGATGAAGAAGTGCTTGTTGAGACATTAACACAAGCACAAAGGCGTTTGAAACTCCAAATGAAGAAGAAAGATAGAGATATCAGAACTGAACAGCAAGATGATAGAAATGATGGCACAGATGACTGCGATGATGCAGTTAATGCAAAAGAATATCATTACTACTCCTGCACTTGCTCAACTAATTGATCATTATATATCGGGTCATCCAGTTAATCAACATATATCAAGTAGTATTCCTATTAATCTGCCAATTGACCCAATACCCTAGGTGTCTAGAATACGAACCACCCCTGAAGAGGGAAATAAGGCTGATCGACTCACTCATCTACAAGCTTACTAAAATGTTGCAAGTACATCTGAGCCGGTGATGACTCCACAGCTAGAATCAATCATCAATAAAAAGATTAAAGCTGTCATTACCTCAGAACAGGTATAGAAGTTTGTGAGCAAGGGTCGCCCGTATCCGGTCGAGTAAGATCAAGTACCATATCCTAAAGGATATTTAGTGCCTAAATTCAATACTTTTAATGGCACCAGCAATCCTAAACAACACTTGGCTCAGTTTAAAGTAACCTGTGGAAATACTGGAGGCGTTGATGCTCTACTCTTCCGCTAATTCATTAGTAGTTTGACTTCAACTGTTTTTGAATGGTACACCGAACTTCCTAATGATTCTATCAAGACATTTACAGAATTAGAAAACATATTCGTAAAAAGGTTCACTAGTGTCACTAAGAAGACTACTATTGCTGACCTTGCTCTAAAAAAATGAAAAAAGGGTGAGTCAATGACAAAGTATATAACTTGTTTGCGCAATATGAGTATGAAATGAGAACAATAGTTAGAAGAGGAGCATGCTGTTTAACTGCTTCTGGGAAACATCAAAGATAAGATGTTACCATTTTTATGCATGACCTCCATCAGCACTTATTAAGAGCTACTAGACAAAGTAGCTAAGTTTGAAAAGTTAAATCTGTAAGTCTGAATATCATTCAGATAGACCCAGAAAAAATAAGGCCATGGATAATAGGAAAAATGAGATATATTCTGCATCATCTTTAAAAATTGACAAGGAAAAATAACCTTCCTATAAAAATGATAAAGAAAAGCAGTATGCCAAGCCTAAATCCCAGCCAAAATTAGTATTGGGAGGAAACGATAAGTCTCCGACTATTTGTAATGGAGGAGAATGTTCAAAGCTAAGAACTGGTGATCGAATCACATCCCTTAAAAAGAAAATGAATAAAGAATATTCTTTTAAAAGGGAATGCATGGCAAAACTATTCAAGCAAGCACTTAACGCTGGTCTTGAATTACCTGAGTGTAAAAGACCCGAAGAAGCTGATCAGAAGGATAATTCAAATTATTGCCCATATCACCGAGTCATCAGCCACCCTATTGAAGATTGTTATGTCTTCAAAGACTGGTTTGAAAGGAAGTATAGAGATGGTGAATTCACGCCATCAATTAGCATTTTAGTTGACCCAAAAAAGGAATCTGTAAAAATGATCGTGTCTTCTCCTATACCCCCAATTGAGGAAGGAGATAAAATGAAAGGGAAAATAATGCCAGAAAAAGATGAATGGCAGACCGCAATATCCAAGAAGACAAGAAAGATGATTAAGCAACTGGAAGGAGTTCCTGACGTAAAATGAAAATCCTCTACGAAACTAGTACTTGAATTAAAAGAAAATTCAAATTTAGGTGCATCCACTTCCAAGTCATTAACTCAGAAGCATTCGAATATGAAGCTGTTCTATAAGGCATTCTCCAAGAAGTCTAGTAACTCGAATAAGCATAACAAGCAGAAAAAGAAGAGAACTGTATTTCAAAAGATCATCAATAATTTGGAAGATTATCATCAACTATTGAGACGGCCCATAACACTTACAGATTTTATGTCTGAACTTCGAATAGACCAATTAGAAGTGGAAGATGATAAACAAGAATATGAAGAATCACTCCATGTAGAAACATGTCGAGTTATCTCAGTAGCATCGACTACATGCTAAAGAGATTCTGTAAAAGATCACGATAAGGATCAGATAGCAATGTCTCTTACAAAAATGACTGATAAATTGTCATTTGAGTCATGTCTAATGGTGCTACAAACAGATTATAACTCAGAAGAAGAATTGTGTTTTCCAAGTGATGATAAGTCAGGTCAACAAATAACTTCACGAATGAAGCATGTGAAGCTTAATGAAGATTCTGAACATTCAACAAAAACTTCATCAGATGAGACTGAGTCGAATGAGATGGCTCAAGTACAGCTAAGAAGTGGTAAAGTATTGCCACCACCACTAAAAAGGAATTATTAAGCAAAGATAAGAGAAAAGATATAATCATCAATGAAGAAATTATTCCTAAAGATCATAAAAAGAAATATGATACAAATAGATGGATAGAGTATAATATCATTTCTCATTTGAGAAAAATTCCAGCACAACTCAGTATTTATGAAGCTCTCATTATGTCAAAAGATCTTTGAGAAATTTTAATACAGGTTCTCAAGAATCCAGAGAGATATGAAACATATTTTGCAGAAAGATGTTTGAGCAAAGTTCTTCATGTCAGAAATGAATCTGTTGTTACATTCTCTGAAGATCTCATGCTGGGGACTACGGAACATAATCATCCTTTATATGTCTCAGCCGAAAGTGATGGCATTATAATAAAGAGAATCCTGATTGACCCCGGGTCATCAATAAATCTCATGAGTTTGCACACACTAAGATCATTATCTCTAGATATTCAACATCTCGGGCTAGATAAACTTATGGTGCACGACTCTAACGAGAAAGGGCAAAAAATTATAGGGTAATTTGTTCTTCTCCTAAAATTTGGAGAGCTGTACACAGAAGCCAAGTTTCATATTATCGATACAGACACTTCATTTAAGGCACTCTTGGGTAGACCTTGAATCTATGAGAATGGTCTTATTCCATCAACGATGCACCAATGCATGAAATATCTAAAGGATGGAGAAGAGTTCCAGATCTCTAGAGATATACAACCCTTCGTAGTCCACGAAGTGAAAATTTATGACGATGCAAAATACTTTATTCCAAATGAAGTAAAGCCGATAAAATCTCCTACAGCTGAAGCATCAACCTCAAGGAGTATAAAACAACCAGAAGAAGTTGAGAAAAAATAGACAGGAAGAAAGAGCATGATATCAAATTTTCTTAAAAGAGTTAATATGCCTCCTAAATTAAATAAAGTTGTACTCCATTTGGGAAGTGACACGGAGGAAGATGATATCTCTGAAACCTACAAGCCTTCGATTAAAGAAAAGCCAAAGAAAAATACTTTTGTGGTTACATTGATCCCTCTACAATATTTTAGAGAAATCGTATCTCGCGAGGTTCATAATGTTGAAGAGCTTAAAATATTTAATGTACCTCCCCTACGCAGAAGTAGCGGACCGGGAAGCTTGTTTTATAAATTTGAAGAGTATCAAGAAGAGAATATCGATGTGCTTGGGAATTTCAATAAAAGATACAGAGATAATTCCTATAGAAATGCTCAGAACTGTCCCAAAAGAATTCAACAAATGATACGGAAAATTGGAGTTCATAATATGGTTACTTGGCGACGAGCATGTTTCTTTCAAAGAATGTGGTGTCAAGAACTATCAAAAATGGGCAGTCGTGATATAAAGGCCTTGGATTTATCGTAGCAGAACATACTAAAAAAATATATTATGCGATAGTGGATAAATGTTTGACTATTGAAAATACAGATACAAATGAGGAGAAAGATGTGGAAACTAAACTTGCACCAGAAGAACTTGAAGATGGTGGACAGGACGATACTATGGTGCTATAAAATAAACTTGGGAACTAATGAGGATCCCCGCCCAACCTTTATTAGTGCTCTTCTATCTAAGAATAACGTTGAAAAGTTGAAAGCATTACTTAGTGAATTCAGGGGCTGCTTTGCTTGGATATACGATGAAATGTCAGGCTTATCTCTTGATATAGCTGTTCACAAATTAGTCATCAAATCAGGTGCAGTACCTGTTAAGCAAGCTCCAAGGCGAATGAGGTTAGAAATCAAAGAGCAAGTGATTGCAGAAACCAAGAAGCTTATCGAAGCAGGTTTCATTCGAGAAGAGAAATATGCTGATTGGATAGCTAATATTATCCCAGTGGAAAAGAAGAATGAACAAATTCGCATATGCATCGACTTTTGAGATCTTAATAAGACGTGTCCAAAAGATGACTTTTCACTTCCAATATTAGAATTGTTGGTTGACAATACGTCCAACTATGATATATTCTCATTTATGAATGGATCGTCGGGCTATAACCAGATCAAGATGGCACATGAAGATGAAAAACATACATCTTTCAGGACTCCCATTGGCATATTCTTCTACACTGTCACGCCCTTTGGCTTGAAGAATGCTGGAGCTACATACCAAAAGGCTATAACACATATATTTGATGAGCTCATCCACCAAAAGGTTGAATGTTATGTGGATGATCTTGTTGTCAAAAGTATAGATCAAAAAGATCACTTTGAAGATTTGAGAATTGTATTCGAAAGGATCAGAAAATTTAATCCCAAAATGAACCCTCTCAAATGTGCTTTTGGAGTTTTCTCAAAAAAGTTTCTGGGGTATGTTGTGCGATATAGACGGATTGAAGTTGATCCCAACAAAGTTAAGGCAATCATAGAAATGTCGCCTCCAAAAAATCTCCGTCAACTTCATTCTTTACAAGGACAACTTGCATTTATACGGCGGTTCATCTCAAATCTATCAGGCAGATATCAACAATTTACAAAGCTGATGAAGAAATATGTTCATTTCAAATGGGATGATGAATGTCAAGAAGCTTTTGACAGTATCAAGAGATATCTATTAAGCCCGCCTATTTTTGCAGCACCAATTTCAGGGAAGCCTTTTATTCTATACACTGCAGCGTTGGAAGAGTCCCTTGGAGCATTGCTAGCTCAACACAATGAAGAAGGCAAAGAAAATGCACTCTACTACATCAGTCAAAGGTTGATTGAAGTAAAAATACGTTACTCTTCAATTGAGAAGCACTGTTTAGCGCTAATTTTTATACTTCAGAAACTCCGTCACTACATGCTGTCTCATAAAATTACACTGATATCAAAGATCGATCCGCTGAAGTTCTTGATGACAAGACCAGCTTTGACAGGTCACCTAGCCAGGTGGATAGTGATACTTCTGCAGTTTAATATCACATATGTTCCATAAAAGACAGTTAAATGACAAGTCTTAGTAGATTTCTTTGCCGCACATCCCATTCCTGCAGACTCGCCACTCAATAACAATCTGCCCGATGAACAAATCCTATTTGTTCTAAAGGAGAAGAATCGTAAATATGAGAAATGTATTTTAACGGTGCATCATCAATTAAACTTGCTCAACCTTCGAACCTCGCCAAAGCTCGAGCTAGTGTCAGTCTTATCTTCATAGCACCTAATGGAGGGATAATGAGATTTTGAGTTGATTTAATTGAACCCAGAATCAACAATGAAGTAGAATATGAAGCTTTAATAGTGGGCCTCGAAATCATTATTTCAATGAAAATTCAAAATCTCAAAATTCTTAGCGATTCTCAACTCATTATAAATCAAGTACTGGGTATTTATAAAATCGGCAGAATTAGGTTGATTTACTATCATAAACGAGTCCTCGAACTCATGAAGCAAATTATAAATATTACATTGATTCAGGTATCTCGAGCTCATAATAGAAAGACAGATTCTTTAGCAAAACTTGCTAAAGAAATGGCGAGCATGAATGAACAGCCGGTGCTAATCAGTGTCAACACTTGTCGAGTATTAGAGCTAGTAATTCTGTGTTCCCTGCAGGTAGAGGGGTCCCCAAATTCAATCCAGCAGGATGCAACTTTGGTTGTTCCTCAACCTCCCGAACAAGTGATTCTTGAAAATCAACTAAATAAACCCTAAATGATTACAAGAAGAAAGTTTGGTAGAGCATCTGAATCTTGGCTTGAATGCCTAGAAATTGAAGAGCAAAATGACTGGAGGCAGTCTTTCATTGACTACTTCAGAGAAATCAAACTCCCGACAGATAAATCATTAGCTACGTAGATCAAAAAGAGAGCATTGCGATATACGTTTGTCAACAACATACTATATCGAAGACCGTTCGATCAATTATGGCTACAATGTTTAGGGAGAGATGAAGCTGATAAAGTTATCTCTGAAGTTCACGAAGGACTATGTGGTGCACATCAATCGGACCCTAAAATGATCATTAAAATTAAAAGAATGAGTTATTATTGGCCATCAAATGTAAAGGACTGCACCAATCATGCAGATATATATCATGAATGTCAAATTCATGGTAATATTATACATCAGCCGCCAAATCCTTTACATCTTACTATAATATCCTAGTCTTTTGAATGCGGGGGGACAGATGTAATAGGGCCAGTTAATCCACCATCATCTGTTGGACACCATTTTATATTAGCCGCAACAGACTATTTTTCCAAATGGTCCGAAGCAGTTCCATTCAAAGAAGTCACCACTAATCATGTGATCAACTTCTTTACTCATAATATTATCTATAGATTTGGTATACCACGCCGCATAATCTCAGATAATGGTCTAGCTTTCAAAAGTACTAAAATTTACAAATTTATTGAGCGACATAAAATCGATTGGCTATATTCATTGATTTATAATCTAAGAGCAAATGGATTGGCAGAAGCTTTCAACGAAACGCTAGTAAAGCTGCTAAAAAAAATTCCCATTAAGAATAAAAGAGAGTGACATACTAAGATGGCAGAAGCATTATGGGCATATCATACTACATACAAGACACCAACGAAAGCAACTCCTTATGCATTGGTGTTTGGAGCTGAAGCTGTGTTGCCTCTTGAAGTTGAATTGCCGTCACTTCAGGTAGCCATTTAGTACGACCTCACGGAAGAACAAAATGCTCGTCTATGGATGGAAGAGCTCGATGCACTGGATGAAGTCAGGCTCCAAGCTCAACAGAATTTAGAAATTTATCGAGCAAAAATGATAAAATCTTTTGATCGTATGGTACGCCCTCGAGCATTTCAAGAAGGAGAATTGGTCTTGGTGCTGAAAAAAATAATTATCCCACACTAAAGAATTGATGGTAAATTTGAACCAAATTGGGAAGACCCTTTCGTCATCGAGAAGGTGTACCAAGGAGAAGCCTATCAACTCATCGATCTGGAAGGTCGACGACCTATGCCTTGATCAATGGGAGATATTTGAAGAAATATCATTCTTAAGAAAGCAAGCTGAATATCATACCCTTATAAAGGAAGAATATATTTCTAAGATGTCTTAAAAATTTTTCTACAAGACAGGGGGTATTTTTAAATTTAAAAATATCAAGATTCTGATGACAGTTAAAATTTTCCTTTAAGACTTGGGTTAATATCGATTCCTAAATAAATATTTAAAATCATTCAGGAAGCTACCATTGCATAAATACAGGGCAGAAGCTAGTGCCTTCAAACAAGCAAAATTCGATCATTGCAAAGATTGAAGATTCATCTTTGAATTTTGCAAAGATCTCGAAGTTCAGATTGAGAAGGTATTTTGATCTGAAAACCTCAACAAATCAAATTTGACAAGTATGAGTTATTATAGTACAAGTCCAGTGCTCAAACAAGTATAAAATCAGTCTCAACAAGCCTATATGCGGCTGAGTCACTAACGGCTTTACCTACTCAACAAGCCATGATAAGAGGCCGTAGTAGGAAAGCACTTATTTTGTTAGCACGATGACAAATACTACTAAGTTTGATATTTGTTAAAATTTTCAAATCAAAGCAGTTCAGATTCAGAAGATTTCCTCAACTAATAAATGGAGTGAGGCAAAATTCTAAAGAAGATTCTCAATCAATTCAAAGGCACCAAGTCACAATAAAAATTGCCAGCAAAATTCTAAAGAAGATTCTCAATCAATTCAAAGGCACCAAGCACGATGACAATAAAAATTTTCAAATCAAAGCAGTTCAGATTCAGAAGATTTCCTTCAATAAATCTGTCAAGCACAAAGCTAAGATCGAAGGAACTTCTTTTCTTCGACATGTCCGATAAAACACAAAGCTCAGGACCGAAGAAGTTATCCCGCAGTTCTTATAAAGCCATAGGCCGAGCTAAGGGAGTATTGTTATCATCAAAATCCTTTATGCATAAAGCTTGGGACTGATGGTTATGCACCATTGACCTAGTGAAGCCCTAGAGGATTTAGGTCACCGACATATCTCCTTCGCCAAGCCCGCCAAAGCATGAAGCTAGGGAAAAAAGGAGTATTTTGTTCCTGACAAATTGGGAAGATAAATCAGGGATATCTAGAAGACCCTCAACGTGACATCTAAAATCTAATTTAAGAGATCCGTAGGGTCAAATAGCTTGCAACAAATATGATTTGCTACTAGGAGCATATCATATTTGTTGGGGGGCATTTGTTGACCTATAACTGTAAGCCACGATCACACAACCGCTCCCCCATGATCTAACTGTTGGACCTCAACCCACAACCACAACCGACCGGACCTCAACCCTCCTCCGACTGTCGGCCAAGCGTTCGCCTCCCTCACCTGACTTGCCGACCTCCTACGAACTCGACGTCGAGCCTCACTACTGACTCCATCCTTCAATGAGAGAGGGGTATTTAGGTCACCGACATATCTCCTTCGCCAAGCCCGCCAAAGCATGAAGCTAGGGCAGAAAGGAGTATTTTGTTCCTGACAAATTGGGAAGATAAATCAGGGATATCTAGAAGACCCTCAACGTGACATCTAAAATCTAATTTAAGAGATCCGTAGGGTCAAATAGCTTGCAACAAATATGATTTGCTACCAGGAGCATATCATATTTGTTGGGGGGCATTTGTTGACCTATAACTGTAAGCCACGATCACACAACCGCTCCCCCATGATCTAACTGTTGGACCTCAACCCACAACCACAACCACAACCGCTCAAACAGGCTCCCACTTGTAACACAAAATCGAAGGTCCTCTCTCATTCGATTTTCACGCTCCCAGAATCAAAAGAAAATTGCAAGCAAAGCAAGGAAACTTACCTCTCGACCTTGGACGCCTGCTTCCTCCTACAAAGCCACGTCGACCGGACCTCAACCCTCCTCCGACTGTCGGCCAAGCGTTCGCCTCCCTCACCTGACTTCCGACCTCCTACGAACTCGACGTCGAGCCTCACTACTGACTCCATCCTTCAATCCACGCTTGCGACCAAGCCAGACCCACCGGCCTCCAAACCTTCTAATCCCGCTTGCCATCAAACCCTTCGCCGCCGACCTCACCTCCGGCCTGACCCGCCGTCGCCTCCACCCGTCTGGTCTCCGTCTGCCCTAGCCCGATCCTTCTCCCTCTTTGTTCTATACACACACACACACATATATATATATATATATATATATATATATATATATATATATATATATTAAAAAAAAAAGAGAAAAGATTTTGCAAACAAATACTGCAATATGAGAAGATTGAAGGAAGTCCAGGGGTTGATTCTGTCCCCCAAAGCCATCGGTCGTCGAGTTAATCCGACAGAGGGATTGAAGATTTGAAGGCCCAATCTCCTCGCCGTGAATTTATTTCAGCTGAGTCGAGCCAAAAGGGCAAATGCCCTCTTTACCTCTCGGCGCCGGGGAGGGGACACCAGGAGGCTGCCAAAATTTTCTCAAAAAAATTCTGGACTTAGGCGAATTTTGGAAAACACGGACTTGCAAATCTAAAAAATTTCAAAAATTTAAAATTCAATTAATTAATAAGTTTAAAATTAAACTTAAGCTAATCACCTTACTTAATAGCTTGTTAAAAATGTTATTATCACAAATAAACACAACGATAGCAAGTAGTGCATGCAATTCTAAGGAGAATGAGAATTTATGATTACCAAGTAGTATACAGGGTCAAAATCAAAGCAGTATAGTCCACTTTAAAAGTTAAAATGTTGTAAGCAACTGAATGGACATCATGACTTTATCAAAAACATTGAACTTAAGAAACCAGTTTAATTTTGAAATGGATAGTTCATGTATTTGTAATTTGATTAATAGAAAAATGCAGAACCAACTATGTCTTGTTCTGCTTACAATTTGACTTGGTGGAAGAATTTTCCTAAAAGATTTGAGAGCCTCTTATGTGATTGAGATGGAGAATTTGAAGATGATATTTAAATAAAACTTGAAGCGATGAGTTAAAGGGTATATTCATATTGCAAAGATGAAAATGAAAGAGAAACTATTTTGAGGAAGGTTAAAGACTACCATATTGCAATTATGGAAGTCACTACTATCAATGATTATACCTCAATGATATCAATGCCATATGATGATAAAATAGAGACTGAACTCGAGCTTCTTAAAATAATTTTCTCACCAACCCCTGGACAATTGAAAAGAGTAGTGAATGACAGAACGAGAGTTCACTTACCCATGCAATAAAATTATACTTGTTATAATTCCATTAAGGGTGATAATTAAGACTCATCGGCCTTTGGCACATATATTTTTCTTGGCCTCATAACACTCCTCCTTTGACTTCTTTAAGATCTATAGCTTTGGAAGTCGTGATATAATACTTAATTGAGAAGGTCCATCAATAGTTCAATTCATAAATATATATTGTTCCAAGAATATACAAGAAGGAAAGGATTGAGTTTTAGTTTGCTAGTAGTCCAGCAACAACTTAAATAAAATGTGAACTCTATACAAAATCAAATGAAACAACATGCTAATTGGCATCATTGTAACATAGAGCTTAATGTCAAAAACATACTTTGGTGCGCCAAAGCTCCTAAATGCCATATTTGAAAATGCCACCGGATCCACAATCTGTGTACAAGCGGACAGAAGGCGTTCGTAGGCCTTTGAATGATATCTCAGATATTTTTTCTAAAATAAAATCACTTGTGTAAATGGATCGTATTTAAATATTTTAAAATCCCCCCTATGTATTAAATATGACTCCGTAAACTAAGTACAAAATCCCTGCATGTGGTTCGATCAACTTGTTAAAGTTACAAACACAAATATTCGAGAATGCTACGCAGGGTCAAATGCTCATTAATAGAACATTCTATTTCCAAAACTAAATATAACCTGCATGTGCTTCGACAAATACAATAAATTTCTAAACGCCAATGTCTGAGAATGCTGCGCGGGTCAAATATTCAAGTTTCATCTCCTCCTCGAAAGGACTGGAGTTGACATGACTTGAATTACAAAACACCTCCCAAATTCCTATGAAAATATAAGTGACTTTAACGTCGCCCTGATGATGGCTGTGTTGACACGAAATCTCAATCGCAGGGGTCAAATCTCAAAGCTAATAAAAGACAGAGTTCTTAAAATAAAATTCATCACCTAAAAATTTAAAACTAAAACAAATTCACCTTCCGCAACCGTTTGTCGGGGGCGATAAATTTGAAATTAACCTCAGCTCACAAAGAGCGAATACGTGACGGGTGTATCAATAAGATTCATTCTCAAATAGTATATTGCCAGCAGGGACGTGGCACGTGCTCTCTGATCGGGTGGTTTTACCGCAAAATGACACCATTATATTACGATCACAGCCAAAGCCCATATGTTCCCTAAAGGCTTGAAACCCTTGAGTAATGAATCATAGGGTATATTCGATAGGCATAAAGTCCTCTGTCAGCTAAGGTGGATTCTGATATATCCCCTTAGACAAACACCAACCTAGGTCTAAAAGGTATTCTTGGACGAAACAATCCATGGCTGCCGACAAGGTATCTTCTGTCAAGTTGGGTCGACTACCTCCTCTGACTAAGTATACCAGGGAACATGACAACCCGGGACGACAGAACCATGAGATTTTGATCGGGCTCGTTTTCATTCTGCCTACCACCAATTTTAAGTTTATGGTGATAAATCTAAAATCTCAAAACTCCGAAATTTGTATCCAAAATTTAAACACTAAAACTATTGCTATTATACACTGGGTTTATAACCTATGTGACTTATTTAATGACTAGCCTTAATCGAAAGTTCTCTCTCATTATCGGGAGGGGTAATTAACTATAGGGGCTTGCGCCTATAGGAAACCAAAACTCAGATCAAAAAGTCCTTATAAAATGAGGGCGAAATCTCTGCGTAGTGTTATATCTAAAACCCAATCTGCCTTCTAAAATTCACCTGGAACCTAAGCTCGTTAAAACTCTCCGCCATTATAAACAAACAAGAAAAGAGATTGATGGCCCGGAGAGGCCGGGGTACGCACAAGTGGAATTTTCGGAGCCCACAATAAGGTTTCTTTTGAGAGTGAAATCTAAGCCATAGAAATTTCTCCTTTTTTTTTGATATTTTTAGTTTTCTTTTTTGGGGAGATGGAGGTGGACATGGAAGAATAAAAAATCATGAAAAAAAAGGGAGGTGGAAAATGATGTATGGAGTGTTGTTATGTTGGGACTCTACCATCATCTAGCCTCTATGAACTGGTCGTCCACCCCTAATGATGGAGGATGCCTATCACCTCACATTGAAAGAGAGGATATAGGATACATTTAGCTAAAATAATAGAAGTAATATATTCATATGATTTCTCAAAAAAGAAAATCATATGGAAAGGCATGGATGACACGTCCATGCAGCCTACCACCACCAGGTGGAAGGAATAGGAACCTAATGTGAGAGAAAATACAACATAAGTTTGCTTATTTATTTATTTTTATCATATTTATGCATGCATGGGACGACCAAAATCATCTTACAAC
Source organism: Dendrobium chrysotoxum (assembly GCA_019925795.1). Lineage (NCBI taxonomy): Eukaryota > Viridiplantae > Streptophyta > Magnoliopsida > Asparagales > Orchidaceae > Dendrobium > Dendrobium chrysotoxum. The sequence goes on from CM034310.1 coordinate 5,201,726, forward strand.
ATTTAAAATAAAGTTACCAAATTTGAATTCAAATTTCCAAAGGTGAGGAGTTTGGCACATAAAGGCTACTCTTTACTTGAATATCCTTTTAGAGGAAGGAGGGTCTGGCAACTTCATTTTGGACTTGGAAACTACCTTTTGGGCATTGATTGGCTTGCATGATAGATTCTTGGCTTTTGCTTTGCATGAAAAAAAAAAAAAAATAGCGCATAGAACGGTGATACTCATATAAGTTTGTTTTTTCCATCCAAATTTCTCCAAGTTCAGAAAGCCTAATATTGTCAGATATATAACCACTGGCTTGTAATTTGAATGTTGAATTGTTATAGAATTGAATGCATCATTAACATGAGTCCTGCTTAGAAAGATAAGTACCATATAATGTATTCTCTGCCAATTATTTCTTATTTTTAAGGCAAAATACTTTCTATTTTATTGTTTTTTCTATCAGATTAAAGAATTCTAAGGACATTTTCTCCTGGTATAATGGTTATTATTTGTAGTTTTGGATGAATTACCTTGAATAGTTGAGCTACCAATTTTCTTGCCATTTGGATTCTGGAAGCACCTTTCATATTTGCAATTTATGTTTTGTTTGTTATTGGGTGTACATTTTGGGGTTTACTCTTCTGCGTTATTTTTTGGATGAGAACCTCTCTTAACTGTAGCTTTTGCTCTAATTTTTTTTTTGTTAGCACTTGTTTTATAGAAGACCTTAGATATCCTTTTTGTCTTTCGATGGATCTTACATATGTTAGTTCTATCTGGAATCTATTTGTGTCGATCAGTCAAGTTGTATTGCTGACTCGAATATCAATTCAGTCTGTCGAGCTCATTGGGGGGTTGCAGGGGGTTCTCCCTTGCTTGAGTTTGGGTGCTTTGCTGAATTTTTTTTTCTATACAATTGTACAGCATTGTGTAGTTTGTGTGGAGACAAACAGAGAGAACACTGCGGCATTTTAGACCCCAGCACTGCAGCGCTGTCAGGACGATTTAATGCAGAGAGTTGAGCGTCGCAGCACTTCAAACTCGGTGCCGCGGCACTACGAGGTGGGCTAACAATTTTCCTATTCATTTTTCTTGAAGGGTTGCGTCCCTTGGTGGTTTAATTGTATTTTCTCTTCGTTTGTTCTTGTGATTAAAACAAGGCAAGAGTGAATAGAGATAAGGACAGAGTGAGAGAGAAAGAGACTCATATAAATTTCTCTCCCAATTTTCATATTGAATTTTTTAGTATGGCGTGGCTCCATGATTTTTTTCTAGGTTTTGGGTTTTTCTACATTAAATCTTAGTATTTTTTTCTACTGTATTTTCTTTCTCATATTCATAAAAATTAACCTCATTTAATCTATAGTTTCAAAGTTAAAATTGATATCAAGCTTACTATTTTTTGGAACATAATTAGAAGCATTAGAGAATATTGTTTTCATAGATAGTGAAGAATAACGATGATATGATAAAAAATGTCACAAAAGTGACGGTTGAATTATGAATGAAAGAATAATATGATAAAAATGAATATTCTGAGTATAAGATATATACTATCCATCCAAGTTGTTATCTTAGTAATAATAATAATAATAATAATAATAATGAATATGATCAAATATACAAAGCTCTATGAATATAATCAAATAAAAATCTTAACAAAACAAAACCAACAAGTTGTCAATGTGACATAGCTTCAAGCATTAAGAGTGGCGTATAAGAATATTACAACCCCAATTTCAAATAAGGCAACTATCTACATGAAAGGTTGTTAAGAGTGTTGACTGTCTTTGGTTCAAAATTATCATTTTGTTGGGTTTGAAATTGTCAAGATTGTGGCAATTAAATCAGGTTATAAAATCATCAGGATTGGTGATCAATGACGCTTTAAACACACCTAATAATTGAAAGCACTCCAAGGAGATAAGAAAAAAAAATTATCATTTTCGTGAGAATTCCCGTCGTGACTTTTGATGTGATAGGAATAAGATGACTCTTTCAAAACTCTCCTTCATATGAAGTCGAAGAAGAATGAAGAAGGCAAAGAAGCACCTTTAGAGACTCTTTCAATTGTATTCAGTAGTGTCCTAGCATTCAATCAAGCTGCAATGAGGTGCTATGTACTCAATTCAATGTTGGAGTTTGTGTTGCAAATGCATGATCCTACGTTAAGATTGTTATCTTATCATTGCTAATTTATTTCACAATATTTTTCCATGGCTTGAGTTAATGATCGATCTTTCATCTCGTCCTGATTTTTTTTATTGTCAGGAGTGGTTTAAGTACTTTTGAAAAATTAGTAAATGAGAGTTTAATGAGAAAATAAATCTGAAAGAGCATAAATAATATAATAAGGTATATTATAGAATAATTAAAAAATGTAGTTATCTATGAAGGTGTACAAAATTGTTTTGGAGATCGTAATGATTTGGTTAATAACTCATTTTTATAAAATTTTAAAGATTAAAGCTTCGTTTGGGATAGCTTTCTTATTGCTTTATAAAGTAGTTTTTTACTACAAAAATTTCTAGTTAAAAAAAAAAATTGCACTAAAAACTGCTTTAGAAAGCAGGAAGAAAGTTGTGCCAAACGAAGTCTAAGATGATGTTAAATGATTGGAGAAGAAGTATTTTGGTATTAAAAATTAAGAATAGAGGAGGTGTTTGAGATTGTATTTACTAAAGGGATGAAGTTGGGAGAGAGTAATGTAATTAATGTAGGCTTGAAAAATTATAGTAGTTTTGGAGAATCAATTTGGTTTCATAGTAGGAAGATCTATCATGGAAGTGATTTTGTTTATAAAATTAATCGAAAAGTATGAAGAAAGAGAAACAACATTCATATGATTTTTATTGATCTTGAAAATGCATATCAAAATATGACAAGCATCAAAAGAGCACGTAAACAAGCCAGCAAGTCCTGCCTGCGATTTATCGAGAGAGAGAGAGAGAGAGAGAGAGAGAGAGAGAGAGAGAGAGAGAGAGGAAGTAAAGAGAAGCTAGACCAGGATCTCCCAAAGCCATAGCAGCCACAAGCACCTTTTCAGCCATACATATCAAAAAACATCAAATAAAATGTTGTTTACCTTGATGTTCTAACTTCATGTTAGATTATTTGCATTTGAGATGGTAACTTCCAATGGTCAACATCTAAAATGTTGGTCTTAACTACTGTTGGATTAAGGATGAACATTTTTCATATAAAATTCATATTGGTGTTTTTAAAACAATGGATATTTTATATGAAAGACGTTTATATCATAATAAGATATGTGGTCATTGCAATTAAATCAATGAATTCGACTCCGAATTGTTCTATGTCCTTGTGCCATGCAATTGATTGGAGCTTGTACTGCATATGGTGAATTTTCTTACCTTGCCTATAATTTCATAGGTAAAATATAACATGTAAAATTCTAGAATTCTTGTATAGTTTTTTGTATTTGGATGGCATGATAATTTCTTGTGTAGTACAATGTAATGGGAGCATAATATTATGCATTTAATACATGACATTTTATGATTAATAATTAGTAGAAACTGTGCCTCATAAAATGCCCATGAAATTATTGATGGTAGTATGTGTATCTATTGTTCCAACCAAAGTCTAACAAAGATTATAAACAATAAATAAACCTTCCACAGCCTCATAGTTAACTAGTGGCTTTTTATTGAAAAGGTAAAATTTTTACTTCATTTCTAAAAAATAAAATAAAATAAAATTGACCAAGTCAAATCAATCAGCAGAAAATATGATTTAATTTGCAAATGGTTAAGTCCATTAGGCATTAGGGTGTTGATAACCCACCAGCTTCTTCCTAGTATAGAGATCCTCATGGTCTGCCACGAATTCATTTAGGATCTTAAACAAAATACGGATTGGAGTACTTTTTATTTCTGAAAAAAGAAAGCATACAAAAAAAGAGAAATAAACAAAAATTCAAAAATTTTAAGAGAGGTCACAATCTGTGGGTTTTCAAATACCTGGATGATTCGAGGAAACATCAATGGCCATTACACAATCTCCTTTGATAATATTTGTGAGAGTCCAACCGACCAATTTTCTTCCATCACCATCAATTTGAAACCCAACAAAATTACATCTTTTCTTCTTGTTTTTCTCCTGTTCAGCGAATTCCTTCTCAACCACCATACTGATTTTCTAATTCCTATAAACAGAAAAGGATCTCTGAAATCTTCTTCAACCTGAACAACATGAAGAAGAAGAAATTTTTTTTTTCAATGCTCGCCAACACCCACCCCATGGCTAATTGAGATGCCAGAAATGCAGTTCAACGGATGAAGGCTTGGACTTCAATCGCCAAGTTTGATCCCCTTGGCCCTTGGGGTTATGCAGCAGCTTGTCATAGACCTTTTTTGCCTATAGCAAGTGCAATTTTCATCATTTACTGATTTATTTATTTATTTTTAAAATAAATGTCTAAAGAACTCAATAAAAAATTTTTCTTAGCAGAGATGTATATTATCTATAAATGAATATAAAGACATTTTATTTATATATAATATGTTGTAATATTTATTTATAATTTTAAATCCTAATACTTTAGAGGGGGCAAAAAATGAAAAATTCTTCTGAAAAATAAATTTAATTAAAAAAAAAGACATAAATATTAATAAACCTATTGAAACCCTTAATTATTTCATTTAATTTGGTTGTTGAACTCGAAACCTAAAAAATAATTAAAAATCCTAATTAAGGTACTCTACTGCTGTGCTTAATGACAATTAAATGCTAGAAGTCTGCTATGCACAATGTTGTTTGGTTGCGGTTGTTCTGGCTTTTCTTGCTATGTGTCGGATGGCTTTCATCGCTGGTGCTTTTTGCTCTATCTTCTTATTTTCTTTCTGTTCTTCATTGTAATTTAGTAGGGACCTTAAGCTATCAAGCTTCTTATTTTTCGCTTTGTTTGTAGCTCTTTGAGCAGTATTGGCTTGAGGTCCCCTTTAGGATCTTGTAACCTTTTATTTTATTAGCGCGTAGGCTCCTCAACGGGTTTTGTCTAAAAAAAAATAAAATGTTGTATAAGCCAATCAAAATTCAAAGATTTGAGGGATCAAAATGATCCTTTAATATTATTGAGATCATTTTAATATTTTATAAAAAGTCAAGAGATCATCTTGATCATTTTTTCGATTTAATTGATTGAAATTAATTTAATTTGCCCCATTTTACACTTTTATGGGATGGAGCTGTGAACTATTGCAGGTTCTTAAGGATTTAAATCTTTTTATCATAATATGAGAACAATCTATAATTATTCACCAGGTAATGATTTCATTAAAAAACTTGCATGAGATTTCAAAATAATCAACTCTTTTCTTCCTATATGTTTTTGTAGAGATATATGTAATGGTTAGTTTTCTATATCATTCACAAAGAGAACACTCTCATAATCTGGAAATGCCTGAACATCTAGTTTGTCTGCCTCTATAAAGTTTATTTATTTATTTTGCTCTATCATTTAAACGTGAAAAGGTTGGAGTAGCTCTATCATTTAAACATGGTGCAGAGATGAGGATGCTCAGGTGGATAAGTGGCTTTACTCTTACAGATAGGATATGAAATGAGCATATACGTGAGAAGGTTGGAGTAGCTCCTGTGAAAGATAAGATTAGGTCGAGAGGGTCGCCTTAGATGGTTTAGTCATATAAAAAGGCGGCTTTCCGATGACTCGGTTAGGAAAGAATATGTAGTAGATTTGGCTTATGTTAAGAAAGGTAGAGGTATACCTAAAAAGACTTGATTAGAAAATATTAGAAATAATATTTTTTATTAGATTTAAATGAGAATTTTAACACGATATAATGGAAAACATGATTTCATGTAGCTGATCTTACATAATGGGATAAATGGTTGATGTTGTTGTTGCTGCTCTATCATTTAAATATGCTCCAAAATTTCTCAAGACGAGCGTAGGTCAACTCATATCCTGTCCCTATCCAAGTAGGCTCTTTCAAGACCTACAGATATTATTTAACATATCGTGTAAGTAAGTTGAGCCTTATCGCATAAGGTTCTTGTTGACATGATCATCATGTTGGGAGAACCAGTAAAAGTTATTTTATTATTAAAAAAAAAATAATTTATTAATATGCTAAAATAAATTTTTTTAATAAAGAAATTACCCAAATATTTTCTTAAACTTACAATATTATATATCAAGAATTTTCTTTTGGTTACTGCAAAGAATGTCAAAATTATATATCAATATTAGTATGTTAAAATATACGTTAGGATGAGAAGAGACAAGAAGCTTAGAGAGAGGCTTATAGTCGGGTGAGAAAAAAGGATCTCAACGTGCTTCTGATTTACTAAGGCCTAGTTTGATTGGACGTTTTTTATGCTTATTCCTTTTTAAAACGGAAAAATTTGTTTTTCTTTACTGTTTGGTTCGTCAAACCTCGTTCCCAATAACACCATTCTTTTCATTTTTCTGCTGTTTTGAAAAAGCTTTTTATATATGCTTCTCCGTTAGAAAACTCCTTTCTTTGAACCGATGTTTCTTAAAACTACCTTTTACAAAAGTACCGAATAACCAAACGAAACCTAATAAGAGGCGTTGATGGAGCATCTATTTGATGAATTGAGTTGAGGAGGAGGGCTGTCAACAAATAATTGATGAGTATCTAATTATAGGCACTTAAGCTTGTTTAAGATTATTTAATTGTTGAGCTCAATTCAAACTCTCATAATAATTTTATCAACGTAATTTAGATGAATATGTGTGCATTAGGGCTATGATAACAAATTGTTGATATGTTCAGCATTTTGAAATGTGTTATTTAGAATAATTGTGTTTATGGTTATAATTGTAATATTGATTTAGCCTAAATTCACTTAAATACATTACAGTAAAAATAATCACTGAAGGGAATTTATAAGAAATTGTTTCATATAAAATAGATAGATAACGTTGAAACACTCAAAAATGAACTGTCATGAGAGTCTTTGTATACTCGTACATGTCTACTCACATGTCTCACAAGTGTATAACTGGTTCTAATAGAAAAACTCGGACCTGACGAACACTAGTAGCGAAGACTTGACCATGAATAGTTGCCCTTAAACAGAAGTACCTGACAACAAAAGGACTCGACTCAACTTGGTAGAGCAAATGGAGAAGATCATCCATAAGGGAAATTTTGGGGATTCATATAGGCCCCTCCATGCTTTGTGAATTAATCTCATCAGCGGGAGTCGCCCTCCTAGAGTATCTTGATGACACAACCAATCAACAAGTCATCAATGGCATTCTTCGATCCAAGCATAGGGAGGGTTTGCTTCTAGGAAGACATAAATACACTTCCTCATGTGTGGCCAATTGTGAGGTCCAAGCACCACAACTCAAGTGCAATCGCCCTTCACATTGAAATGGCCTGATAATTGCTCCTAGGATGTCTCCAATGAGAGCAAAGGACTCATCACCATAGACTCGTTCAGCTTTATCCATCCCGAGGACTCATCTCCTCTGAGTCACCCACGAACACTCGACAATGGGAGTTCGCCCTATATTGAAAGTTGGGGGAAAGAAGGAGAAATGCACAATGTGCCTACTAGATCATGACATGTGTCCCGAGTAATCAATATTGGGTCTCATTTATTATTGTATGTTTATCTTTTAGTGTAACATTCCTTATAGCCTTTGTATTGTTATAAATAAATGATGAAGAGATAAATTTTGGATCTTATGAAGCCTCATTGAGCTAGTAAATCATTTTTTTTGAGATTTCCTATAACTTTTTTTCTTCTCTTCCCCTTTTCATACTCACCATAAGCTCTTAGGTTCTTGCCTTTGATGTTGTTTGCTAGTAAAGTTATGTATCATTCATAGTAAAATTTGAATCCAACACCATCAAAGATACAGTGAGCGTGGATTGATGCCAGTGGCCAGAAGGCAAACACAACTCGTGAATAGTTAAATCTTGAGTTGTCAGTCCATATGATCTCATGAAGATGGAGGAAAAGCTCATAACGATGATCTTAGATGCCCTAGTGAGATTATCGAGGCATGCACTAAGAGAAAGTGCGCTTGAAGGATATTTTGACTCTATCGTTTGTCATAGAAGGCCAAAGAGCAAAGTATTATGATGCCTAATACTGATCCCACTCACACTACCATATGTGACGAGTAGTGCAACCCTCCTTGTTGGTATGTGAGAAGAGAAGAGCCTAAGTTGACAAACACGTTTTTTGAGAGTTAGTTGAGGTTAGACTGCCCTTGAAATATAAGATGCCCAATCTATAATCCTATAAGGGGAGGGCTGACCAGACAGATCATGTAGTCAACTTTGAATCAATGACATGGCCGCTTGACATCAATGACACTTTGAAGTGTCGGTTGTTCTTTATAATCCTCAAGGAGTTAGCGCTCATGTGGTTCATTAGCTCGCCCACTTCATTTGTAGAATTCAGAAGGATGTTTGATACCCAGCTTGCAAGCACTTAAAAGCCTCCGAAGAACCCGCAAGCCCTCCTTAAGATGCGCCAAGACCATGACGAGTCGTCATGTAATTTCATTGTAAGATTCCAGCGGAAGATACATGAAATGAAGGACTTAGAGTCAGATGAGACCAAAACTATTCTAACACAAAGACTATGAGAAGGCCCATTCTGCCATACATCAGGCTTGCAGCAGCCAAAGATTTTGGATGAATTGCTTGTGCCAATAGTCACGTGATGCCGAGGAGTATAATTGAGTGATTGAGTCATCCTCATCCACTCTCCCTAGAGAATTTATTGCCAAAAAAAAGCAATCACATGGTAGTGAGTGAGACAGGAGTCGCCTAAGGAATTCTAGATCTAACTAGAGACTACCGATACCATGTGATCGACACTTCTCAAAACATCAAAGAGTGCCTCTGCAAGTGAAGCCACTTAAGATTTCTAGACCTCCAGTGTTGAGAGTGGACGGAGCACCACTCACCTAAACTAAGGAGAAGGTACACACCACAACCCCAACTATTATGTAATTACTCCTCTATAAATATCAACAATCAAACTAATAGAGGCCGTTCATTTTAAGCAGTCAACATTTATGAAGGTGAACTCGCATACGAGGGATGCACCAAGATATTATGCCTTTCATAAAGACCATGATTATGACACTGAGGTGTCATTACCTCCATAAACTTTTCAAAGACCTCATTAAAGTGGGCAAATCAAAAAGAATTTTGATGTAGTTCTTATTCATATTAAACCTCAAATGCGAAATATTGTACAAATTAAAGAAAATTTGTGTAAAATATAACAAAATCACTGTCGATCAATATAAAATTTAAGTTTACCAATTAAAATTCTTTTTTTACACTCGATCAAGTGTGCTCCACATTAATTAGTTAATTCTAAATTTTATTAGTTTGAAAATAACTTTAACGATTATAAGGTCAAACGGTCAAATTTGAATTAAATTTCTGAATCATATTCCTTTTTTCTGAATTCTATTAAATAAGTTTTAGTTTTTCTGAAAACTAAATTAAATAATATTAGCCAACACAAAATCGAACATGGAGGTGGAAGATACAATTGACTTCACCTTCACAATGCAGCTCACATTGGTCTATTGGTTAGGAGCTTTGGCTACTAACCAAGAGGTCTTGAGTTCGAGTATTATAATTGTGATGTGTGTGTGCGAGTCTTCCTTAATTGGACTAAATAACTATAGGAATAACGCGTATTACCGGTAGATTTTTTCGATGAAAAATTTCCATTTTCTGGCAGATTTGGAAAGTTTCCGGTGAATTTTCGACGGTAAAACGTTCATTGCAAAAAATGTTCGGTCGAAAAAAACCGCCGGAATAATTAAAAAAAAAATTCATCTACCAGCCTAGCTTCCTGTCGGACTGCTTCCTGTCAGACTGCTTCCTGCTTGGTTGCCTTCCCGGACCGCGACCTGCCCTGGCTGCCCACCCAACCGCGTGCTACCTGCCTGCCCGCCCGTGCTGACCAGCTGCCTGCCCGTGCTGCCCGCCCATACATTGGCGCCCCCGTGATTCGAACCGTAGACTTGTTAGGATTTTTAGAGCTCAACCAGTTTGATGTGGAATAAAATGTGAAATAGTTCAAACTATTTTATATTTATATATAATATTACAGAAATAAAAATTTAAATAAATTAAAAACTTATTTTAATTATTTAAAAATAAAATAAATTGAAATATTTAAGTTAACTATTAATTAAAATTTATTATTTTAATTAATAATTAAATTAAGTTATTTAATTATTAATTAATTAAACTAACTTATTAAATTAATAATTAATTAAAATATCTATAAAATTATGAATTAATTAAATTACAAATATATAATTTTTTCATAAATTATTAAAATCCGTCGAAAATACCGCCGGTAAATTTGTTTGAGAATTAGTCGAAAATATTTCAGCATAAAGTCCGTCGGTACTGAACGACCTAGACTACTGTAGGGTTTTTTCTCACTGTTCATATTTCGTTAACAATTGCTATATGAAGTTGTTTAAGTGGTCACCCCATTTTGACATCAATATTGAGTCCCCTGTCATTCCTATATGAGTTTCTTTCCTAAATTTGCGTCCGCACCTTTTCTCCCCTTGTGCTTCATGGTCTCGGCTCTCTGTTTGGTCGTCCATTGCATACCGATAATGCTACTTCTTCTGGGACTAGGCCCTCGGTCACCCGCATTCTTATTGAGTTAGACATTACTAAGCAGTTTCCGGACCTTGTGTGGCTTGGTTCTGAGAAGTTGGGTTATATACAGCAGGTGGAAATGGAAGAGTTTCCTTTGTATTGTTCTCATTGCAAAGCGTTGGGTCATTCTAATGCTGGTTGCCTGATTTTACATCCTCATTTAGCTGCTAATCCCACTCCTCCTGCAATTTCTGTTGAAGTTCTTCCTGTGCAGCCTTTGGTTGTTTCTGAGGATAATTTTACTATTCCTGAGGTTAATTTACATGTTACTATTCCTCCTGTATGTGAGGCAATGTTGCCTACTAGGCCTGCAGCCCTGTCTCTTGCTGTGGTTGTTCCGATGAATGGTAATGATGTTTCTAACTTAGTTTGTTTGGGTGGTACTAATGCCTTGAGTGATGGTGCTTTACTTCTCGATCCTTCACATAGGTGTGTTTCCACTCCTATGGCTGTGGAATGTTCAAAGGAGGAGGATATTGTTGCCTGTGAGGTTAATAGGGTTATTGAGCAGGAACTATCTAGTGGTTCGGCACATACTGTTTCTCCTCTAAACTCTTATGATTTGGCTTTGAATGTAGCGCCTGTGGGTCAGTGTTCTCTGGTTGCTTGCGAAGTGGACCCTTTGGTTCTTACCCCAGTGTCGCCTCCTATTCAATTGGCAGGCCAACTTGTTGAGGTCCCTATGAATTTAATTTCACCTGATGCTTTGGTTTCCCATGTGGGCGTAAGCTCGGGAGGGAGTGTTAGGATGCAAATAGATTGGCTTGAGTGCTCTTCCCTTTCCTCTTTTGAGGTTGAAGAAGTGGAATGTTTTGATCAGCAAGATACTGTGCGAGATGAAAATGTTTGGGTTGGTAAATGTAGAAAGCGGAAATCCAAAAAAATAGCCTTATTTTTGGGTTTGGTTGGTGGTTGCTGTTTTGGTGCTTCTATTATCCCTTTGTTGGCCACTTTTGTGCTGCTGCCTCGTTGGTTTTAATCTATTTTATTTGGGCGATGATGTGGCTCAGACTCACCACTCTTGATCCATGGTTCGTTGGCAACCTTTGGTGGCGTTTATTTGGACCTCTCTCTTTGGTGTTGGGAATTTTTTGGCATTTTGGTGGTATATTGCTTTTTCACTCCTCTGGATGGCCCATGCCTAGATTCAGGGTGGTTGGTAGCCTTTGCCAATTACTGGGCCCGTTGGCCTTTGCTGCCTTGTTTATCTTCTCGCCCTCCCGAATTGTAATCTCTCCATGTATTTGGCTTTTTTTTCTGGTCTGGCCTTTGCTGTACTTGTCTTTTACTGATGGAATAAATTATTTTCTTTGAAAAAAAAATCCTAAACGAAAATGAAAGATTTTTTATTTCTGTCACTTATAGAGAATGCAAAAGATGATAAAATACCAATATATAAATTATGTTTTAGAATAATGCTTGTTAAACAATAATATATATATTTTTAATGAGACTCTTAAATATTGATGTGGATTAGAGTATATGTATCCCTAGATCTATACTAGTTTTGTAGAGGTAAAAATGGTGGTTTATGAGCTTCTTATAATTCTAATTTCTTCATAGAACCTAAAAAGTTTAACATTGTATGTTTAAGCATGCTGACATTTGATAAGTGTAAATAATATTATATTTTATGTGTTAATTTATCAGTAAAAATATATTATTTTAGTTATGTTTGTGCAGAAAAATGCAAAAATTGACAAAATTTTCAAGAAGGGTATAGTGCCGCAATGTGCCGCGGTGCCAAATTCCAGTGCCGCCAAGCCAAGGGGAGTGCCACGTGGATGCCGCAGTGCTCAACCGTCAGCGGTGCTGTGGTGTACAGTTGTAGCCGTTCTGGCCATGATCTGCCAGCGAAGTGATGTGTTGATTCATTAAAAAGCGGGTCCATATTAGTAAGCAACGTAGCGAAGGAAACCCTTCAACGCTGTGGTGTTAGTTCCTTTTATGGGTGCCACGACACATGTATCTCGAGTGCCACCATTATGTTGAAGTAGACAATACAAGTATTTGCAAGTAAACATTCTTCCTCATGGGATTGATACTCTACTCTATCACTATATTACTTGATTCAACATGTATACTTGTATATATTAAGTGGGCTTTTTATAATTTTTATATCAAAGAAATTCTAAGCATTGTATAGGGATTGATAGAGCCCTAAATCATTTTTACAATTCTTTATGTTACTCCATCGCCCCCATCAAGTTTTTGGCGCCGTTGCCAGGGGAAAATTTGTTTTATTTGCAAATTTATTATATTATTAAATCAATTACATAATTAGTCTTACTATATTGTGATGATGACGACCTCACAGCAAGGTTATAATAAAAAATAAAGAAAATCAAGTCAAGTCATAGCTTGATACAATGTAGCTATCACAAGGAATATAATATATAACTCTCACAAATCCCACACAAAACAAATTAATCACAACTAAACAAATGTATTTTCTCATTGATTTATAAATATATGAGAGTGCAAATGTGATATACAAATATTTCTATATAATTTTTCAATGATAAAACACAAGCAAACTACCTATAATGTAATTTTTAAAAGACCAACTAGTTTAAGCAATGATGCGATATGAATACTTATGGAAGAGTGTTGTTTTGTAAAATAATTTATAAAAATGTAATGAGAATAGAAGCTAATCACTTTAAAGTTCTCCAAAATTTTCACTCACAAATCAAAGACAACTAGTCTCACTTAAAATTATAAGCAGAGTGAGTTATTTTCGTAATTTTAAAAATCTGGAATAATATGATAATAATCACCAAAAATGTTAGATATAACAATATTCAAGTTTGTCCAAAGATGATCCAATAAAAAATTATAAACAATGTTTCACAACAAGTCCAATATTCCTCAAGAATGAGTTACAAAAAAGCTTATGTTGGAAATATGTCTATAATGAAAATATTTTATTTTTCTAGTTATGGAAACAAAGATGAATGATAGTTACATAAAATCAAATTATTAAAATATTATTTTAAATCACACAAATTAAACTATTAAAAGTTTCACAAGGCAAATTAAAACAAGGTGACAAATAAGGGGTAGACTAGGTAACCTAGTTTTCACCAAATAAGCAACCAAAAGAAAATCTTTTTGATTTTTATAAAATCTGAAAATATGACTTAAAATAATAATTATGATGAGAATTATATAGAAAATAAAACACATAAAAATATTTGAAGTGAAGGAACCAAGGTGATGAAAACTAGTTACAAAAATTAGCACTTGAAAAATCTAAACTAGCTAACAACACAACTTGTGATTATGCAAGATATTTTTGGATTTTTGTAAAAGACAAATGTATAAGATGATGGATCACACAAAAATCAAATGAAATATAAATTCTTTTTTAGGAGTTGATCTAATGAAAATCAAGGTTTATGCAAGAGTATCAAGTAACCTACAATAATTTCAAATGCCTTTCTCCAAGTAATCTCCAAGAAGAATATTTCATCAACAAGGAAACTTGAAGTGGATGAAGTTTATGACCTTGGAATTTCTAGAGATCCAAGAGGAGAAGAGGTGGCTAGCTTTTGGTGTCCTCCAAGAGAAAGATGAAAGCAATATTTCTAATAGGAGAGAAGAGCATGAAAATTTCAGCCATCTTTAAGGATTATGGTTGAATTTGAAAATGTTTTAATCTCATGCATTCAAATGAATTTGGGGGGGGGGGGGGGGGGGGGGGTGGGGGGTGGAAATAATTCAAATTGATGGACTTGATTTAATCAAATGAAATCAGGCTTTAATTTGAATTAATTAGAGAATCAAGTGGGCCCCAAGAATTAAACACTACATCTTATAAGGAAGTTGATATGGGGCCGACCACATGCATTAGGAAGTTTCCTAAGCTACTTCCACATTGAAGATTTTGACCAAACCAAGGAAAAAAAGAAAGGGTAGCTATTATGCAAGAGAAAAGTTAATTAATTTATAATATGACATAGGAAAAAGAGTTATATATGGAACATGGGTTATTTATGGAAAGTAAGTTACTTATGGAAATTGAGATATATATATATATATATATATATATATATATATATATATATATATATATATATATATATATAGAAAGTTTTCCTTTTATTTTAAAGTTTTGTAAGGCATGATTTTTGAATTTTGCATCATGAAGTATGCTAGAGTGTAAATCTTTTGGTGTCATGAAGTTACAAATTAATCATAAAACTTACTATAAATAGAATGCAAAGTATACAAAGTGAGCAAGAGAGCATATATTGCCATGAATGAAGCTAGTTTCAAACAAAGATTAAAATGAAGCTGTTAATGCATGATAATTTGAATAATTTATGCATGGTTTAATTTTATTTGTGAGCACATTTATTGTGATTAAGTCATTGTAAGTGTTTACATAGATATTAAAACCCTAAACCCTATCTTCACACCATCTTACGAGGCTTCTTTCTTGATTTAGCTCAATCACCTGTGAAAACTTGAAACACTGAAATAACGATATTAGATTTAGTAAACATGTGTTTGTTATGATCAAAATCCAATGGAAAAACTTCAAGGCTCATGGGGCTAACAAGGATTGCTTACACAAGATAGACTAAGATCTCTAGTGAAAGTATCTTGCACTTTCTTAGCCTCCCTTATACTTTACTCTAAGAGGGCACTAAAGAACTACTTTAAAAATTATAAAATTGTACTAAAGTGACAAAACTCCTAAACAAAAGAATTGAAAAATTATTTATAGTAGGTATAGAAATGGCCTCAAGCATGGTAACGCTCGACATGGTTGCACCATGGTGTTATAAGATGAACTAGCATCTTGACGCTATTGGGCTTGCTTCACTGTAGTGCCATGCTAACTCGACACCTTTATTGGCTGAATTGGCACAACTTTTGATTGAATCAGTGTGGCTCTTTAGTTGGGTAACTTCGACATTGCGATGCCGTAAGAGATGGGTGCTACAGCTCTTCAATGTATAATTCGGCACTGCAATATAGTGAAGCTTGGCGCTCTGACACTCAATTTTCTAAAACTTTGGTGCTACGGTGTTATTTTTTGGTGCAGTGCTGCTATTGATGCTACAGTGATAACCTTATGTCCATCAAGGTGCTGATCTTCATAAAACTATAGAGCAGCCGGCACTATAATGTTTGAATTAGGTGCTGAGGCATTATAGATGATGACGCTGCAGTACGAAATTTATGGGCATTGCGGTGATGGTTTAATACTTGTGAATTTTTATCTTTTTCTAAGATTGTTTGCACAAATACAACTAAAATAATACTTTTTCACTTAATTTTGAATGTTCAATTTATGTTTTTTTTAAAACCACTTGAACTATAACGGCACACATAGAGGAGGGTGAATCGGTATTTTAAAAATTTCCCTTTTTGAAAGTTTAAACCAAATTCATAACTTTAAGTCAAAATCAAATTTTCTTAATGCGAAAGAAAATAATGAAACAAAAGCTTTTTTTTGTCTTTACGATTTTTGTAGAAAAATAAATAAATATATTTTTTATTCTTCTTTTTGATTTTTATTTCTTTTTCAACTAAAATATAACCTCAATCAATCACAAGTCTACATCTCAATAATCACAACACAAACATGATTGCATGAAAATAAATATGCAAGAGAATATATCGTAGAAAATAAAATGCAAAAATAAAAGAACGAACACACCAAAATTTTATAATAGTTTGGTGAACTTGACCTATCTCCATTCTCCAGAATTCTCCTCTCTGGGTACTGCACTAAACTCTTCAGTTTCTCTCCTTTTGCTCTCACAGCAAGGTGAAGAAGCCTTTACATGAATCTCTTCAGCCAACCCGACGCGGCAAAGTAGCCGAATCCCTTTCGCCAATAGTGTAGAGGAGTAGCCTAACCCCTTTCACCAATAGTATGGTGGAGTAGCTGAACCCCTTTCACCAACAGTGCAGTGGAGTAGCTGGTGGCCCTTGACTCCAAGAGGTTCTTCCTGGAGTTTCCCTCAAGTAAGGCTTTGACTCATGGAGGAAGAAGATGGATATTGATTGGAGCAACAATGTATAGACTCTTTCTCTAACACTCCCTTAATCCCACAAGGCTATTATCTCTATCTCAATAATACCTTTCTCTCCCTTATCCAAAGCTCTGTTCAAATTCTCTCTCACAAAAGACTCAAGCCCCTCAATTTCCATAAGACTTCCCTAATAAAATAAGAGATGATTAAATAGTAGGCTCCAATAAAATCCTAATTTTTAATTTAGCCAGCACTCTTCATACATTATGATCTATTGATCATACAATATGATTAATTCAATTCTCTTTTTGTAGTACTATATGATGAATAGTCTACATGACGATTAATTAAAGTCTATTAATTGATCATACTGTATGAATGAATAGTAGAACATTATGATTATATAAACTCAATATCAGATCATATAGGATAAAAGAAAATCATCCAGAGAGCCCTCTGGTGATTCATATAGTATGGTTTTTGAATCGTACTTGATGAACCAAACTTGATCCAGAGACTCCTTGGATAACTCGTACAATGTAATATATGTATCATACAGTACAATATGTAATCAATCAAATCCAATTTGATTACTTAATTAATTGACATAATTAAGTAATTTATTTAAAAGATCATACAATATGAAATAATTCATACAATATGAATAGTTCAAATTTCAAAATTTAAATTTACCTGTTTTATGTAAGTTAGATTCAATGGTGGGATTTTTTATTATAGTTAATCATCTAGTACGATGTGTGATCGTATTATATGATTAGCTATATGTGAATTTTTATTTTTTTATTTGAATTAAACATTTTAATTAAGTTTTATTTTAACTAATCGTATATTCTGATTGAGATCATACAATACAATTTGAACAAAATTTTTAAAAATTTTATTTTTCATTTCCTCTATGTGTGTGTGCGTGTGCATGGTTGCTACGCTAACATACGCCTTTTATAATACATTGACTCTAGAAAAATAAAAATACAAACTCTTACAGAAATCAATTCTATACTACCCAATCTTGAGCTCTAATCCTTTAGCGGTTCTTGATTTATGTGCAATAATAACAAGAAGAAGAAATTAAGTAAACTCTAATAATATTTATAATCATCAAAACATAAGCTTGGGCTCTTAGATTGCAACAGCCTTCTCTTTTTGATGATGGTAAATATTGTTGGTTGAATTACAAGTTAATTTTATTTTTCTTCTAAGTTCTCCCTCATTCTAAGTGATATCTTTAAAAAATAGGGAGAAACCCTTTTATTATTATTATTATTATTATTTACATGAAAAATATAACTAACACAAGAAAATTGAAAACAAAATAAATTGCACTAATGATGGAAAATGATCATAAATCAACAACTTCATAGTCTCCCTTCTTACATCACCAAAAAGGAGAACAATGACTGAATACTAAAATGACCAGACACTATAAAGCATAAAAGAAACTACAACAAATAATCAAAGAACAAAACATAAAGCATATCTACTCATAGGATGGTCCCTGATTAGGTGGTGGTGGTGGTGGTGGTTGGAAGTAATAGTGGATCACATAAAACTAATCGCTGAACCATTGGTGATCTTTATGGTGCTACTGCTAAAGATGCTCTTAGCACTAAGTAGATTACCCTATTTGAGAATCAACTTTTAGCTCGAGTTTAGGGAAATGCTCCATCCAGGCGTCTTGTTGGTAGTTGTATTCAAGATGATGGGCAAGTTGTGGTGGTGCTCCCCCTGCTTCTTCTTCTTTCTCTGACTCAGAAATGTCTATAGGGGATCTATGATGCTCACTATAGATGATGTGGAAGGAGTGATCAGTAAAGAATACAGGAGGATGGTCAAGCTATGCAAGATATGTCAGGTTACATTTAGTTTCTAGGATTTATCCAATGATTTTTCCTAAAGCTAAGTTTTTCTTTCGGTGAGCTCTCAAATTCCTAATGTACGTGAGGTTTTTGATGTATCAAAATATAAAGTCACATGCCTTAAATTGGGTATTGGACATGGCGTATTAGGTAACTAGGGATAAAAGAGGAGTGATATTAAATCGTTCATTGGCTTTGGGTATGACATTGTTTCAAAGAATGTTTTGAATCACACAAGCATTAAGGACATAAGAACTTACTAAGGGTTGGTGGTGAGGTATAGGGGAATTCCTAATAGGAGTATTGACTTGGGTCCAGTTGTAATCTAAAGATCTAGAAATAAAATATGGAGAAGGACTAGTATTTGAAAGGCGAAGAAGCTCATGAAGGAACTCTATGGTGATAGCAACCCGTCATTGATAGACTTGGGATTGATGAGTAGTGTGATCGAAGGTGACACTATGATGAACTAAAGTGTGGAGGTAGCAAATAGTTCGAGTACCTGGTAGGAGAGAGTTTCTTGATTAAGGATTGATGAACTAAAGTGTGGAGGTAGCAATATTGGAAGCTCCTCTATATCATATATAGTCATCTTCATCCTTCTCACATTGGAACCTGGGATCAACCCTTCGATGGAGTTCTGCATGACCATGCTTTGGTGGAGCCATAGAGATTTGAGTGAGAAAATAGAGCATAGAAAGGAGAGGGAAATCAGAATTATTAAGTGTGAATGAAATGACTGATTTTCCCTTCCTTAGCTTGAGTTGATTGTACAGTATGATCAGTAGTTCGTACAATATGATCAAGTTCATCCAAAAGGTCTCATCAGGACGTACAGTCAAAGGTTAAATTATACAGTATGATCGAGTATTATACAGTACGATTAGTGTAAAATTCATCATCTTAGGGAATCATTGGTACAACTGTTGACCAAAAGGTATTATATAATATGATGAGTCATTCATACAGTATGATCAGTAATACTTAATCATCCAGAATAGTTAATATAACTATCACTATAGGAAATTTACCTTTTGTAGTGGATAAATCCACCCAAAATAAGAGAAATCCATCGCAAAATATGATTTGCGGTGGATTTGCGGAAGAATATAATTTGATGCAAAAAGTGGCATCATAAAATTATTTACGATGGAAAAATTTCACTGTAAATATTTTCGATAGATTTACGATGGATTTGGTGCAGAGTTTTAGCCAAAAATAAAAAAAAAAAACATAAATTCTACCCAGTTGGGCGGCAACCCGTGACTGGATTGCCCACTGCTCGAGTATGACTGGCTGCCCATGCCATCTCCCACCTAACTGGTTGCCTGTGCCTGACCGGACTACTATCACCATCTCCCGCCTAAACGGACTGCCTGAGATTCAAACCCTTCTCCACTCATAAAAAACCATTACCCTTCGCCTCTCGCATACAAAGATAAAATAACATAAAAATATTTTTTATTTATATTATAATTTAGCCTATGGTGGATTTACAAAGGTAATTTTTGCCATAAATTTTTGTGAAAATGCTATCGCAAATTTGCCATAAAAAAATAGTCAAAACTTTCTATCGCAAATCTGTTGCCATTTTCAATAAAAAAAAATCTATCGTAAAGTCTGTCGCAAATTTGTCACAAACTACTAACTTTTCTTGTAGTGTATTATTGATGCCAAACTTTGAATCCTATGTGGATCGTATTGTATGATGCGTGTGTCATACAATATGATGTGAGCAAAATTTTAAGGTTTTGTATGATGATCATGGAAAAAACTCTACAAGCTAAAACATGCACATAAACAATCACCATTCACAACAGAGATAAACAAATTTGACATAAATGAAACACATAATTTAAACATAAAACAAATAAGCATACAAATATATTCCAAAATAAAGTAAGCAAATAAGCTCACATCAACTTAGCTCTACGCCAATTTCTATGCATGAATATCTATGACACCTAGTCTAGTTTTAAGTGTGCTGAATCTGTAATAATTGAGAGGTTTGGTAAAAATTTCTACTAATTAATTTTTAGTGGCTACATGATGAAATTTTATACCTCCCTTTGCTGTATGATCCCTAATGAAATAATGTCTAATGTCAACGTGCTTTGTGCGAGAATGTTGAATTGAATTTTTTGAAATATAGATTGCACTAGTTTTATCGCATATGATAGGGATAGTGCCTACAGAAAGTTTAAGGATAAAGATTTATTGCTTTTGCCATAGTACTTGAGCAATACAACTTTCTACAGCTATGTATTCTACTTCAGTGATGGATAGAGCTACAAAGTTCTTTTTTTTAAGCTAGATCAGGAAACTAAAGATTGTCCTATGAATTAACAAGTTTTAGAAGTGATTTTCCTATTCAATCTACATCCAACAAAGTCTAAATCTGAATATCTTAGGTAGTGCTATATCTAGGATGCCAGATGCCTAAATTTTGGATGCCTATCCTAAGAAATTTCTCTTCATAGCAGTCATATGAGATTCTTTATTTTGGATCAGCTTAAAATCTTGCACATAAAAAAATACTAAATATAATATTAGGTCTGCTAACAGTCAAGTATAATAGTGATCTTATGATTTCTCTATATCTCTTCCGATCAACTTACTTTTTATCTACTTCCTTATCTAGTTGGATAGTTGAGCTTAATTGTGTATTTATACTCTTAGAAACTTCTATATTAATTTTTTTTAAGATCTCCTTGATGTATTTAGTCTGACTAAGGAATGTACCATCATCTCTTTGCTTCACATTAAATCCAAGAAAATAGCTCAACTCTCCCATCATACTCATATTAAATTCCTTACTCATAGTAGTTAAAAATTCATGGCAAAGTTTTTCATCAGTTGATCCAAAAAGTATGTTATCGACATAGATTTGGTCTTTGAGTAAATCATCTCCTACTTTCTTAAGGAATAGGCTGGTGTCCACACTACCCTTAACATTTGATCTATATAGGAGAAAGGTGCCAAGTATCTCATACCATGCCCTAGGTGTCTATTTCAATCCATATAAAGCTTTCTTAAATTTTTAGAAATGGTTGTGAAAAGAGGAATTTTCAAAACCTAGGGTTATTCTACATAAACATCTTCTTTAATAACCCCATTAAGAAATGCACTCTTAACATCCATCCAGTTTAATTTATAGCCTCTAAAACATATAAATGCTAGTAGGACTCTAATGACTTCTAATATAGCTACATGGGCAGAGGTCCCCTTAAAATCAATCCCTTCTATTTGATTGTACCGCTTAAATACTAGTTTAGCCTTATTTTTTAATCACTAACCCAGAGTTATTCAACTTATTTTTAAATACCCATTTAGTGCCAACAACACTCTTATTGGTGGGTTTACTAACAAACTCCCATACATCATTTTTAATAAATTGATTTAACTCCTATATGGCTAAGATCCATAATTCATTATAGAGGGCTTGATCAACACTAGTTGGTTATATCATAGAAATGAATGTTGTATAGCTGACTTCTTTTCTAAGGCCTTGCCTAGTCCAAACCCCTACTGATGGATCTCTTAAGATGAGCTCCCTAGGATAACTAAAGGAATATCTCCAATCTTTAGGCAAAGAGTGTTGATGTTCTTCTTTATCTCCTAGGTCAATTGCCTCTACTCCATGGGTAATTTCTACCTCATCATTATTCTATAACCTGGGCTCAATAGTTCTATTTGATTCATCAAATATAACATGGGTGAATTCCTCTACAACTAAGGTTCTTTTATTGAAGACCCTATAAGCATTACTTACTGAGGAATAACCTAAGAAAACTCCTTCATTGGCTTTAAAATTAAACTTCGCTAGATGAGATTTACCATTTATAAGCACGAGACACTTACACCCAAAGGTTAGGAGTCCTACCCTTAAGAAGTTCATAAGGTGTCTTATTCAACTTGGATCTAATGTTCACCCTATTTAGCACATAACAAGCATCATTCAATTCTTCTGCATAAAAATATTTAGGTAGGGTATACTCAGCTAACATTTTCCTAACTGCCTCCACTAGTGTTCTATTCTTTCACTCAATTATACCATTCTACTACGGGTCCTAGGGGCAGAAAAATTATGATCAATTCCAAACTCTTTATAAAACTATTCAAATATTTCATTCTCAAATTCTCCACAATAATCAGTATGAATGGTAGATATCAAACAATCTAACTTCATCTGAATCCAAGTAAAGAATATTTTGAACTCATTAAATAACCCAATATTATCTGCTAAGAACATAAAAATTAAAATCTTTATTTTTTATTCCGCCTATATGTGTGTGCATGGTTGCTACGCTAATATAGAACTTTTATAATACTTTGACTAAAGAAAGATAAAAATATAGACTCTTGCTGAAATCAATCCTATACTACCCAATCTTAAGCTCTGATCATTTGGCCGTGCTAGATGTATGTTGTACCTAAAATGTTAGTACACATAAGAAAGATATGTAATAATAACAAGTAGGAGAGACTAAGTAAACTCCAATAATGTTTGAAATCATAAAGATATAAGATTGGGCTCCTGGATTGTAATAAATTTAAATATAATAAATATTACATTTATACATAATAAATCCCCCCTCAGCTTAAGCTCTTTCTTATCCTTAAGTAATGGTGTAATCACTTATTGATTAGCTTAATAGAACAAATAAAAATTAATAATTTAATATTATTAAGATGTAAGATATTATATCACGGTTTAGAAGTAATTTGGAGTTATCAAAGTTGTAATGCTAATTTGAAAAATCATAAATAATTAGCTTAAATAATCATCATTGTTATTGCTTGAATTGAGCTTATCCATTATGAGTGTGTTTAGGTTTTCACTTTTGATTTTATAAATGTATAATATATCATTTAGAGATTAATTGTGCTTGTAGTTGAAATTAAAAGTTCATTAGTGCACCATCCTATGTATTAGTTCTTTTATCTTATCCTATTTAATCTAAGTATTAGGAGGCTTTTTTTTTTAACTTGAGCTTCAACTGATACCAAGTTTTAATGTACTCATATTTTATTTATTTTTTAACTTTCTCTTGGATTTTTCATGTTTGTCACTTTCTCATACATGGAGTACATATTAATGATTTTGAATATTAGTTTAACCCTTATCCCTCAAGAAATCCTAGTTAATTTTATGTAAGGATTTTGTAAGAGTGCTAATTTTATAATTAGGTTTATAATGATCTTTATAATTTAAGCTACACACTTCTTTTCCCTAAACTTAACTATTCATTCTTTAATTCAGTAGTCAGTGTATGAGTGTATAACTTCTAAGTTTAATACAAGCAATGACTTAAATGATCTTCCTTAGTTAATTATTAAGTTTTTCAAATTATGAATTACTATGCTTTGTTCATTTAAATTATTATCCAAGATTTTATTATTATTCTTAATTTTAAATAATTTTTAATTATTATTTTTATTTTGGCTAAATAGATAATCAACGTACAAGCTCTATTTAGAGGATAATTTTCAATAGTTAAGCATAAATGAGAATTTGATCAAATATAAATTATGCACAACAGAAATAATTTAAATAAAAGTCAACAAAGACTGTCACCAAATAAAAATAACATAACATATAAGAGAGGGACTAGATAACTGAAAATAAATTCAAACACAAAATATAATTGGGTTACCTCCCATCTGTGCTAAGTTTATAGTCTTCAGCCAGACTATAACTTAGCCAAAATCAAAATTAATAACTTTCACAAACAAAATAAAGCACACACACACACAAAATACAAACTATAAAACAAAATAATTAAACACATAAACATAATTGGGTTACCTCCCAAACAGCACTAAATTTATAGTGCTCAGTTAGACTTGCCTAGATATGTCATTTTGGCTGCAATAAATCACCACTTCTCAAGTGGTCTTCACTATGCTTTTTTCATTTCTCTTTTAGATTAATTTAAGTATTACTGAGCCAAGTTCCATGGGGTTTACTACTAAAAGATATTGGAAGTTGTTTTAATGATTTTCCAATTTTTTAATTGAAGTAGCTTGACTTTGAAATTAAGTTCCTAACTAAATCAGAACCTGGTGTGGCAGAGTAGCCAGATCCTTTGACACCATGAGCATTTCCCTGGAACTTTCTCAAGAAAAATAATGACTCTTAGAGGAAGACGATGAATGTTCATAGAGAAACCGTGTGTAGAACCCCTCTCACACACTCCCTTGATCACACAAGGCTCTTCTTTCTCAAAAAGTCACATCTCTATCTCCCAAGATCAAAGCTCCCTCATCAAGCCCTTTCTTACAGAAAAGATCTCACAAGAAATTTGGCAAAAGACTTTCTTAAACGAAATAAGAGGTGTTTAAATACAAAAGGCTACAAAAACCCTAACTTTTAAAGTTAGCCGACACTGTTCACATAGTACTATCTTAGATCGTGTAGTATGATTAGTATGATCTTGGATCGTATAATATGTCTACCTTTCATTACGATCATGATTGTACCATATGATTGGCTTTCATTAATTAACCTTGATTTGATTGACTAATCACAGGGATTAGTGTAGGCAATATTTCAAACATCATACAGTACGAACCGATTTATACAACACAATTATTTTTGAAATCAAAATTCAAATACTTGCCTAAATCTAATTGGTGGATGGGGCTCTAATTTAAATTGATCATTTTGTATGATCAAGTTTATATAGTGCAATTAGTTTAACAATTTTAATCTTTCAATTAGCCATTTTAATTTATTTTTTGATGTATAGATCGTACATCATGATATAGATCATACAGTATAAACTAAAAAAAAAAAATCTAAAATTTTGGTTCTTACTCCCCCCCCCCCCCCCCCCACGTGTGTGTGCATAGTTGTTAAGCTGGTATACACCTTTTACAGGATAATTGACTCAAAAAAGATAAATAAATAAATAAAAATATAAACTCTTACAAAAACATTATACCTATTCTACCCAATCTTGATTCTTTATTGATGCATGCCGTACGATGTACTTGAAATGTTAGTGTGCACAAGATAAATATGCAATAATAATATCAAGAGAAATAAATTAGAAATCCAATAATATTTATTATCATTAAAATCACAAGCTCGGGCTTCTGGATTATAATAATCTCCCCCTTTTTTATTATGATAAATATTGTTGGTTAAAATTAAATTTAATTTTATTTTCCTCCTAAGATCTCCTCCCTACTAAGTTATATCTTTAAAAATAGGGATATATATTTTTTAATTTTTAAAATTTTATAATTAAAAAAATAAGGCACAAAACAAGCACAAGAGAAAATAAAAAATTGAACTACAATAAATCAAGATACAACCTTCCAACACTGTACTCCTTTTTTTGGCATCACCAAAAAGGAGAACTAGAACCTAAAGCAACAAACAAAATAACTACAAATAACAACAAATAAACTGTAATGACAAAAAGGCTACAACACAACACACAACCCTAGAAGTAGGAAGTTCCTAATCGAATGGTGGTGGTGGTGGCTGAAGGTATTGTTGAAGGGTAGAAAATTGGTCACTGAACCATGATCAATTTTCCTCGTGTTGCTGCTGTATCTGCTAGTGGTGATGTTGCTGGTGTAGCTTGTGTTGTGTCTGGAGAAGCTCGTGCTCTTAGTAAATCCACTCTCAATGCTGAGCACTCCTAAGCATATGGATTCCAGTTGATCTCCAGGTGGTCAAGTCTCTTAACTATCGAGTTGTAAACTGGGATTGGTAAGCATCTGCTGGTGTCAGTGCTGAAGATGGTGTTGGAGATGGTACTGGAAGGTCTCTCCCTTCCTCATCGAACTTGTGCTCTTCTTCGGGCTCATCCCCTTGGTGTCGATGAAAGAGAATGTGGAAGGAACTATTAGTATAAAAGATAGGGAATATGTCTATTGGTCTAGGATACATGATATGGTATTTTTAATCTAAGACAAAGGTAGCTATATGTCATAAAGTTAGAATCTGCCTACGTCAGGCTCCTGGTCATCGAATGGAAGTAAGATTTTTAAAATAGCCAATAATCATGTAGGCTTCATTAAACTTAGTGCTAGATAATATTAGATTGGTAATGATAGATAAAATTCGGGTGATGTTGACTCGATCAGTAGCCTTAGATAAAATGGCGATTCAAAAAATATGCTGGATGACATGTGCATTTTGATTGAGTGAGTGGTTAAGTGGCTGGTCTTGGTTTAAGGGAGTATTTTAAAGGGAAGATTTCTGGTTGTCTAGTCATAATCTCCCCTAGAGGATAGGTTATATGGCTTGATCCCTATTGTAGAAAGGTGTAAATAGTCAATAAGATCTTGTTGGGTGATTTCTATGGGACGCCTATGGATATAGGATTGCATAGTAGTATATTCAACATTGATTCATAGGGTTGCAAAAACTTTGTGTGGAAGTTCAAAATTAAAAGGGAAGAGGAGAGTTAAAAGAAATTGAAGTGTTATGGATGCAAAAAGTTTAAGAACTTGATAGTTGAGAATGCTTTGGATTAGAATGCGAGATGGCGTGATGTGGGCTTCTTTGTATCAGTGATAGGCCGACTCATCCTCAATTGTTTGGAAATGGTCATCCACAAGATGGAAAGAGGAACTTTATGTTAACATGCAAGCTCGCTTGCCACCTGCCATTTAGGAATACTGAGGGTAAGAACAGAAGGGAGAGTGGAGAATATTAGATTTGTGTGATTTAAAATCTTAAACTTTTCCTTCCTTATATGGAGTTTAGTCAATCGTATAGTATGATTGCAGATCATACTAGATGATCAGAAGAAGTTAAGTTGTCCTAGATGATTAGGTAGAAAGTTGGTCAAATCATACAGTACGATCAGAATCATACTAGATGATCTTCATAAAATCACTCATCCCAAGGAGTCATCTATACAACCTTTGACCAAAAGGTTTGTACAATAAGAATAGGTGTTCATACAATATGAATACATATTTAATTTCATATCAAATGATTTAATTCATCCAAGGACTACTAACACATGTATCGTACAGTACAAAGAGGTGATCGTATAGTATAAATGCCAATAATTGATCTAATGTAGGCTGTTGATCTTATGGATGGTGAGGATGTCAAGTTTAGTATAGATCATACAGTACGAAGTGGTTTATACAATATGATTGTGATTTTTTTTTAATTTTAAAAATTTGGTTTGTGAGTGATGATTAGGGAAAGCTTCTACTAACAAGTTATGTAAACAAATAAAAACAAACATAGAAACATAAGCACAACCAAATAAGAGAAAAACATAATAATTAAAAAAAATTTATACTTTTACCCCAAATTGTCTAATCATGAATGTTATGACTCCTAGTATAGACCTTAGTGTGCTAAAGGTGTCATAATTTAAGGGTTTTATGAAAATTTTTGCCAGTTGATTCTCAGTAGCTACAAGATTCAATTCTATGTCTTTCTTGGCTACATGATCTCTAATGAAATGATATCTGATATCTATATGCTTTAGGCAGGAATGTTGAGTTAGATTTTTGGTAAAGTAGATAACACTAGTGTTATCACTCATGATTGGTATAATACTTACAAAAAGTCCAAGGCCAAGGATTTATTGCTTTAGCCATAAGACTTGACCAACACAACTTTCTACAGCTATATATTCCACCTCAGCGATAGATAGGGCTATTGAATTTTATTTTCTACTAGATAAGAAAACTAATGATTGCCCTATAAATTAATAAGTGCTAGAAGTACTTTTCTATCTATTCTACACCCTGCATTGTCTGTGATTAAATACTACATAATTTTAAATTAAGAGCTATGTTTGGGATACAAAATACTTAAGTTTTAGGTGCCCATAAGGTATCTAAGATCTTTTTTAATTGCAGTCATATGGGATTCTTTGGGATTGGCTTAGAATCTAGCATATAGATAAACACTAAATATTATATTTGGTCTTCTAGCAGTCAAATATAGAAGTGATCCTATTATCCCCTTATACTTTTTCTGATCTACTAATTTTCCATCTATATTATTGTCTAATTGAATGATTGAGCTCATTGATATATTTATTGCTTTGGCACCTTCCATATCATATTTATTTAGAAAATCCTTAGTATACTTACTATGATGGGGGAAGGTACCATCTTCACTTTGCTTTGCATTAAATCCAAGAAAGTATGTTAGCTATCACAATATACTCATTTCAAACTCTCTACTCATAATTTTTGAAAAATCATTACAAAGATGTTCATATACTAATCCAAATTATATATATATATATATATATATATATATATATATATATATATATATATAACAATGATTAAATCATCTCATACTTTCTTAAGAAATAGGGTTGTATCTACGCTACCCTTAATAACTGATCTATCTAAGAGAAATATACTAAGACTTTCATACCATGCCCTAAGTTCTTGCTTCAACCCATATAAAGCCTTTTTAAGTTTGTGCACATGGTTAGGAAAAGATGAATTTTTAAATCCTGGGAGTTGCTCTACATAGAAATGTTCCTTAATAACCCTATTTAGAAAAGCACTTTTTACATTCATTTGATATAGCTTGAAGCCTCTAAAGCATGCAAAATCTAACAGTGCTCTGATGGCTTCTAATCTAGCTACAGGGGAAAATGTCTCCTCAAAATCATTACCTTTAATTTTATTATACCACTTAGCTACTAACCTAGTATTATTCCTGACCACTACTCCAAAATCATTCTTCTTATTCTTGAATACCCACTCACTAGCTACTACACTCTAGTCCTTAGGTATGCCAACTCCTAAAAATTATTTCTAATAAATGAATTTAGTACTTCTTGTATAACTAGGATCCATAATTTATCAGTTAAGGCTTGGTCTATATTTGTGGGTTCTACCAGAGAGATAAATGCAGAATGACTAGCCTCCTTCCTAAGTCTATGCCTGATTCTAACCCCTACTAAAGGATCTCCTAGAATGAGCTCCCAAGGGTTACTAGAAGACTATCTTCATTCTCTAGGCTGTGGATCCTGAGGTTCTTCTATATCACCTAGGTTAATAAACTTTACTCCTTAGGTAATCTCTACCTCATCACCATCTTCTAACATAGGCTCATCCGATTTATCAGATTCATCAAAAATAATATGGGTGGGCTCCTCTATAACTAAGGTCCTCCTATTAATGATTCTATAGACTTTACCTATGGAGGAATAACCTAAGAAGACTCCTTCACCAGACTTTGAATCAAACTTTCATAGAGGAGATTTACCATTTATGAGGACAAAATATTTACACCCAAAGCCATGCAAATAAGAGAGATTAGGTGTCCTGCCCTTAAGCAACTCATAAGGTGTCTTATTTAATTTGGATATAATATTCACCCTATTCAATACATAATATGTAATATTCACTGCTTCTTCCCAAAAATATCTAGCGAGCGAATATTAAACTAATATAGCCTTAGCAGCTTCCACTAATATCATATTTTTCCTTTCAATTATTCCATTCTTTTGAGGGGTCCTAGGGGAAAAAAACTATGCTCAATTCCAAACTTCTTATAAAATAATTCAAATATCTCATTTTTAGTTTCCCCACCATGATCACTATAGATTATGAAAATTATAACTCCTAGCTTTATTTGAATCCATGTGGATAATACTTTAAATTTATCAAAAGGCTCATTTTTGTGTGCTAAAAATCTAACCCAAGTGAATCTAGAATAATCATCAATAATCAAATATCTAAAAGTTTTTCTACCTAAGCTGGTTATACTAATGGGACCAAACAAATCCATATGTAGGATTTATAGTGGTCCACTGGTAGTGATGTCCTTAATGGAATGAAAATATGACCTAGTTTATTTTTCTAATTAGCATACATCACAGAGATTGTCCTTTAAAAGCCTAACTTGGGTATACTTTTAACTAGGTCTTTTTAAGTAATCTTTCTTAGGGTTTCATGCTTACATGGCATAGTCTCCAATGCCATAGCCACGATGCATCAATAATAATCTAAATTATCAATACAAGGTAGATCAATCATGTGAACATTATTTATCCCTTTTCTTTCTAAAACCTTTTTATTAATTAAACTAATCATGAATTTATTGAAATTTAATATCAAAATTCTTATCACAAAGCTAGTTAATACTAAGCAAATTGTGGTTTAAACCACCTACTAGAAAACATTTTTATTAATAAAATTATTTGACTTGTCAATCGTACCTAAGCCCACTACTTTCTTAGTTGTGTTATCACCCAGTATTACATTGCCTCCTACCCTGGCCTCTAGCGTGATGAATTGCTTCAAATCTCTCATTATATATCTTGAACACCAGCTATCCAGGTACAACATGCTCTCACTAGGCCTTTTGTAAGAGCATCCCTTATCTTGATCAGAGTTAACAATTAAGTCATTGGCCATTAAACATAAGTTTGTTACCTTCATTTTAGGTTCTTGCTCGGATGAGTCTGAATTAGATTCCGCCCAGAAATCTTTTAGCATCCTCTGCTTGCCCTTTTTGAAGATGGATGTTTCTTCACCCTTCTCCTTCGAGAATTGATTTTTGAGATTTGGGTGACCTTAAGTGCCCTGGGTTCTTGCATCAAAATAGATAACATCAAAGGAACTCTTATGAAATTTACCTTGTTTACCTTTACCCTTCTCAAAGTGATGCCTTTATTTTTTCCTTAAGAAGCATTTCAATTATTTCATCATCAGGGCTACTTCATCATCATCATATGATCCATAACTATTATTATATGATCCATCAGCCTTTAGTGCCATAGTCTTCTCCTTTCATTTGTCATCTGCATCCTATAATCTTTGACTCATGTTTTACTCGTAAGTAATAAATGAGCCAAGTAAATTGTTAATACAGAAAATATCTAATTTTTTTTTATTCAGTAATAATAACGACTTTTACATTGTAACTATTAGGCAAATAACAAAGTATTTTATTAAACATTTCTTAGTTTGATAATTCTCTTCCTAGAGCATATAAGGATGTCACTATTTTTATGAACCTAGTATATAGGTCATGAATTGATTCACTAGATTTCATACAGAAGAGTAATAAAAAGTTTAAATGAGATTGTTTAACTTTCTTGGTTCCTTCATAGGTAATGCACAGTTTATCCCAAATTTCCTTCCCTGTTGTACTAGTAGATACTCATCTAATCCTCAGATTTAAGTGCACAAAAGAAATAATTCGAGCATTTGGCATTAAGTTGTGCTAAGTCTCATTCTTCTACACTCCATTTAATGAAAGAAATATCAATTTTAATCCCATTAACTATTCATGATAGTACAGAATAACCAAATTAATTAAGTACCACATCCTGAAATTAATAGACTATAAAATAGTTAATAATCTTATTTTTCAAAAATCAAATAGAATATTATCGAATACTGGTGGATGAGTTATTGAATAACCCTCCACGATATTCCTATTTCCAAAATGTGCCAGGGATGTTTTCTCATGTATTTTTAAATCACTAATTCAGAGTCTCGCTACGATACTAAATGAAAGTTTTGGCACTAAAGGCCGATGGATCATATAATAATAGTTATGGATCCTAGGAAGTAAACTTAAGCTTGGGCACACCTCTAACTAAGTCCTTCTGGGTGACTCTCCTAAGGGTTTTCATACTGGCATGACACAATCTCCTATGCCATAACCAAGACTCATCAGCAGCAGTTTTTAAGCAAATTGAATTATCAGATTTGATGCAACTTATATCCAGCTTGTAGACGTTGTTGATCCTTTGCCCCTGCAAAATAACTTCATCATTTAAGCTTAAAATGCAGCCAGTGGGCAGGAATTTGATGCTGTATCCCTTGTCATAAAGTTGACTGATGCTCAGCAAGTTGTGTTTTAGTCCATCTATAAGCAAAATATTATCAATCATAAAATTTCTTAAATCACCAATTATACCTGTGCCTACCACCTTCCTGGTGGTGTTATCTCCAAGTGTAACCTTGCCTCCAGCTCTGGCCTCCAGCGAAATGAACTGATTTGCATCTCCAGTCATGTGTCTAGAACATCTGCTGTCCAGGTACCACATGCTCTCACGAGGTCTTGTGTAAGAGCACCCCTACAAAAATATCAAACGTTAGTCTTAGGAACCCAAAAAGGTTTGGGTTCCTTCTTATGAAAAGAAGAATGCAATGCATGCGTGGTGTGCTTTTAAACAGGTAGTTTGGGTCTCCACACCCAATGTGTACTACGGTGAACAGTGCAGGTGTGGGAAATGTGTCCTAACATGCCACATGAAAAACATCTAACACCAGGAAAAGGATTAACTAAACGTCATGAGTGATAGTGCCTCTTCCTAGAAGTGTATGAAACATGCTTTGATGAACTTGCAACAGATTTTTTAAAAGGTGGCGGTGCATAAAATTGTTCAAAAGTAGGTGGTTTTTTGTTCTTTTCAAAAGTAGCAATTTTTCATTCTTAAAAATTCATTCTCCTTGTTAAGACTAGCAATCTCAAAAGTTCTTGCACTTTCATTACTTTCTAAATCACATGCCATATCTTTTAATTTCTTAAAGGCAGCTTCTAATTCAACATGCGATGTTTTTAATGCATCATGCTCAACAGTTAAATCAGAATGGTTTCTATTCAGTTCATCAAACTCATCTAGTAAAGACATGTGATTGCTATCAATAGTGGAATGATCCTTAATCAACACATCATGCTCTTTTTGCAAAGTCAAATAATCCCGTTTCAAACTAGCATGGGATTTCTTAAGCTTTCTTTACGATGCATGAATTTTTTCAAATACTTCAAATAATTGATCATAAGTAAGCTCACATACCTCTTCATGGTCCGACTGACCAGGGTGATCATCAGCCATCAGACACAAGTTTGTTTCCTCCTCTTCAGCTTCAGTCTCAGAGGAGTCGGATGCAGAGTCTGCCCAGAACGCCTTTTATATCCACTTCTTGTCCTTTCTGAACTTTGGTTTCTCCTAACCCTTCTCCTTACTTGGGTGAGCCTTGAGTGTAGGACAATCCGCCTTTATGTGTCCAGGCTTCCTGTATTCAAAACAAATAGATTTAGATGAACCTTTAAAGTTTCTACTGGTCTTACCTTTTTTCCACTTTTGAAAATTCTTATTCTTCTTCCTTAGAAAGCTCTTGAATTGCCTTGTGATTAAGGCAACATCATCGCTATCAGACCTGGAAGTACTAGCATCTGAATCTTTGGCCTTTAGCGCCACTGTCTTCTCTTTCTTTCGTTCACCTGCATCAAGTTATCTTTGGTTCACCCCTTGCTCGTAAGCAATGAGTGATCCAAGTAAGCTGTCAATAGAGTAAGTATTTAAATCTTTAGATTCTGTGATCACAGTAATCTTAGCATCGTAAGAAGCAGGCAAACATCTAAGAATTTTGTTCACTCTTTCGTAATTAGTTAGTTCTCTTCCTAGAGCATGCAAAGAGGTAACGATTTGAGTGAACCTTATGTACATTTCTGAAATCGTCTCACTAGGTTTCATGCGAAAAAGTTCGTAATCATGTAACAAGATATTTAACCTAGACTGTTTGACTTCAGTTGTACCTTCATATGTTATACACAATCTATCCTAGATTTCTTTACCCGTTGTACAAGTAGAAACATGCATATAGTCTTCAGATTTTAAAGCATAAAAGAAACAGTTCAAACATTTTGCATTTAACTGTGCTAAATCACGATCATCAAAAGTCCAATCTGTAAACGGGATTTCAGTTTTCACATTGTTAATCAATCTAAAAGGTGGTTCGTATCCATCCTTAACTAACATCCACATGCGATAGTCAATCGATTGAAGAAAAGTAGACATGCGTGTTTTCCAAAAATCAAAAGGAATATTATCAAACAACGGTGGTCTTGTAATAGAATACCCTTCAGCAATATTACGATTACCACAGTTAGCCATGGATCAAATTTAAAAGTTTTTCAAAACTAGATTTTATGAATCCCGCTCTGATACCACTTGAAAGTTCGATAGGGATGTTAAGCCCTAGTGAACTAGTCCCGAGGCTAACCAAGAGGGGGGGTGAATTGGTTATTTAAAAATTTAATGAAGAACAGAAAAATCTTTTCAATACTTTGCAGCGGAAACACGTAAACAAGAACGAAAAGATCAATCACAGATATTCACCCAAGCAGTTAATATCAGAAAAGTAAAGTGCAGAACAGAATCAGAAAAGCAAACCAGATTTTATAGTGGTTCGGTCAACTTGACCTACGTCCAGTCCCCGGAGCCTCCCCTCCGGGTATTGCACTAAACAAAAAGTGTCTCTCCTTTTGCTCCCACAGCAAGGCGGAGAAGCCTGTACAAAACCTCCTTTTCACCACACGGTGAGGCAGAGAACCCGACCTCCTTTTGCTTCCACCTGAAGCGGGCAGAGAACCCTGGATCTTCTTGCGAACGATCCTCCCACAACGAACACCAACTAGACGAAAGACGACGAGCGGAGAAGACGACTCTGATCCGTGCTTGGAGCAACCTTAGTGAATCCCTCACTAACTCCCCCTCACAATATCCTCTCTCTCTCTCTCCCAAACTCTCTCTCTCTAGGGTTTCTTTGGAAAGGAAAGTGGCAAAAGATTTTTCTTGTTGGAAGAAAAATATCTTTTATAGGAGGGCTTGAAATCTGCCATAAATCTCAACTGGTCGGCCAAGATCGTCCAGGACGATAATAGGTCATCCTGTACGATCAGTTCAAAAATAGCTGTTTAAGCCTGGATGATCTGGCTCTTCTGGACGATCAGTAGAAAAAATTGATCATATCGTCCCGTATGATCCTGCGATCGTCTGGGACGATTAGTGCAAATCGAGGAATATCGTCCAGAAGACAGTTCAGGTCATCCAGAGAAACTTGTGCTGGATGACCAAAAAATGACTTGATCGTCCAGGACGATAAGGGTATCGTCCTGTACGATTAGTTCAAAAAGTGCCAAAATCGTCATGAGCATAGTTCGAGACGTACAGCTGAAATGCACTAGACGATCATGATCGTCCGGGACGATCCTGCGATCATCTAGGATGATATGATCGTATCAATCAAAAATAAATTACTTTTCTTAATTACCAGATTAAATTAGGCATGATTGTACTGAATCGTCCAGGACGATACACGTATTATCCGAGCGATCAGACCAAATAACTTAAAATAAAAACTTGCCTAACTTGATCTGGCGGCTGAGAATTTTTAATTTGAGCATATCATCCCGTACGATCCAAAGATCGTCCAGGAAGATCTACTTAATCAGACCCTCTTAACTTAGTCGCCCTAATTAGGGTTTCTATTTTTACCTGATCGTCCAGGATGATCTGAACAAAAATGAATAGAAACTCTAATTCACTCAAGCTCTCCCCCTGAGTGTGTGTGTGCAAGGTTACTTAGCTGGAGGATCAGTTACATTACAATTGACTCAAGAAAAAGAAAAACAGTACATTGGATACACTTGGACCCGATCTTGAGTTGGCTTGAGTGGCTCGTGATCTTTTGTGCCTGAAACGGGTTAGTCAAGCAAAACACACTGGAAATATATTTGTCATCATCAAAACCAGATTTGCAATAATCTCCCCCTTTTTGATGATGGCAAACATTTGTACAGTAGTTTGAAAATAACAAATAACTAGGAGATCAAAACACAAATATTTTTTCAAATTTTCATTTAACAACTAAATCAATACAGGAAACATAACACAAAACAAAAATAGAAACGACTACAACTGACTTCCTCTTTTGACATCATAAAAAGGAGGAGGGTAAACAGAAAGACTAAAAATATCAGTACAGAACAGAAAAGAAAAACACAACAAAATAAACAACGAAGAAAACTTGGAACAAGAAGACAGAAAAAATAATGATTTTTTTTCTTTGACCAGTCTGCTCTAGTAAAACAGAATTCTCCCTTGATTTTCGATCCAAAAACTAATAAGAAGATGATTGACAGCGCTGAAATCCAGAAAAGGTTGGAAAAAATCAACTTTCGTAACTCCGACCCCGGGCACCTTATCGATGCAAACCTCTTTCAAAACAAAAATCCGATTCAGAAGAAAAAAAATTAGATTTGAAAAGAGATACTTTCAAGCCTCGTTCCAGAATAATATCTGATATAATAGTGTTACAAAGTAAGAAATCAGAAATCAGGATTTCCAAACTCAAGCTTTTGAAAATATTAAGTGGCGCACGGATTTTTCTAAGACATTTAAAAATCTGAAAGGGAAGAAAGCTTAGTTTGGGCTCATTTTATGCCTCTTTTTCAATTTGGTTGGTGCTTTGCGCATCTTTTCATTTTTGATACACTTTGTGTATCCAATTTGACAATTTCACAACTTTTCAGTTTTGGGCTCATTTTATGCCTCTTTTTCAATTTATTTGGCGCACTGCGCATCTTTTGTAAGCTTTCTCCTTTTCATAATCAATAAAGAGTCTCAGCTGTGAAACTATCTTCCAGACATAGGAGATGACTCTCCATAATAAGGAAGAATGATTCACAAAATAAAAGCCATACATCATATGATAAATGGAATCATTTGGTCTAGAAAATCATAATAGTGACTCAAGACTTTGAAAATACTATTCATATGAGGTAGTTTACTATAGGAAGATAAAACAAATCTCTATTTCAAAAACTAATGTTTTAATTTTGAAAATGATTTTTATCCAAAAGAAACCATACACCAGTAAAGGAGTTAGAGGAAGAGAAACAATCATCAATGTTTCTTCCCTTTAATAGATCCAGTGGAATCAATCACTGCTTACAAGCTTTCAGATAAAACTAGGCAAAACTCTTAGTAAGAAAGCCTTTTTTTTATTTTCAAACACATAAGACAGAAGATAAACTAGATGAATCAGTAAATAAAATAGGTAAAAACTAAACTATATCAAAATAAATACTCAAATTAAACTGACACTAAAGCTAAAATAGAAAATAGAAGAATAAAAACTAAAAATAACTGACAGAAAATACTCAAACCAAAAACTAACTAACAGAAAACAGAATAACAATCAGATTCAATCAGAAATCAACAGTCATCAGAATCAAGCATTTATATCAATCACTCCTAATCTGGTTCTCAAAATGTTGAATGAGTCAAAGGCCAGTGGTTTAGTGAATATGTCAGCCAGCTGATTTTCAGTTGCTACATGATGTAGCTCAATATCCCCTTTTGTAACATGGTCCCTAATGAAGTGATGCCTTATATCAATGTGTTTGGTCCTAGAATGTTGGATTAGATTCTTAGAGATACAGATGACACTAGTATTATCACATAGAATAGAAATTGTGCCAACAGGTAACCCTAAATCCAAGACTTGTTGCTTCAACCAAAGAATTTGGGCCACATAACTCCCTAAGGCAATGTACACAGCTTCAACAGCGA
Organism: Dendrobium chrysotoxum; assembly: GCA_019925795.1. Classification (NCBI taxonomy): domain Eukaryota; kingdom Viridiplantae; phylum Streptophyta; class Magnoliopsida; order Asparagales; family Orchidaceae; genus Dendrobium; species Dendrobium chrysotoxum. The sequence goes on from CM034310.1 coordinate 5,239,603, forward strand.
AAAGTGCAACTGAGTTCTATTTTCTACTGGACCAGTAGACTAAAGACTGTCCTATGAATTGACAAGTTCCAGAGGTGCTCTTTCTATCCACCCTACACCCCGCAAAGTCAGAATCAGAATATCCAATGATCTCAAAAGAGGTGCTGTGCATAGGGTACCAAATTCCTAAATTTGGGGTCCCTAAAAGATATCTAAGAATTCTCTTAACAGTAGTCAGGTGGGACTCTTTAGGATCAGCCTGAAACCTAGCACAAAGATAGACACTAAACATAATATCAGGTCGGCTAGCAGTCAGGTAAAGCAGTGATCCTATTATTCCTTTATACTTCTTCTGATCAACAGATTTTCCACTTGAATCCTTATCTAACTGAACTGAGGAGGTCATGGGAGTATTGATTGGCTTGGCTTTGTCCATTTCATATTTCTTCAAGATGTCCTTAGTGTATTTAGATTGATTGAGAAAGGTTCCATCATCCGTTTGCCTTATGCTAAACCCCAAAAAGTAGGATAATTCTCCCATCATACTCATCTCAAACTCCTTACTCATTATTTTAGAAAACTCATTACATAAATATTTATCAGAAGATCCAAAAATTATATCATCAACATAGATCTGGACAATGAGTAAGTCATCCCCTATTCTCCTCAGAAAAAGGGAGGTGTCTACGCTCCCCTTAATAAACTCTCTTTCTAACAGGAATGTGCTAAGCCTCTCATACCAAGCTCTGGGTGCCTGTTTCAATCCATATAAGGCCTTTTTTAATTTATAAATATGATTTGGATATTGGGAACTCTCAAAACCTGGGGGTTGTTTTACAAAAACATCTTCTTTTATTACCCCATTTAAAAAGGTACTCTTGACATCCATTTAAAACAGCTTAAATCCCTTATAACAGGTAAAGGCTAGTAGCACTCTAATGGCTTCCAATCTAGCTACAGGGGCAAAAGTCTCCTGAAAATCAATCCCTTCTATCTGATTATACCCCTTAGCCACCAATCTTGCCTTATTTCTCACCACCAATCCAGAATCATTCATCTTATTCTTAAAGACCCACTTGGTTCCCACAATACTTTGATTTTTAGGTCTTTCTACTAGCTCCCAAACATCATTCCTTACAAACTGATTCAATTCTTCTTGCATAGCTAAGATCCAAAACTCATCCGAAAGGGCTTGATTGATGTTGGTGGGTTCAGTCATTGAGATAAAGGCAGAATGGTTTACTTCCTTCCTAAGTCCATGCCTAGTCCTAATACCTTCAGAAGGGTCTTGTAAGATCAGTTCTTTAGGATGACTCGAAGAATATCTCCAATCTCTAGGCAACGTGGTTTGAGGTTCTACCCTTTCCTCCAGATTTGTATTTCCAACCCCTTGGATAACCTCAACAATCTCTTCATCTTCTACTTCAGATTTAGACTCCTTAGGATCAGATTCATCAAACACTACATGGGTTGTTTCTTCCACCACCAAAGTCCTCTTATTGAACACCCTAAAGGATTTCCCCGCACTTGAATATCCTAAGAACACTCCTTCATCAGATTTGGGGTCAAATTTTCTTAAGGGTGATTTCCCGTTGTTCAGAATGAAAACCTTACAGCCAAAGACATGGAGCTGGGACAAATTTGGAGTTCTACCCTTAATGATCTCACAAGGTGTCTTATTCAGTTTGACTCTCACATTCACCCTATTAAGCACATAACAGGCAGTGTTCACCGCTTCAGCCCAAAAGTATTTTGGAAGTGAATACTCGGCAAGCATGGCTCTAGCGGCTTGCACTAAGGTCCTGTTCTTCCTTTCAGTTACCCCGTTCTGCTGAGGGGTCCTAGGAGCTGAAAAATTGTGACTAATCCCTTGCTCCTCACAAAAACTTCCAAATCTTTCATTTTCAAACTCCCCTCCGTGATCACTATGGATGGTAATAATCTCACATCCTAACTTCTTCTGAATCCAAGTAGAGAAAGATCTAAACTCATCAAATGACTCAGATTTATGTGACAAAAATTTTACCCAAGTGAACCTCGAATAATCATCTACAATCACAAACCCATAGACTCTCCCCCCTAAGCTGGCAGTGCTAATGGGTCCAAAGAGGTCCATGTGAAGAACTTCTAAAGGTCTAGAGGTGCTAATGTCCTTAATAGAGTGAAACGAGGACTGGACTTGCTTCCCTAACTGACAGGCATGACACAGGTGATCCTTAGTGAACTTAAGCTTGGGCACACCTCTAACTAAGTCCTTCTAGGTGACTCTCCTAAGGGTTTTCATACTGGTATGACACAATCTCCTATGCCATAACCAAGACTCATCAGCAGCAGTTTTTAATGAAATTGAATTATCAGATTTGATGCAACTTACATCCAGCTTGTAGACGTTGTTGATCCTTTGCCCCTGCAAAACAACTTCATCATTTAAGCTTAAAATGCAGCCAGTGGGCAAGAATTTGATGCTGTATCCCTTGTCACAAAGTTGACTGATGCTCAACAAGTTGTGTTTCAATCCATCTACAAGCAAAATATTATCAATCATAAAATTTCTTGAATCACCAATTATACCTGTGCCTACCACCTTCCTGGTGGTGTTATCTCCAATTGTAACCTTGCCTCCAGCTCTGGCCTCCAGCGAAATGAACTGATTTGCATCTCCAGTCATGTGTCTAGAACATCCGCTGTCCAGGTACCACATGCTCTCATGAGGTCTTGTGTGAGAGCACCCCTACAAAAATATCAAACGTCAGTATTAGGAACCCAAACAGGTTTGGGTTCCTTCTTATGAAAAGAAGAATGCAATGCATGCGTGCTGTACTGTGAAACAGGTAGTTTGGGTCGCCACACCCATTGTGTACTACGGTGAACAGTGTAGGTGTGGGAAATGTGTCCTAACATGCCACATGAAAAACATCTAACACCAGAAAAAGGATTAACTAAACGTCATGAGTGATAGTGCCTCTTCCTAGAAGTGTATGAAACATGCTTTGATGAACTTGCAACAGATTTTTTAAAAGGTGGCGGTGCATAAAACTGTTCAAAAGTAGGTGGTTTTTTGTTGTTTTTAAAAGCAGTAATTTTCATTCTTAAAAATTCATTCTCCTTGTTAAAACTAGCAATCTCAAAAGTTCTTGCACTTTCATTACTTTCTAAATCATATGCCATATCTTTCAATTTTTTAAAGGCAGCATCTAATTCAACATGCCATATTTTTAATGCATCATGCTCAACAGTTAAATCAGAATGCTTTCTATTCAGTTCATCAAACTCATCTAGTAAAGACATGCGATTGCTAGCAATAGTGGAATGATCCTTAATCAACACATCATGCTCTTTTTGCAAAGTTAAATAATCCAGTTTCAAACTAGCATGGGTTTTCTTAAGCTTTCTATACGATGCATGAATTTTTTAGATACTTCAAATAATTGATCGTAAGTAAGCTCACATACCTCTTCCTGGTCCGACTGACCAGGGTGATCATCAGCCATCAGACACAAGTTTATTTCCTCCTCTTCAGCTTCAGTCTCAGAGGAGTCGGATGCAGAGTCTGCCCAGAACGCCTTTTGTATCCGCTTCTTATCCTTTCTGAACTTTGGTTTCTCCTCACCCTTCTCCTTGCTTGGGTGAGCTTTGAGTGTAGGACAATCCACCTTTATGTGTCCAGGCTTCCTGCATTCAAAACAAATAGATTCAGATGAACCTTTAAAGTTTCTACTGGTCTTACCTTTGTTCCACTTTTAAAAATTCTTATTCTTCTTCCTTAGAAAGCTCTTGAATTGCCTTATGATTAAGGCAACATCATTGCTATCAGACCCGAAAGTGCTAGCATCTGAATCTTTGGCCTTTAGCGCCACTATCTTCTCCTTCTTTCGTTCACCTGCATCAAGTTGTCTTTGGTTCACCCCTTGCTCGTAAGCAATGAGTGATCCAAGTAAGCTGTCAATAGAGTAAGTATTTAAATCTTTAGATTTCGTGATCGCAGTAATCTTAGCATCGTAAGAAGCAGGCAAACATCTAAGAATTTTGTTCACTCTTTCGTAATTAATTAGTTCTCGTCCTAGAGCATGCAAAGAGGTAACGATTTGAGTGAACCTTGTGTACATTTTTGAAATCGTCTCACTAGGTTTCATGTGAAAAAGTTCTTAATCATGTAACAAGATATCTAACCTAGACTGTTTGACTTCAGTTGTACCTTCATATGTTATACATAATCTATCCCAGATTTCTTTACCCGTTGTACAAGTAGAAACATGCATATAGTCTTCAGATTTTAAAGCACAAAAGAAACAGTTCAAACATTTTGCATTTAACTGTGCTAAATCACGATCATCAAAAGTCCAATCTGCAAATGGGAGTTCAGTTTTCACATTGTTAATCAATCTAAAAGGTGGTTCGTATCCATCCTTAACTAACATCCACATGCGATAATCAATCGATTGAAGAAAAGTAGACATGCGTGTTTTCCAAAAATCAAAAGGAATATTATCAAACAACGGTGGTCTTATAATAGAATAACCTTCAGCAGTATTACGATTTCCACAGTTAGTCATGGATCAAATTCAAAAGTTTTTCAAAACTAGATTTTATGAATCCCGCTCTGATACCACTTGAAAGTTCGATAGGAATGTTAAGCCCAAGTGAACTAGTCCCGAGGCTAACCAAGAGGGGGGTTGAATTGGTTATTTAAAAATTTCACGAATAATAGAAAAATCTTTTCGATACTTTGCAGCGGAAACACGTAAACAAGAACAAAAAGATCAATCACAGATATTCACCCAAGCAGTTAATATCAAAAAAGTAAAGTGCAGAACAGAATCAGAAAAGCAAACCAGATTTTATAGTGGTTTGGTCAACTTGACCTACGTCCACTCCCCGGAGCCTCCCCTCCGGGTATTGCACTAAACAAAAAGTGTCTCTCCTTTTGCTCCCACAGCAAGGCGGAGAAGCCTGTACAAAACCTCCTTTTCACCACACGGTGAGGCTGAGAATCTGACCTCGTTTTGCTTCCACCTGAAGCAGGCAGAGAACCCCAGATCTTCTTGCGAATGATCCTCCCACAACGAACACCAACTGGACGAAAGACGACAAGCAGAGAAAACGACTCTGATCCGTGCTTGGATCAACCTTAGTGAATCCCTCACTAACTCCCCCTCACAAGATCCTCTCTCTCTGCCAAACTCCCTCTCTCTAGGGTTTCTCTGGAAAGGAAAGTGGCAAAAGATTTTTCTTGTTGGAAGAAAAATATCTTTTATAGGAGGGCTTAAAATTTGCCCTAAATCTCAATTGGTCGGCCAAGATCGTCCAGGACGATCAATAGATCATCCTGTATGATCAGTTCAAAAATAGCTATTTAAGCCTGGACGATCAGTAGAAAAAATTGATCATATCATCCCGTATGATCCTGCGATCGTCCGGGACGATTAGTGCAAATCGAGGAATATCGTCCAGAAGATAGTTCAGGTCGTCCAGAGAAACTTGTGCTGGACGACCAAAAAATGACTTGATCGTCCAGGACGATAAGGGTATCGTCCTGTACGATTAGTTCAAAAAGTGCCAAAATTGTCCTGAGCATAGTCCGGGACGTACAATTGAAATGCACTAGGCGATCATGATCATCCGGGATGATCTTGCGATCGTCCAGGACGATATGATCGTATCAATCAAAAATAAATTGCTTTCCTTAATTACCAGATTAAATTAGGCATGATTGTACTGAATCGTCCAGGATGATACATGTATCGTCCGGGACGATCAGACCAAATAACTTAAAATAAAAACTTGCCTAACTTGATCTAGCGGCTGAGAATTTTTGATTTGAGCATATCGTCCCGTACGATCCAAAGATCATCCAGGATGATCTGCTTAATCAGACCCTCTTAACTTAGTCATCCTAATTAGGGTTTCTGTTTTTACCTGATCATCCAGGATGATGTGAATATCGTCCAGGATGATCTGAACAAAAATGAACAGAAACTCTAATTCACTCAAGCTCTTCCCCTGAGTGTGTGTGTGCAAGGTTACTTAGCTGGGGGATCAGTTACATTACAATTGACTCAAGAAAAAGAAAAATAGTACATTGGACACACTTGGATCCGATCTTGAGTTGGCTTGAGTGGCTCGTGATCTTTTGTGCCTGAAATGGGTTAGTCAAGCAAAGCACACTTGAAACATGTTTGTCATCATCAAAACCAGATTTGCAACAGGATGTTTTCTCAAGTATTTTTAAATCACTAATTCAGAGTCTCACTATGATACTAAATGAAAGTTCAAATGAGGTTGTTAAACCTTATTGAACTGCCCTAGAAAAACCAAGAAGGGGGAAGGGGGTGAATTGGTTATTTAAAAAAATTTCTTTTCAAAACCTTTTTCTTTTTAAGAAAGATGTTACCCAAATATACTAGTGAGAGCAGATATCAAAGAACCAAGTTAAATTTAGATTTTTGATTTCATAGAAAAATGATCAAAAAAAATATTTTTATTCTTTTTTTATTTTTAAAATTTTTTTTAATTTTCCATGCTTAAAAAAGTAAATCCAAAGCAATCATAATATTTTTATCTCAGATTTGCAAGAAAATAATATGTTGGAAATAAAAATACAAAAAATAAAAGCGTTATTTGAAAAAAAAAACATCAGCACAGCAAAACTTTTATAGTGGTTCTATCGACCTTGACCTATGTCCACTCGCCGGAGTCCTCCTCTTCAGGTTTTGCACAAAATCCTTTGTTACTCTCCTTTAGCTCCCACATTAAGGTGGAGAAGTCCTTACAAAATCACTTCCATGCTTCCACGGTGTAGCTGAGAACCTGAATCCTTTTCACCCTCCTGGTGAGGTAGAGAACCTAGAATCCTTTTTACCCTCATGGTTAGGTAGAGAACCTTGAATCCCTTCAACTAACCCAGTACAGTGGAGTAACTGGGTCCTTTGATACCATGAGCCTTTTCTCAGAGTTTTCCTCATGTAAATAATGACTTTTGGAGGAAGATGGTGAATGTTCAAGGCACAATCATGTGTAGAATCCCTCTCACACACTCCCTTGATCACAGAAGGCTGCTCTCTAAAAAAATCACCTCTCTATTTCCTAAGATCAAAGCTCTCTCTTTAAACCTTTTCTTACAGAAAAGATTTCATAAGAAATTTGACAAAAGACTTTCTTAAATAAATTAAGTGGTGTTTAAATACAAAAGGCTTAAAAAATCATAATTTTCAACTCAACCATCACTGTTCATACAATATGATCTTGGATTGTATAGTATGATTAATTTAAAAATCTTTATTCATTTTGTATGATGAACAAGCTCTACTATGATTAGTTCAAGATTTTTGAACTAATTGTATAATACAAATTATGGATCATATAGTACGATTAGTTCAAAAACTAGCATTCATCCTAGGTGATCTTTAAGATGATAAAAAAGTATCTCAATCAATCATCCAGTATGAATAGTATCATATTGTATGAATAATTTAATCCTATCAAGGTTAATCCAGGATGATCAAATATCATCTATGTTGACCATCCAATATGATCAAGATCGCACCGTATGATTGACTTTCATTAATTAACCTTAATTTGATTGATTAATCATAGGGATTAGTTTAGTCAAGATTTCAAATATTGCATAGTACAAATTAGTTCATATAGTATAGTTAGTTTTGAAATTAAAATTTAATTGCTTGCCTAAATCTAATTGGCAATTGGGGATCTAATTTAAACTAATCATTCTATACAATTGAGTTCATATAATACAATTAGTTTAATAATTTTAATCTCTCAATTAGTTGTTTTAAATAATTTTTGATCTACAGATCATGCAGTACAATAGGGATTGTATAGGATGAACTTCACAAAATCTAAATTTTAGATTCTCACTCCCTTATGTGTGTGTGCATGGTTGAGCTGACATACACCTTTTAGAGTACATTTGACTCAAGAAAGATAAAAATAAATAAATAAAAATAAGGACTCTTCCAAAAATAATAAACCTATTCTACCCAATCTTGAGTCTTAACTCTTTGTTGATGCATGACATATGATGCACATAAAATGTTAGTGTGCATAAGATAAATATTCAATATAATATCATGAAAAACAAAGCAGAAATCCAATAATGTTTATGATCAATAAAATCACAAGCTCGGGCTCTTGGATTGCAACAAGGGTGGTTCCTCCAATCTGGATTATATGTATTGAAATAATGATTATTTTGTCTTTCAATCAAATTTACATTCTTAATCCCCAAAGCATTACTATCACAAATAAAATTTAAATCATGCTCTTTTAATTGCATAGATGGTCTTAATCGTAAACTAACTATAATGGTATCAAACTTTTTTGAAATTACAACTACTTGAGTAGTAAAAATAGATAAGATAATTAAATCATAAACTCCAGCTACATTTTTTAGGATTCACTTTATTATAAGGCCACTGAAAATCATTTATATTCATTTTCTCAATTAATTCATAGGCTTCATCAAATGGCTTAGACACCAAAGATTCCCTAGCTGCTACTTCTATAATCGACCTAAGGGATCCTACCAGTCCATTATAAAAGGTTTGAATAACTAACTAATTGGGTAAACTATAGTGAGGGTATATTCTGAGCATTTCCTTAAGTCTCTCTCAACTTTAATAAATTGACTCTCCTTCAAACAGGACAAAAGATGTGAAATCATCTATAAGCTTGATCATTTTTTAATGGGAAGTACTTAGCTAGAATTTATGTGCCAACTCATTTTAAGTGATTATAGAGCCTAAGGGATAAGAATTCAACCATATCTTAGTTTTATCTTTTAGAGTAAATAGGATCTCCCAAACTAGAAATTTTGAACCATCTGAATTATGCCAGGATTTTGGTTCAAAGTTCTTAGCCTGAATAGTAGCTCTATTGATACTTTGGTGGCTTTTATCTACTATAAGATTGAAATGCTACCTAAGAGATTTAGGATGGTCTTGATCCTATACTAGTTCAGACATCTCTAACATAAAAATCTTTTTGATTTTCTAATTTTTATAAGGGTCCCTTCACTCTCAGAATCAAATAATAATGACACCTTACTAGATCTATAAGTAAGTCTAAATATGTAACTTGTTTAACAATATAGTTTAAAATTATAATACACATATTACTTTCTCGATAATGATGCCAAAAACTTAATGGCATGGGGCTATACGTGATCTTGTGTTAGCTTTTAAATATGCTTGGGTTTTCTTTGATATGAAATGACCACTAGATATACATGTAAATGTGCCAATCAAGTAGTAACTTTATTGAGTTAGTGTCGAGCCCATGAGGAAGTAATTGCTTTATTGTAATTAAACTAAGACTATCTATAACATATGTAAGGTTTATTCTAGTCAATGAAAATGAAGAGTTTTGAGTTTCTACCCCTTATGGAGAATGTAAAAGATGATGAGATATCAATATATAAAATATGTTTTTGATTAATGCTTTTAAAATAATAATATTTTCCTAATAAGACTCTTAAATATTAATGTGAATCAAAGCATATGCATCCGTAGATCTCTATTGAGCTTGTATAGATGAAAAGCGAGATTTATGACATTCCTATAATTTTAATGTGCCCACAAAACTTAGAATGTTTAACATTCTTTGTCTAGACACACCAACATTCTATTTTAATACTCTTATTTTTTCTAATATTTATTCATTAAGGAAATATATCGCTCTAAATATACCTATACATATGGTCATTACATTCATTAAATTCAAAATAGGAGATATTGAAACACTACAGGAAAATCATCTATTATAATAAAATTTTCCAGTAGAAATTGATTTTTTTTCTGAGTGAATTGGAATTTACCAGTGAATTTTCGGAGGATAATTTTTTTTAGTAAAACCCTCATAGGAAAACTTTTTGAAAGTTCAAGGAGATTGTGAGACCTCAATGAACTAGTCCGAGGTGCACCAAGAGGGAAGGGGGAGGGGTGAATTGGTACTTTTAAAAACTGCTTACTTCAAAAATGACAAAACTTAATTCTTGTTGATTGTGTAAGCGAATGATTTTATCAAATATATTAAATTAACTATAAAGATATTTTGCTTTTCAAAATGAAGCAATAATCATCAATTTTTCCAAGCAATTATCACAGAAATAAAATGCAGAGAAAAAAAATAAAAATACAAAAAGAAAAAGCACACAAAAAATTTTATAGTGGTTCGATCAAATAATTACCTACGTCCACTCCCTGGAGTCCTCCTCTCTGAGTATTGCACTATTACTTTAGTGACTCTCCTTTTTCCCCCATAGCAAGGCGGAGAAGCCCTTACAAAAATTACTTCCATCAAACTCAGTGCGGGGGAGGGCCAGAAGCTTTATCATCCTCCTAATGATGGCAGTGTACCTTCAATTATTTTCTCCCTCCTAGCAAAAGGCAAAGAACCCACAGTTCTTTTCTCCCTCCTAGAGAAGGTAGAGAACCCAGACTCCTTTCTCACCCTCTTGGTGATGGAAGAAAACCATGAACTCATTTTTCTCCCTCATGGAGAAGGCAGAGAACCTCAACTTTGAGCTGAAGAGTTTCTCCCCGGAGCAACCCAAGAACCGTAGACAAATACTTGGAGGAGCATGGTGAGACACTTACTTGGAGCAATCGTGTGAACTCGTTACACTACTTATCCCTCACACTGAAGTTCTCCATCTTCTTCCCAGAGCTCTCCTAGAGCTTCTTCTGAAAACTCCTTCTCAAGAATACTCAACAGCCAATAAGTCTTTGAAATAAGACAATATGAGAGTTTAAATAGAAGGCCTCTCAAAAAGCCCTAATTTCAATTCTACCAGCTCTGATTATCTTGTATGATCCAAGATCATATAGTATGATTAGTTCAAAGTACTCCTATTAGTACTGTATAAAGAGCTAGATGCTCTACGATCAATTCAAAGAAATGAGCTGATCATCCAGAATAATTTAGAACACCGTTTAGTCCGATTAGTTCAAATAACTTGGATAATCATCCAGTATAATAGGCGACGATAAATTATCATCCCATACAAGAATCGGGTTGTACAGAATGATTAGTCAAATCATCCTATACGATATAACTAGATTAGTTAATCCAAATTAGTTCCCTAATCACAGGATTAATTTTGGCAATATTTAATTATATTATATAGTATGATTAGTACAAATTTTGAAATTTAAATTATTTCCTAAATTGTGATTGGTGGTTGAAATCCTGAATTGAACTCATCCTCCTATACGATGTCCATCGTACAGTATGATTAGTTCATCTTGCATTAATTATCACTATTATCCTTTTCAATCATTTTTTGCTTAGCTAATCGTACAATACGATATGAATCATACAATATGATTAGTTCAAAAAATTTCACTTCTACTATTATCACTAACTAAATTCCTTGAGTGTGTGTATGCATGGTTACCAAGCCTAGTATCCACCAAATATATGAGTTGACTCAAGAAAGGTAAAAATAAGAAAAAAAAAAGATTTACAAACTTTTCAACCCTATTATACCCAATCTTGAGTTCAACAGTTGTATAGTATACAGTGGACCTAAAATGTTAGTGTAAAAGAATTAACATAGATATGCAATAATAATGCTTAATAGGAGATAGCAATAAGGAAATAATAATATTTATTATCATCAAAATCATAATACTTGAATCCAGATTTACAATAATCTCTCCCTTTTTATTTATGACAAACATTGTTGTTAAAGATATTCAAATACTTTTGATATTCACTAAACTCCCCTTTAGAAGATTAACTTTTGAAAATAAAGAGTTTTTTTTTAACAAAAAGAAGAGACATTTAGCAAGGCAGACATAAGAAAAAGTGTAAACTGGCTTGTTTTAAACAAAGGTGTAAACCTCTAACAACAAACTACTACTCCCCCTTTTGACATCACAAAAAGGAGGAAACAAACACTAAAAGAAATAACAAAAGAAAAAATGCATCACAAAGTAGAAACATAAAAAAGATCACATAAACACAAGAAACTAAAAATCATAAGGGCCTTGATCAGGTGGAGGTGGTGGTGGTGGTGGTTGGAAGTATTAATGAATGGAGGCAAACTGCTCTCCAAACCAGGCCATTTCACTGTCATGCTATTATTGCTATTGTGCTACATAGTTATCAAGGCGAGCCATATCATTTTCATGTTGTTGTTGCTGCTCTGCTACGTAGGAGTCAAAATGAGCCTCCCACTGATCAAATCTTTGAACCAACAGTTCATACTAAGATTGCTTGTGGATAGGTGCTAGAGCTGGACCTCCCTCTACTTCTATTGGCTCTTCATCCATATAGTGAACATTGCGACAACGTGTGCTGTGAAGGATGTGGAAAAAGCTATTGGAATAGAAAATTGGAAGGTGATCTGGCAGTGCAGTGTATTGAAAGTTATATTTGGACTCGAGGACAAAAGCAATTATATGACCTAAAGCAAGATTTGACTTTTTTGTGTCTAGGATCCCAAATATAAGTTAGATTTTCAAGGTATCAAATTATTAAATCAGTTGTATTGAAATCTATTTTAGCCATTATAAAGTAGGTAGTCATGGATAGGAGAGGTGTGATGTTAATGCGATCCCCAAATTTTAGAATTACGGAGTGGTGAAGGATATGCTGGATGATTCAAGCATCTTGCACTAGGGTTTTGACATGGGGAATGTTGTATTTAATATTAGATTTCCTAAGGATGGTGTTTGCATGGGTCCAATCATAGTCAGAGTTTGAAGCGACACGGTGGATTTTTTGACCAGTTATAGAAAGATGGAGGAATTTATAAAAATCTTGATATGTAATTTCTATAGGCCTCTTATTTATGTAAGATTGGAGGGAAGTACCCTCACTATAAATGTGGAGACTGGCAAAAAATTCATAAATAAGTCAGTTGAATGCATATGCAAGAGTCAGATTAAACTGGAGGGTGGTTCGAGCTAAAAGACAGAGTACCTGAAAGTTTAAAACTTCCGGGTTTATGATCTTGGAAGGTGTAATCCCAACAATTTTGTATAGGTTGTAAGCCTCTTCATTATTGGCTTCAACAAAATGGGGATCCATGGGGCATCAAGAAGAGCTTCTTACTAAGGCTTGTGAACACTTTCCTCTGGCCATTTCAAGGATTGAGAGCTCAAGAGAAAAGGGAAGAGGATTGAAATGGGTTGAGTGAAGAAAAACCTTGAATTCCCTCTCTTTATATAGAAATCAGTCAGATCGTAGAATAGGATAATGGATCATACAATACAATATAGTACAATCAATTTATTTAGTTTGATTAGGTAAAAATGTTGGTTTTATTATATAGTATGATCGAAATCATACTGGATGATTAGAGAGAAGATGTTCATCTTGAGGAGTCAGCCTGGATGATTGTTGAGTGGTCAGATCGTCTTGTATGAACAAGTATTTGTATAGTACAATATGATATTTAATATCATACTAGTGGAATTCATATCTACTACCACATGGATCATACAGTACGAAGTAGGTGTTTGTAACGTACGATCAGTAATGATTGATCAATATGAGCGTTGGATGTTATGATATGTGATTTGGTGTTTTGTGAAGATCGTACATGATGATATAAAATCATATAATAAGATCAGAATAAAAATCATATAGTGGTGTGTGATGATTAGGAAACCTCCAAAAATAATGTCAAAAAAATCACACAAAAAATTAAGAGAAAAACACTTAAATCAATGTTAAAAGAAAAAAAAAACACTTAAGCATATTTTTTTTGAATAAAGACAAAATTAACAATGCAAGCATTCATAAAACAATTGCAAAATAAGAACACACAAAAATCATCTTAAAAGAACACACACTAGAAGAATAAATTAATTTTAGCAAATTTTCTTGGAATGAGAAAATTACCTCCTTAAACAAAAAATTTAGTAAGAAATGTATTAACTTCACCTAACCCAGCTCAAGGTTAGGTAAGAAGTGACTTTCATAAAAATCTAATTCAAGGAAAAAATTAGGGAAAGAAATTTAATCTTTTTTCATCTTCTATCATGAAATATATCTAATAGAATATCAGTGCATAAAGATGAAACATAAATCATGATTTTTAAAGTCAAGCATTGCAAAATATCAATTGACACATGTGTTTTCTAAGATTTAAAGATTTACAAGAAAGATAAGAAATTTATTCTAGGCTCATTTTGTACCTCTTTATTAATTTTGGCACACTTTGCGCGTCTATTAATTTTGAAACACTTTGTGTATATTTTAATTTTGGCATACATTGCACATCTTTTCATTTTGGGCTCATTTTGTGCCTCTTTTTATTTTTGTAATTTGCTTCCTTTCTAAATCTTTAAGGACTCCATTATAAGATCATCTTCCAGATATAAGAGAAGAAAACTCACTCTCTTATATAAGGATAAATATACTACAAAGCAAATCTGATCTTATGATAAGAATGAACTACTTGATTAAGAAAATTATGAAGTGGATTCATCAATTTGCAAAAGATGTCTATGAGATAGAAAATTATAGGAAGATGAAGAAGATTTTTTTTCTAAGTCTAATTTTAATTTGATATAGATTTTGATTTTTAAGAAAATTTCTCTACTACAGGAATGAGAGGGTTGTTCAGAGGAGTCAACAACACTTACCTAATATTTTAAGTAAAATAGAGGTAAGTTTTTCATTTAAAGAAAAGGTCAACTATTATTGTGAGTAATGATTTGTGTGTTGTGATCAGAGAGACTTCATAAAGAGAAAACTTGATATTAAAAATAAAATAAAAGATTACAAACATAAATACAAAATAAAAACACTATAGTTTTGAAACATTCACATTGTCAATTTTTTAAATCATCCTGTTTCAAGCATGAATATCTATGACTCCTAATCTAGTTCTCAAGGTGCTAAAGGTGTCATAGGCTAGGGGTTTTGTGAATATGTCTGCCAATTGGTCTCCAGTAGCTATATGGTGCAATTCTATATCTCCGTTGGCTACATGATCTCTTATGAAGTGATCCCTAATGTCTATATGCTTTATGCGGGAGTGTTGAATTGGATTTTTGGATATGCAAATGGCACTAGTATTGTTATGCATAATAAGAATGGTTCTTACAGGTACTCCAAGATATAAGATTTATTGCTTTAGCCATAAGATTTGAGTAATATAGCTTCCTACAGCTATGCTTAGGTTACTAGATACCTAGGTTTTGGGTGCCAAATACGTATCTAAGGATTCTCTTAACAATAGTCATATGAGATATTTTAGATTAGACTGAAATCTAGCACAAAGACACACTAAACATTATATCTGATCTGTTGGGAGTCAAATAGAGAAGTGATCAAATTATCCCTCTATACTTTTTTTAATCTACTGACTTTCTATTTGGGTATATATCTAACTGAATAGTAGAGCTCATGGGAGTGTTTATTACCTTAGCATTTTCCATGTCATGTTTCTTTAGAATGTCTTTGATATATTTAAATTTACTAAGAAAAGTCCCATCATGCATCTGCTTCACACTACATCTAAGAAAATAGTTCAGTTCTCCCATTATTCTCATTTCAAACAAATTGATTTGGCTCTTCTTGCATTGTAAGGTTCCAAAATTCATCAACTAGGGCTTGGTCTATGTTGGTGGGTTCTACCATAAATATAAAAGCTGAATGACTAACCTCCTTCCTAAGTCCATGCCTAGTTCTAACACCTTCAGATGGGTCTCCTAAGACTAGTTCTTTAGGATGACTAGAAGAATATTTCCACTCTCTAGGCAGTGATTCCTGAGGTTCTACTCTGTCTCATATGGCAATGGATTCTACCCCTTGAATGACCTCTATTTTTTCTTCTTCTTTAGGCTTAGATTTAGTGGTCATATCTGATTAATTAAATACCACTTGGGTAGACTTTTCCACTACCAGGATCCTCTTACTGAAGATTTTACAGGCCTTACCTACAAATGAGTAACCTAAGAAGACACCTTCATCAGACTCGGGATCAAAGTTTACTAAGGGTGATTTTTCATTATTTAAGATAAAGCATCTACACCCAAAGACATGTAAATAAGAAAGGTTGGTTTTCCTACCCTTAAGGAGTTCATATGGTTCCTTATTTAACTTGGATCTAATATTCACCCAGTTTAAAACATAACAAGAAGTATTCACTACTTCTGCCCAAAAGTATTTAGGGAGTGAATATTCAGTTAGCATGGCCATAGTAGCTTCTATCAAGGTTCTATTTATGCTCTCAACTATTCCATTCTGATGAGGATTCTCAAGGGCAGAGAAGTTATATTCTATCCCTATATCTTGACAGAAGGATTCAAACCTATCATTTTCAAACTCTCCACCATGATCAGTATGGTTGGAATTTTATATCCTAATTTCCTTTGAATGCTGACAGAGAACATTTTAAATTCTTTAAATAACTCACTCTTATATGACAAGAATCTAACCCAAGTAAATCTAGAGTAGTCATCTATAATTACGAATCCATGTCTTTCTTCCTAGGCTAGTTATGCTAATAAGTCCAAATAGGTCCATATGAAGAATTTCTAGAGGCCTAGAGGTGTTGATGTCTTTAATTGAAACAAATGATGACCTAACTTATTTTATTAGGTTACAGGCATCATATAAGTGGTCCTTAGTGAAGTCTAACTTAGGTATGTCTCTAACTAGATATTTTTGGGTGATATTTCTGAGGGTCTTCATGCTTGCATGACATAGTCTCCTATGCCATAGCCAAGATTCATCAATTATTATTTTCAGACATAAGGAGTTAGAATATTCAATGTAATTCAAGTCTAGTATGTAAACATTATTCATTCATTTTCCTTCTAGCACTAGTTTTCCATTTAGACTAATCATGCATTTCATAGAAAGAAATTTGATGTCAAAACCCTTATCACATAATTGACTAATGCGCAGTAAATTATGCTTTAAACTATCAACTAATAAAACATTTTCAATTATAAAGCTTTTAGAGTTTTTGATTATACCTGATCCAACCACTTTCATAATGGTGTTGTCTCCCAATGTTACCTTGTCTCCAGGTGTTGATGTAACACTTTTTCGGCAAAAAAGATAGCCATCAAAAAAATTTTTCGGTGGCTATCCAGTGGAATAAGCTTGCCGGAAAAAAAAGAATAATTAAAAAGAAGAAGTCGCCAGCCTACACAGCTACCCGCCTGCACTACTCGCTACCCAGGCACCTTCCCACGCTGCCCACTGCCTGCCCGGCTGCCCACTGCCTGCCCTCGCTGATGCCTGTGGGATTCGAACTAGGTCTGAAAAATATTTCAAAGACCAAACCAATTTGCTGGAGAGGCAAAAGTGCTAAAATAATTACTTTTTTTATTTAAAGTATAATTATATGAAAATTAGAATTAAAATTTCAAATTAAAATAAAATATTAAAGTTAATAATTATTAATACATTATTAAATTAAGAATTTATTATACTAAGTTATTAAATTAATAATTAATTAAAATAAATTATTAAAATAATAATTAATCAAAATAATTAATTAAATTATTATTTAATTAAATTACAAATATATGAATTTTCAAAAATTATTAAAATTTGTTGAAAATTTCTTCAAAAATAAATCTTCTAGAAAGGTGCCGAAAAATCTGCCTGAAAATCAGTTGGAAATATTTCAGCGTAATCCACCGGAAAATAGTTCATCGAAAATGTTTGCTGGTAATGTGCAATGTTCCTGTTGTGAAAACTTGCATAATTTTATTCAAGGCATGAGAGTTAACTTTAGTACTTACATTATGTTCATATCATTAGCCCAAAACTAAAAAATAATCAGACATAGATTAATAAAAAAGAGAACACTTTTTCATTTCACTCATAGAAGAAAAGATATAGGAGAAATAATAAGAAAAATCTTCACTAGGACAGTACAAATGACTTCTCCACACTCGTTCCTCCGCCAATGGTAAGATTAATTACACTAGATAGGCTGAGACTTCCAATGAAAATATCTTGCACTTCTTTAGCCTCCCTTAGACTTTACTCCAAGTGGGAACTAAAGAACTACACTGAAAATTATAAAACTCTACTGAAAGTGACATAACTCTTTAAAAATGAACTGAAATACTATTTATAGTAGGTACATAAATGACTTCAAGCATCATAATGCTTGACATGGTGGTGTCACGATGTTATAAGATGAACTAGAGCCTCAACATTGTTAGGCTTGCTTCACTGTGATGCTGACTTAGTGCATCTGCTTCCTGAAATGATGGGGCTTTGACTAAATCAGCATGGCTCCTTAGTATAGTAACTTTTCCACCAAGGCTTTATAAAAGATGGGAACTGCAAGCTTGAATGTACAATCCAACGATGCAGCGCAGTGAAGCTCGATGCTCTAGCACTCTTGTTCCTGAGACTCCGGTGCTATAGAGCTATTTTAGTGCAGTAATGCTATTGAGTGCTACGACGCTAATCTTGGCCTGCTAGGGCACTGATCTCCATAAAATTCTAGAGCGTTCAGCACTGTAATATTTGATTTAGGTGTTAAGGTAGTGTAGATGATGATTAGGTGTTAAGGTAGTGTAGATGATGATACTATGGCGTAGAATCTGTGGGGGCCATAGTGTTAGTTCAATACTTGTGAATTTTTACCTTTTTATGAGAACTTTTGCATGAACATAACTAAAATAATGCAATTTCATTGAATTTAAATACAATAAATAGTATAAAATTTACACTTGACATGTCATAACCTGACCCAATAAGACCCATAGACTGGGCAACCCTATCACGTTAGTTTACAATAAGTGAATGTTAGGATCTAAGTTTTGAAAACTATTTAGACTTTTCATTTAATTTTTACTTTAAAACAAATAACAATCAGAAACCTTCTAACAACATTTAGTATACTGAAAAAAAATCTTCCATAAAATTCACTTTATTATTTTTCAATAAAATAAATATATAATTATAGTACATGGATGCATACTGTTATATAGAATAAAGCAATATAATTAATCAGTTATGATTATACAAAAAATTAAAGAAAAAAATACTTATATAAACTCAAATCAGATCCAAAAACTACAACTTAGCTAGCCATTTTCTCTCTCAAACCTTAAAATAGAAGGGGAAACAACTAAGAGCTTACATCTTAGAAGGCCACATTTTGCTAATATGAATTTTTAAATAATTCATTTATCCAATGTATAGTTTGGTTTAAAATAATGTATATTAAAAAACTATATTGAACAAAATTATACTCATAGTTATCAAAAAACTTATATAGCATTGTAGGAAAGTAAATAAACAAGCACTTTGTATATCAGAACATAAGGTAACAACATCTTCTGAGGCCCTTCTATCTCTCAATGTCAGCACCATAACATAATGTTCATATAGCACCAAAACATGCTGTTGGCACCATAACACAACTCCTTCCACCCAAACCAAGTTTTCTCAAAATCCCACATTTCAACCAATTAAACACATAATTCATTGCATTAGAGTAATTAAAATATAAATAAACTATTTCAAAATTTCACAAAATACTATAATAGTAAACTGTTAAATTTACTACTAAGTAGAAATGTAATATTTTGAAACATAACTAAATTATCAGAGATTATGTAGAATACTATTTTAAGACTTTAATTATGTCACAACATTATTTTTTAGTATCAGAATTATTTTCTAATCAATTAAAATAGTAAAATTCCCAATATCATTAGTGTAAAATTTTCAAAAAATACTCAAATATTAAGAATCTTATTCTCTATAATATATAGAATCTTATATGATAAAAGTTTTACAGATGTAAAGTTATCATCATTTTCTTACTACAAAAATATAAATTAAATAAATTTTTTTTAGAAATCTCCACATTTTCTTAAATTGAGATAGATGAAATATCATCTACCTCAATCCTATCAACTTTTAGAATTGGACCATCAGTTAAAAATGACCCTAAATAGCCCAAATTAGGCATCTCTCTCTAAGAGCCTTTTTTCTTCTCTCAGTAGCCCGTAGCCTTTATGAAAAATGAATGGAATGAATTGTGATAAATGATATTTTTAATATAAAAATTTGACCTAACGCCACAATGCCCTTCATGATGCTCCCTTAAAGAGCCCACAACACCACAACTCTGCCCTAACACTACCCCAATAATTTATTTTCCAAAATTCTCAGGAGCATAGGCATTAGAGCATTGCCAACCCTAATGCTGCAACACCCTAAGTAAAAAATTCAAAAATTTTCAAACATGTAAATAGACCATGGGGACTCATTTTAGAGCACAAGCAGACTCTCACATACACAAAGAATGTTCTCAGAGATATGTAGAAGGGTTCAAATGTAGAAATTTAATAGATTACTTTGAGTTTAATTTAGTCAGAATGAGTTTAATGGTATAGTGACTTTTCATGTGTTACATATTTCTCCTCCTCAAAAAAATGTCGTCCACAATATTTTAAAGCTCCAACCCTAAAAAAAAATCAAGATATAACTGCTTCATTTCAGATTCTTTCTCCTAAGTAGCTTCTCTTTCAGTTATTTTTTTCTACTGAACTTTAACGCCTAGAATCTGTTTATTTCTTAGTCTTCTAACATCATAAGCCAGAATCATTTTTAGTTCCTCTCTATAATTCGAATTCAGGTATACCTTAACTTCTTAAGCAGATATATGATTCTGGGAATCAGATACCCACTTCCTTAGAAGAGACACGTGAAATACATTATTAATTTTAGACATAACAACTTTAATCTGTAGGAAAATTTTCAAATTCTTTCAATAATTTCAAAGGGTCCAACATACTTTCGACTTAACTTTCTTCTTTGTCAACTTTATAAATGCCTTTTATCGAGTTGATTTTCACCTATACAAAATCTCCTACCAAGAATTATATAGCCTGATGCGTATCATCAAAGTACTATTTCTACCTATCTTAAATAGCTTTTAATCTGTCTCTGATCAAACAAATCTTTTAGAAAATCCAAATGTCGTCATATCTCCATTTTGGCCTAGGAAAACCTATAGCAAAATCCATCATTACCTCTTCCAACTTCCTCTTTGGAATAGGTAACAGCTACAAAAAATCTCCTAGTTATTGATGTTCTACTTCACTAATTATCAGGCTTCACATTTAGAAATAAAATTTGCTACATACTTTTTTAATCTAGGCCAGCATAATATACCTTTTACATCGTTATATATTTTATTTCTTATAGGGTGAATAGTGTAACCCAAATAAAGTGCTTCATGTAAAAAAATTGATCTCAAATCTCCAAAACTAGAACCCATAATCTATTCTTCGAAAAAATAACTCAAGAATTAAATATTCATAACTCAAATTTCATACCGGATTTGATTTGATCAATCAACTTTAAATATTTTACATTCAGCTTATGGGATTCCTAAATGATTTTTAAAGAGACAATTGAATGATCATTTGAGCCAAAATACCTTAATCGTGATCAACAGAAGCAATCACCTCCAACTAAAGCTTCTCCATATCTCATATCAAAGATTTATCAAAAGTAAGCTAAATACATGATAATCCAGAAGACTTTCTGCTCAGAGCATCTGCTACCACATTCACCTTATGAGGGTAATACTGAATAATCAAATCATCATCATTAATTAGCTAAAACCTTCTGTTTTGCCATAGATTTAGATCATTCTGAGAAAATATATACTTCAGACTCTAATGATTAATAGAAATCTCACATTTGACATCATACAAATAGTTTCTCTAGATCATCAAAGAAAATATGATAAGAGTAAGTTCCAAATCATGTGTTGAAGAGTTCATTTCATGAGGCTTTAACTACATAAAAGCATATAACTTTCTCTTGCTACATCAAAATAAATCACAATCCTTTCAATGATGCATCACTGAATACCTGAAAACCTTCTATATTAGATTGAAGTGTCGGAACTGGAGTAAAGTTAAATAATCCTATAGCTTTTGAAAGTTAGCCTCACACTTAGATGTCCAAATGAAAGTTACTAACTTCTGATTCAGTCTCGTTAGAGGTGCAAAAATATATGAGAATTCTATCACAAAATTCCTATAATAATCGATCATGTGTAAGAAACTATGTACCTTAGATATAATAGTAGGCCTCAGCCAACTGGTAATAGCTTGAATCTTTTGGGGGTTTATAGAAATACCTGCAATGATCACCATATATCCCAAAAAATGCTTTTTAGCCAAAATTCACACTTAGAAAACTTAGCATATAATTAATGCCACTTTAAAGTCTTCATAATGATCCTTAGATGCATAGTATAATCCTCTCCACAAGAAAAACAATCAAAATATAATCTATAATGATTATTATAAATTGATCCAGATATTCTCAGAATACCCTATTCATCAGATACATAAAAATTATTGGTGCATTAGTCACCCCAAAAGGCATGATAAAGAACTCATAGTATTAATAAAGACTTCAATATCTTTATCCAGAGGCAAACTGACAACTCTTTAGGAAAGACATCCAAAAACACATGCACTATTATGACATCAGAAGATATCCATAACATATAGTACTTTTCACGCCCTAGGATCAAAAGTGATATTAGAGCTATATCCGTACAATACATACTTTCAGTTAGATCAATATAACATTCAGTACATATTAGTCATATCATTCATTTTAGCACATACATTTCAGTACAACATTATCATGTCAAATAACAGTATATCCCTTTTAAACCATTTTTAGTATAACTTTTTCCTACTCATTTCACAAAAATATTTATTTACACATTTCTAACCCGTGAAAATGTAATAAAATCATATCATATTATTCAAAATGATCAAATCTATAAAATATCAAAAGTTACACTATAAAAGCAGACAAAGTTAGGAGCTAATATAATTTTTGATAGATTTAGGAGATAATACCCATACAATTTATAAAAGAAATGACTCATGAAAATCACCTGAAGACCTTTCTCTCTCTTCTTCTTTTTTCTCTTCTCTCCATCCCTTCTTCTCCTCCTTCCAAATAGTGAATACCTTGATCCATAATAATAGGGTCAACTCTTTATTTACTACTTTATGTGCCTTTTTATTATTAGTTACTGTAGTTGCTAAATCCGTACAATTCCCCCTTCACATATGGTTACCTGATGATGAGCTGTCTTCCGATCTACCATGCACCAAATAATTTCGCTGTTTCCAGACTAGATAAACAGCAGTACAATATAAATTAATCATTGCAAAATTTTGTTTGGAAAGCCAGAGACAGGAATGATCAAAAGATTCCCCAAGTTTAACATCAAATCCCCACTCATTTAGATGAAGAACAACCTCTTTTAACTTACTGCATTTGGATACCACATGATCTAAGTTCTCAATCTCATGACAGCCTCTTGGACAATAGTTACAGTCAATCAATCTTCTATATGCTAAGAAATGATTGGTAGGAATTGCATTGTGAAACAATCGACACCAAAAACATTCAACCCGAGGCCTAAGTTTAGCCATCTTCATCCAATTCCAATTTTTAAAAATTGGAAGGTCCTGTTCCGTTGCCTCTGCCGCCAACAATGCTATGAATCTACCAGAAATCTGCTGCAGCAGTTCTAGTTTGTCTTCAGATAAAGAGGTCTTGATTGGAATCTTCATAATCAATGCTACCAGATCATAGCCAAAGATATTGCTTAATACATTGAGATTCCATTCCCCATCAGAAATAAGATTCTCCACTGATAACCCAATGCAGTCAGCTGACGCTATAAAGGTTGGCCATCTGTTAAGACATTTATCAAGGATCCAAGTATCCATTAGGACATCCACTGATTCTCCTGTCACAATACCCCATCTGACAATTGGCTTCAAATATTTTGCACCATGCAATATCAATCTCCAAGCCATGGAACAAGATTTATTCCCAGCTTCTTTCTCCCAAGGCAATCCATATTTCAGAAAAAAAACTTTATGCAAAAGAGATTCCTTATCATTCACATACTTTTAAGCCAATTTAGCTCGCAGTGGACCAACTTTGCTGGAGTAAGAATGCAATGTGTCCCAACTCACATAATGCATACCCGTTCCTCCATTAAGTTTATTCCAAATAAACCCCCTACAAAGCTTCTCAATTTCATCTAGAATTCCTTTAGGAATCAAGGAATGAGAGGAATGAAATGTAGGATAAGAAAGTGCTACCGTTTTAACAAGAGCAATCCTTCCAGCCAACGAAATCAATTTGCTTCCTCAAGAATTCAACCTCTTCAGCACCTTGTCAATAATAAATTGAAAATATGATTTTACAAGCCTTCTCAATGCCACTTTAACTCCTAGGTAGCTGAATTCCTTAACTGATTTGAAACCCATAGTTTTCAAAATTGATTTCCTACGCTTCCTTTTAACAGACTTCCCAAACAAGATGGCAGATTCTGAATAATTAATCCGTTGCCCAGTCCAATCACAAAAACTGATTAAAATGCTTTTGATTTAATTAACAACCTTGAGATTGGCTTCAGAGAAAATGACTATGTCATCTGCATAGAGCAAGTGAGATATCCTGGGTCCCTTAGAATTAACTTTAACCCCAATAGATTCTTTCCATAAAAAAGCATTAGAGAGTAACTGTGAGCAAAGGATAAAAGATAGGGGGAGAGTGGGCACCCTTGATGGAATCCACTACTAGCATCTAACCAACAAGAAAGGTTACCATTGATCATCAGAGAGAAAGAAGGATTTTTCACACATTCCATAATTAATTTAGAGAAACGAGGAGGAAAGCCAAAATAAGTCAAGGTCTTTTCCAAGGTTAGCCAACTCATTGAATCATATGCCTGCTCCATGTCAATTTTGAAGGAAACTAAACCCTTAGAGGATTTAGAATATCTGAACTTGTGGAAGATTTCTTGTGCAATCAAAATGTGATCTGAGAGTGATCTTCCTTTAAGGAAAGCCACATGTTCATTTGTGATCATCTTAGGAATAATAGAAGCCATCCTATTTAAAAGAATCTTTGCCACAATCTTGTAAATGGTATTACACAAGCTAATAGGTCTATAGTTGGAAGGATTTAGTGGATTACTCACCTTAGGTATCAAAACCACAATTGTTTTTTTCCAATCTTCACACATCTCAGCAGAATTAAAGAATTGAACCAAAGCATTCCATAAATCTTCCTTGATGATAGACCAATAGCATTTGAAAAAAGGAATAAGACATACCATCCTTCCCAGGAGCAACATATCCGCCACCTTGTCTGATAACCATCTCCACTTCTGCTAATACAAAATCTTTGTTCAGCCACCTGACATCCTCCTCATCTAGCATTCTGCTCGGAGCTGGCCAACCTTCCATAGAACAATTTCGTTTCCGCCATTTATCCTTGAAGAATTGAACCAAAACATGTTCAATCTGATTTGGATCCTCCACCAAGTAGCCATTGACATCTTTTATGCTAAATATAGAATTGGAATTCCTTCTAGCACTCGCATAAGATTGAAAAAATCTGGAATTACAGTCCCCTTCATTCAACCACTTAACCTTAGCCCGTTGTCTCCACCAAGTGTTTAAACGAGCTAAAGTAGCATTTAGCTCATTAATTTTTGTTTTAAGTAACCAAAATTCTTCGGCTGAAAGTCCCCCATTCTCAGATTCAATTGTTTGGAGGAGCAGAATTT
This sequence comes from Dendrobium chrysotoxum, assembly GCA_019925795.1. Lineage (NCBI taxonomy): Eukaryota > Viridiplantae > Streptophyta > Magnoliopsida > Asparagales > Orchidaceae > Dendrobium > Dendrobium chrysotoxum. The sequence goes on from CM034310.1 coordinate 5,265,179, forward strand.
CCTCCTTAAGTTTCTCCTTCATCTGGTTAAGATTGTGAAGCTTCAACCTGCTCCAAAAAAATAAGGCCCTTAACGTTCTGTTCAGCTTTTGATTGAGAATTTGAGCAGCACCTCCCTTAGCATTCTTACTTCAAGCATTTTTAACAATTGCAGCAGCCACCGGATAGGAAGTCCACACATTTTCGAATCTTAACTATCTCTTGGTCGTAGGAATGAAATACATGAGATTTAACAGAATTGGACAGTGGTCAGAGGCCACCCTCTGAAGGTGTCTAACCACCATACGATGTCTCGAACTGATGGCAGAAGAATTCAAAAAGCACCTATCCAATCTTTCTAGGATTCTATCAGCTCCTGATTTGTTATTAGTCCAAGTAAACTTCGGCCCAATGCAGCCCACCTCATGAAGATCATTTGAAGTCAAGAAGGATTTCATCTCTCTAGGACCTATAGAAAATGAAAATCTTCTTCCCCCCCTTTTATCTTCTCTAGAAAGTATGCAATTGAAATCTCCTCCTATTACCATAGGATAATCAATACCAGAAAAGGTGCCAAGCTTTTCCCACAGCAGCCTTCTAACATATACATCTTTACTACCATAGATAGTAGCAACCCTCCAACGACCTTTATTTACAACATCCAACTCCCCAATGATGAATTGAGAAGAGGAATCTAGCACAGTAAAAGAAGCCATACTACTCTCCCAGCAGACTAGAATTCCTCCAGCCAACCCAATAGAAGGAACATGGAAAAAATCCCAACCATCGCCAAGCAACGAAGAAACGTCCCTCTTATCAATAAAAGACAACTTAGTCTCCAATAACCCAACAAAGAAAACTTTATGATCTTTCACAATCTCCTTGAGATAAAGAGAAGCTTTCCTCTTCCTAGCTCCTCTACAATTCCAGAAAATTATAGAATCCATTAGTGGATAAGAGGGGATGGAATCCCCACTTTCTCCCTAGCATCTCCATCCATTCTCGTACTCCTGTTAGCCAGCTTAATGGGTCCCAAACTTTTTAATTGCTTGGCACCTTTCCTTTTACTGATAGAAGAACTAATCTCCTTAACATCCTTTATCTCTGCTAAACCCAATTTACTTGTACAATTAGAATCATCCCCTATTCCTTCTTTAGGATTAGAAAACTTAGGAGATAATAACACCTCTCCTTCCTCCAACCCTTCATTCAGGACTTCAAATTTATTAGCATTTCTAGGAAGTGAGGAGTTATTCAGAACCATACCTTCTGCAGATTGTTTGGCCGAGATTTCCACCACAACATGATGGCTTCCCTTCAATTCAACAATATCTTCACAACCAGAATTCACCTTCTCAGGTTTAGCACCATCAACTGCCTTTAATTCAGCATTCTGACCTTCACTAACTGTCATAAGAGCCTTGACAGCTATCGAATTCGCTGAAGCATCCATAACTGCCACAAAAATTTTTTCTGCCCCAGAACCATTATTTGTTGTATGAGAAATTTTGTTCATCTTATTTCTGTATTTGACTTGGGTCCAAGTTCCATCTTCAATCTCATTATCAGGAACTTCGTTCTCCACCACAGCACGCTCAACCTTAGATTTTACATTCTCCTTGGAGTTATCCAAAATGGTAGAAACATTATCATGTTCAGGACAGCTTACCAGACAATTCTCCTTTAAATGCCCAACTCTGTCGCAACTAAGACAGAATGTAGGAAGTCTCTCATATTCAATGTTTTGAAAGAATTTGCCTGAAGAACCTTCCACCCAAACTCCCAACGGCAGATTGCTATCAAGCTGGACCCGCACACAAATCCTCGTAAATTCACGTCTGCCCCACTGAACATGTTCCCATCAATAAGATAGGGAGTGCCTACCATTGAAGCGATCCTACAAACGTTAATTTCATCCCAGCAATGCAACGATAGGTTCGGCATTCGAATCCAAATAGGAGTAGTCAATCCTTTCAATGAAGTAGGCGAGAAGGAAGGCGACCACCTATCCAACCCAACGATATGTCCATTAACATACCATGGCCCCTCCTCTAAGACCTTCTCCAATGCCATAGAATCTTGAAATGTACACAGCACCCAGCCCATACCAAGCAAAGTCAAGTGGAATTTACCAATAGAAGACCATTGTCTCCTCAATTCAGTGCTAATGATGTGAAAAGGGATGTTATCCCCAAAGACCTTGACTACCAAGGCTTTGTTAAGTTTATTAGTATTCTCTAATTCCTTCTCAACATGTAGCATTACCACCGAGTCTTTCCCAATAAAATTTTCACCTAGTTGTAAATCTGATACTTTAATATTTGCTTTCTTAATCCACACATTTGATCGGTCACTGCTAAACTTCTGCTTGGAAGACTCCATCTGAACTTTCGTTGAGTTACAATTACCCAATTCTCCAGAAACACAGTTACGAACTACCTGCAGATCAGAAATCTCTTGATTAAGGGGAACTCCCTTAATCGTATTAGCAGCAATGGAACCTCCACCATTCTCTATTGATTCTTTAGGATTATCTCTACTCACATCTCTTGAACCTGATGAAACCCTACAATCGCCATCTGGGACACCCATACTACCATCATTACACTTCCCATCTTGATCTGCCAGAGAATTCGCTCCACAAGAAGATGAGGCCTCAATACTAGATTTACGAACAACCAGCACATCTTGACTTTTTCCAAAACCCTTCGGAACTTTAACAGAGCTATCAATGAACACATCTTTACCTTTTCCTTCAACTTCAGTTTGTTTTTTTGTAACAAGAAGACCACCTTCATTGATGATCAGAGGACGATTTGATTTGAACTTTCGCGAATCAAGATCGGAATCCCCAAAAGCCGGAGGAGACATTCCGCCATTGAATTGAGAAAACGGACGAATAGAAGAAGATGAACGATGAATATCAAAGGAGCCACCGGCAGAAGAAGACCGGCGACTATCCACCGCCATCGGAGAACGATTTGCTTCACGCCAATTTGAATTTTTGAATTCCAGGAGTTTCTCTCTCTACAATTCCAGGAGTTTTTATTTTTCCTTGCATGCTTAGCTTGCACACACATGCACCTAGTTTAGGTTCTCCCAGATCTAGGAATTATTTGTGAATGTGTGTATGGATGTATATGTTAGCCATGGGCTAGTTAAAACCTTGATTCAAATCTATTTAAACCTAGTGTCATTAAAGACAATAATTAAGGACCTTGATTAGAGGACAGAATATTTCCAATAATTAGAATATTCATCCTATTGACTTGAAACTCAAACCAATCAAACTTAGTGGCATGTTCAGCATATAAAATTTTCCCATTGAATTTTGAAGTCATTAAGCCCCTTAAATAACTTAATTAAAATTGAACCTTAATTAAGCATTAAAAACTTATAGAAAATATAATAAATAAAAATTAAACTCAAAAATTACAAATAAGACCTCTAACTGACCAGAATTGACCCCTTAATCAATGAAAAATAAAAGCCCCTTGACTGGACTTTAAAATCAAGCTTAATTTAATTTTAATTAAAATTTAATATTTAATTATTTAATTAATTAAAAATAATTAAAAATTCAAAAACTTTCTCAAACACTTAGGAATCTCTGCTTAGGTCATTCCTGACCTTTGGAGTTGATTCCAAGGAGTTTGGAGGTCATTTGGACTAAAATTATCAAAAGCCTTCTAATTAAACAAATTAAATAATTCAATAAATTATCAAAACTTCAAAAATTCATAACTAATTCAAATAAACTCAAAATTGAGTAAACTCAAAGGAATTCAACTCATATTAAGGTCTAATATTTATCAAAATATCAAAATTCTAGAAATCAAATAAATTTGAAAAAGTCAACTTTTGATCAAACCTAGTTCAAAATCAAGTCAAAACTTCATAATAAAATTTGAAAAAAATCTAATTTTAGCGTACTTACAGTCTAACTGATCGTATTAAGGTCAAGTATTTTAATAAAATACTAACATTCTACAAAACACTTTTAATTAAAAAGTGAGTTTTTGACCCTTTAATTAAATCATTAAAATAATCCAGAAAATTCCCAAAATTTAATAAATCATTTAAAATTCCAGAAAACATCAATTTAATTTTTAAATCAGAAATCAATCAACTTTGATTAAAATTTAATTAACTTTTAAACTTAGTCAAACTCAAATTATTTAATCATATCGGGTATCACTGGGTAACCCAAGCCTACGAGGCTATTAAATTACCCCCAAGGAAGGTGAAAATAAACTTCACGGCCTCGGTGTGCAACAAAGGTGGTATCCGACAAACAATCAAAATCAAGTTTAAAATCAAATTCAAATCATTAAGATTTAAACTTTAATTAAAATCTCTTTTAAACCTTTCAACCAACCAGAACATCAAATAACTTCAACTAATTACCTTAGTTAGGACATATCAAAGCCACACAACCTACCTCACACACTTTAGATGGTTTGCTAGGATAACCAAATGTAGTCTTAGGCTAGGCCGGTGTTTATTTTTCTACTATGTGCCAAATTTTTGAGTTTTCACTACATACTGTTTACTAGTAGTAGATTTATTTAATTTCTAACACTCTGTGATGTGATTAATTGTGCGTTAGATCTACCCCTAGGTTAGGAATAATTTGTACTAATTTAATCTTATGCAGGTGGCCATGCTTATACAGGGCATTAATTAAAGGGAGCAAAATTATAAATATTAAATTGCATAGGTCCTCCAGAAATTGCTAAGACCCCCTTTAAAATTAAAAGAGTATAGCCAAGCGTGGCTATGAATTTGAGCATTTAAATTTCAATATATTAACTTCTTGGGATGTCAAATATTAACTATTGATTATTAGGATAACCCTGCAGGTTGTTGAGTCTAGATTTTCAATTTTTATTGATGTAATTTAAATGTAATTGAGTTGTAAATATTTAAAGTACTTTGATATGGGATATAAATCTAATCTAAAATTCAAAGAAAAGGGTGACACCCATCAGGGGAGAGTCCCTCTTCATTTGAATATTCAGATTCAGATACTTTCAAGTATCCAAAGAGAAAAGATAACGCCCCTACCTAGGGGGAGTTTCATTTCATTTGGATATCTGGACCTGACGATCCAAGGATTTCCAAGAAGATGAAGAAGTGAAGAACGAGAAGAATCCCAAATCTCAAAGTCACTTGAGTGTTAGGAGTAGAATCCAAGTTGTAGTCAGTGGTGCCCGGCCACTTTATTTTTCCTACAGACCCTGGGTTGTATAATTAAAAGGCACTTGCCTATGAACTTTCAATTTGAGTATTACATTTAATTAATTTGATTAATTATTGATGTTGATTGCGATTAGATATTTGCTTGCTTTTCCTAGTTTTTTGGTGATCTTGCATGTCGATTTTGATTTAGCCTGGAATCCGATCGGAGGCTCGTGAGGGTACGGTCAAACTATTTCTATAATTAAAATTAAAAACTTTAGGCTCAAATAGAAACTCTAATGCCTTTAAGAAGTAAGCCCGGACTCGCCGGGGGTTTTTCAAGCATTCATATTAACTTTTCTCTTCCGTGTTAGGCACCTCCCCGCTTGCGGGTTTTGGCAGACCACTTGACCTATTAGGGTGCAGTTTTTTCCAAGGGGATGTTGTGCAATCTCTAAGATAAAACCTATTTTTTAAGCCAAATATTAAAACTGTTTTATACTTGATTTCAAACATTCGAGTCAACTAGCATGCATCGCATTAGTAACAAATTAAATTTGAGTCTAATCTTTAATTGTATCTCTAACTTAAGCATTTCACCTAACTTATATTAAGGGGCAAATTAGGAATCTGCTCTAGATGTCGGCCCCTATTCTCCTTAAACTAATCTTAAACAACGTCCTTAATCACTCTATCATTTAAAAGAACGGACACATGGTTTTAAAGAGTTTAGGTGGTTTAGCTAGCTCCCCAATCCAGGCTGGGGTAAGTCCAGGATTGCATTGTATTAGCTAGAATCCGAGTCACTGATTTTTAGTACCCATTTTAGACTTAGGTTCTGAGGCAGATTTTTAATCTTAAGACCTCAACCTTTCGGAAATCTAATTCCCACTTTCTAATAAAATTGATCATTTAAACATTAAACCTCTTTCTATCAAACTCAATCCCAACACTTAGGATAGGCTGGAGTGTTTTTGAAGTAATTCAGAATCTCAAGACACCTCCTACCTTTCCTCCTTTGAATCCAGAAAGAACTGTTCAATCTTGAACCAATCCCTATTAAAATTCCAGTCCCTACCTCCTTTGATATCAATCTTTGAAAATCTAAATGAAATTCATATCGCTATTTTAATAGAGTGTATTCATAGGAAATTTTTTGGTTTTTCTATGATGTAATTAACTACGAGGGCTTGCACTCGTAGGAGGTTTAGAAACCCAAATTTAATTTTTAAAAATCTATTTTTCAAACCTTTAATTAATTATCTTTGGGAAAATCAAGCTCGATGATCATTATCATCATTTTCAGATGATCAGTAGTGATTGATATTTTCTTTCTTCGGAGATATATATCAATTTTATATTGTATTCTGATTATGAAATTAATGATCCTCTTATCCAAATTATTATAATTACATACTTGATTGAAAACTCATTTTGATCCTCTGGGATCATATGTTGTTTTCCCTTGAGTTTGACTACGATAATCAGGATAAATTTAAAGATTTGAAATCTGAACCTATTAGGGAATGATATGTTCAATTTTTGAGGTGATATATCATTCATAATAAGTGTTCAATTTTAAAATTAAAATTCTAGAAATTAAACATTTTCCAAAGAAAATTAATATTTTTCAAGATATATTTTCAATCAAACAAAAATGGCAACTCCGTTGAGAAAAATTTCTCTCTCCATCTTTAATAGCGATATAAATTTTATTGCATCGATAATTTTGACTACCTTTCTTCCATTGGTCTCTCTACCCATTTCTTCCTTAGATAAGTGTGGCCAACTCAATTAAGACATGTGAAAAGAGAGGTGAGTGTAGGAAACCTCCCTCCAAGTTGGGATTTCACATTTTTCCTCCAAGTTCGTTGGTAGAGCGAAAGAGTCAAGCCAAATACCGGTGAAACTTTTATAAATGCTTGAAACTCGTGTGCTCAGTTTAATCAACTACATACTAAGTTATATAAATTATAGAAGGTTCCCCTCATCTTCAAAAATCAAACTTTCAAGATCTTTGTTAAAGTCTAAATTTCTTTCAAAATTTGAATGACATATGCCTTATATCACTATATATTAGATTGTAGCCTTTACAATCCAATATAGGTGAGTAAATTTATAAGTCAGTTCCAAATTCAAGTTAAGATTTGATCCTTCTGGCAAAGTTTATCTTTGACATTTTAATCCCGAATTACTCATCGGGATGAAAGGGTCGGGTTGACTTCTTAGCATGCCCTTGTTTAAAAATTTTGTGAACCTTTTGTTGAACTCAAGTTCGACACCTTGAGTTCCAAAATAAGGGGAGATGCTGCCAGATTTTTGAATTTTTCCTTTCCCAGATTGTTCAATTCTAGAGATCATTATAATGTATCCTCCTACAATAATCATTATAGTTGTATATATGCAATGCACTTTTAATTATTTCGGTCGATTCAATCTTTGACATTTTATCCTGAATGATTTATTGGGATAAAAGAGCCAAGTTGTTTTTCAAGAGCTCAGCAGCGTGTAACCATTGGTGATCTCATCATTGAAAAATAAAAGCTGGGAGAGTCTTTGGTTGAGTACATCTTGAGGTGGAAAAACCTCTCGATAAAATGTGAACCCTAGTTATAAGAGCAACATATAGTGGAGACTCTTTTAAAGAACATCCACGGACCTATTACTTTTCTTCTGAAGGGTTTCACTATCAAAAATTTCGTAAAACTTTTGAATAAGGCTAGTAATCTACAGGAAGAGGCTTCTAAAATGCCATTCCTGAAGGATTCTAAAGATGAGAAGAAAGCTAGTAAACCATTGAAGTCTTTTGAAAAGAGAATAGCAATGGTTTCAGCTGTCGATAAGGGGAAGAAACCAATGAACGTTCAGTCCAGTAATCCTCCAGTTCAACAAACTCAGAAATCTCCACCTTTTTAGGTAACCTCTCAACCTACAAGAGATTCTCACCCGATTTCTTTTAAAGAGAGATTGGCTTGTATATATCCATTTAAAAAGAAGTCGGCGAGAAAGATTATTAAGAGCCTTCAGAAGAAGCCAGATTTTCTATTATCGGAGGCCAAGAAGCCGGAAGAGGCAAATAAGAAGGATGATCCAACTTTTTGCCCCTACGATCGAATGTTAGGCCACACAATTGAAGACTGTATTATCTTCAAGGACTAGATCGAAAAGAATTTTCATCAAGGTAATATCATAATTCCAAAGGAGTACCTGATCGATCCGGATCAGGGGTCTGTCAAATCCATTTCAGGTAAGAATTCTAACTTTTATCTATCCATTGAAAATGGTTGGGATATAGCACTATCATGGATATTTAAAAAGTCGATTAATAAATCTTTTTGTCTTTCTCAATAATTACCGATGAGAGCCCGGGACCCGATCTAGGAGGTTGACCTCGAGGCTTCGCAGGAGGATGTTGGGACAGTTTCCTCTCCAGTAGTCTTAGGAACTTCTGTATTAAATAAAAATGAAAAGAGTGAACCTTTTGTAATGGAGAAATTTATTGATGAGAGATCTGTATAAGTGGTGGACGGTGGCTCAAAACCACTGTCTCCACTAAAATTATCTGACTTTTACTTTTCCCATCAAAGGCAAAGGGTCAAAAATTAAAAAAAAAGTCTGATCATTCTACTCAAATTTTGATGATTACTACTGAGAATGAAAACTTAATTGAATCTTCCAGTGAAAATAATCAAGAACAAGCTGAGATCAATTAAGAAATTCAAACACGCAGCTCTCCAGATTTGACTCTTCAAGAGAGAAATGAATCTGATATCTTATCAGATGGTGAAACCCTTGAAATTAACTTTCAAGGGAGTCGCATCGTGATAGACTTTTCAGATTCAGACTCTCGCTCAGATAACGACTATCAATCGCCTAAGGAGAGTGTAGATCTCCCTGTAGTTAATACTTCTGATGAAATCATGCAAGTATAACTACATGGTGGCAAGGTCTTACCCCCTAGGCTACCTCCTCAAGATAAAGAAAATCAAATTATTTCCGATTATCCAATTCAAATCGCTGCTCAATAATCAACTCCAATTCTTATAAATCCACCGGGTCCTGATATTAACGTTCAAAGTGTTGATTATAATGTCTTAACTCACCTTTGGAAGTTATCTGCTAAGTTGAGCATTTATGATGCCCTTGTTCTTTCATAAGAGATAAGGGAGACTCTAATTAAAGCACTTCTCGACCTAGAGATTTGTTTAGCTCAATTATCTTCAACTTTTGAGGAAGAAGCTTTGTACTTCAAGGAAATCCCTGGGGTTATCTTCTCTGACAAAGATTTACTCCTTGGAACTACCGACCACAATCGTCCAATTTACATCACCGTAAATATGGGCTAGTTTAAGTTATCAAGAGTTCTCGTTGATCTGGGTGCATCAGTCAATGTGATAAACATAAAGACTCTCACATACCTTAGAGTTGATACTAGCAAGCTCTCAACTGAGAAGTTAGTGCTTCGTGGGTTCAATGAAAAGGGCGAGAAGGCTTTAGGTTCAGTTACCCTTCTTCTAGAGATAGGAGAATTGAAAACTGAAGCAAAATTTCATATAATCGATTCGACGACATCCTTTAACGCGCTCATAGGAAGGCCCTGGATCCATTAATAATCTTTAATTAATTGAAAAATTAAACACTTAATCAATCTTTGTTTCAAAATAAATTATAATAATTTTAAATCACTTTAAAGTTCTAGAAGTATTTAAGATTTAGTTTAATTTATTTTAAAATTATTTTTAATGCTAATTAATTTCAAATTAGTTTAAAATTCATTTAACTGACTTAAACTTTAAAAATTCCAAATAAATTCAATTTTATTCATGAAAATACAAATAATACTTTAAAATTTTGTACAAAATTAATAATTTTAATTTAAAATTAGTTTCAAATTTTAGAGCTTAATTTATTTTAATTAATTTTAATTACTCAAATATTTTAATATTTAATTAAATATTATATTAAATATTTTCAAATTTAAAAATTTATTTTTAAACTAACATGAGGATCTCTCAAATACTTTAAAATTTTGTTTTAATATTATTTTTAAGTATTTTATTTTAAAACCTATATTCTTCTATATAGTTATACATATATACTTGAAAATAATTTAAAAAAAAAACTATATATATCTTTAAATCTCAAAACATTTGAGAGGTCCATTGGAACTTTAAATTTAGATTAAGCACGTTTGGAAAGGATTAGTGTGGAGTGATGGGTAATCAATGAATAATTAATATATTGATTATCCATTGATTATCTCTTAATTAATTAATCTTTACTTGCATGCTTAGATTGCACACACATGCACCTAGTTTAGGTTCTCCTAGATCTAGGAATTATTTGTGATTGTGTGTATGCATGTATATATTAGCCAAGGGCTAGTTAAAACCTTGATTCAAATCTATTTAAACCTAGTGTCATTAAGGACAATAATTAAGGACCTTGATTAGAGGACTTAGAATATTTCTAATAATTAGAATATACATCCTATTGACTTGAAACTCAAACCAATCAAACTTAGTGACATGTTCAGCTTATAAAAATTTTCCCATTCAATTTTGAAGTCATTAAGCCCCTTAAGTAACTTAATTAAAATTGAACCTTAATTATGCATTAAAAACTTCTAGAAAATACAATAAATCAACATTAAACTCAAAAATTATAAATAAGACCTCTAACTGACCAGAATTGAACTCTTAATCAATAAAAAATAAAAGCCCCTTGACTGGACTTTAAAATCAAGATTAATTTAATTTTAATTAAAATTTAATATTTAATTAATTTAATTAATTAAAAATAATTAAAAATTTGAAAACTCTCTCAAACACTTAGGAATCTCTTCTTAGGTCATTCCTGACCTTTGGAGTTGATTCCAAGGAGTTTGGAGGTCATTTGGATTAAAATCATCAAAAGCTTTCTATATAAACAAATTAGATAATTCAATAAATTGTCAAAACTTTAAAAATTCATAACTAATTCAAATAAAATCCAAATTGAGTAAAATCAAAGGTATTTAACTCATATTAAGGTCTAATATTTATCAAAAATATCAAAATTTTAAAAATCAATCAAATTCGAAAAAGTCAATTGTTGGTCAAACCTAGTTAAAAATCAAGTCAAAAATTTAAACCTTCATAATAAAATCTAGAAAAATCCAATTTTAGAGTACTTATAGTCTAACTAATCGTATTAAGGTCTATTATTTTAATAAAATACTAACATTCTAGAAAACACTTTTAATTAAAAAGTGAGTTTTTGACCCTTTAATTAAATCATTAAAATAATCAAGAAAATTTCCAAAATTTAATAAGTCATTTAAAATTCCAAAAAATATCAATTTAATTTTAAAATCATTAATCAATAAACTTTGATTAAAATTTAATTAACTTTCAAACTTAATCAAACTTAAATCATTTAATCATATCGGGTATCATTGGGTAACCTAGGCCTACGAGGCTATTAAATTAGCTCCAAGGAAGGTGAAATAAACTTCACGGCCTCAGTGTGCAATAAAGGAGGTATCCAACAAACAATTAAAATTAAGTTTAAAATCAAATTCAAATCATTAAGATTTAAACTTTAATTAAAATCTCCTTTAAACCTTTCGACCAACCAAAACATCAAACAACTTCAACTAATTGCCTTAGTTAGGACATATTAAAGCTACACAACCTATCTCACAAACTTTAGATGGTTTGCTAGGACAACCAACTCTAGTCTTAGGCTAGGCCTGTGTTTATTTTTCTTCTATGTACCGAGTTTTTGAGTTTTTACTGCATGCTATTTACTAGTAGTAGAATTATTTGATTGTTTATTTAATTTCTACACTTTGTGATGTGATTGATTGTGCGTTAGATCTACCCCTAGGTTAGGGATGATTTATACTAATTCAATCTTATACAGATGGCCATGCTCATATAGGGCATTAATTAAAGGGGTAAAATTATAAATATTAAATTGCATAGGTGCTCCAAAAATTACTAAGACCCCCTTTAAAATTAAAAGAGCATGGCCAAGCGTGGCTATGAATTTGAGTATTTAAATTTTAATATATTAACTGCTTGGGATGTCAAATATTAACTGTTGATTATTAAGATAATCCTGCAGGTTGTTGAGTCTAAATTTTTAATTTTTATTGATGTAATTTAAATGTAATTGAGTTGTAAATATTTAAAGTGCTTTGAGATGAGATATAAATCTAATATGAAATTCAAAGAGAAGGGTGACACCCCTCAGGGGAGAGTCCCTCTTCATTTGAATATTCAGATTCAGATACTTTCAAGTATCCAAAGAGAAAAGATAACACCCCTACCCAGGGGGAGTTTCTTTTCATTTGGATATCCGTACCTAACGATCCAAAGATTTCCAAGAAGATGAAGAAGTGAAGAATAAGAAGAATCCTAAATCTCAAAGTCACTTGAGTCTTAGGAGTAGAATCTGAGTTGTAGTCAGTGGTGCCCGGCCACTTTACTTTTTTTGCAGACCCTGGATTGTATAATTAAAAGGCACATGCCTATGGACTTTCAATTTGAGTATTACATTTAGTTAATTTGATTAATTATTGATGTTGATTGTGATTAGAGATTTGCCTACTTTTCCTAGTTTTTTGGTGATCTTGCACGTCAATTTTGATTTAGCCTGGAAGCCGATCAGAGGCTCGTGAGGGTATGGTCAAACTATTTCTACTTTAATTAAAATTAAAAACTTTAGGCTCAGATAGAAACTCTAATGCCTTTAAGAAGTAAGCCCGGACTCACCGGGGGTTTTTCATACATTCATATTGACTTTTCTCTTCCATGTTAGGCACCTCCTCGCCTGCGGGTTTTGGTAGACCAGCAACCTTATTAGGGTGCAGTTCTGTCCAAGGGGATGTTATGCAATCTCTAGGATAAAATTTATTTTTTAAGCCAAATTTTAAAACTATTTCATACTTGATTTCAAACATTCGATTCAACTGGCATGCATCGCATTAGTAACAAATTAAATTTGAGTCTAATCTTTAATTGCATCTCTAACTTAAGCATTTCACCCAATATATGTTAAGGGACCGATTAGGAATCTACTCTAGATGTCGGCCCCCGTTCTCTTTAAACTAATCTTAAACAACGTCCCTAATCACTCTTTCATTTAAAAGACCAGACACATGGTTTTGAAATGTTTAGATGGTTTAGCTGGCTCCCCAATCCAGGCCAGGATAAGTCCAGGATTGCATTGCATTAGCTAGGATCCAGATCACTAATTTTTAGTACCCATTTTAGACTTAGGTTATGAGGCAGATTTTCAATCTTAAGACCTCAACCTTCCGGGAATCTAATTCCCACTTTCTAATAAAATTGATCATTCAAATATTAAATCTCTTTCTATCAAACTCAAGCCTAAAACTTAGGATAGGTTGGGGTGTTTCTGAAGTAATTCAGAATCTCAAGACACCTCCTACCTTTTCTCCTTTGACTCCAGAAAGAACTGTTCAATCTTGAACCAATCCCTATTGAAATTCCAGTCCCTACCTCCTTTGAAAATCTAAATGAAATTCTTATCGCTATTTTAATCGAGAGTATTCATAGGAAAAATTTTGGTTTTCCTACATTGTAATTAACTACGAGGGCTCACGCTGGTAGGAGGTTTAGAAACCCATATTTAATTTTCAAAAATCTATTTTTCAAACCTTTAATTAATTATCTTTGAGAAAATCAAACTCGATGATCATTATCATCATTTTTAGACGATCAGTAGTGATTGATATTTTCTTTCTTCGGAGAGTTATATCAATTTGCTATTGTATTCTGATTATGAAATTAATGATCCTCTTATCCAAATTATTGTAATTAAATACTTGATTGAAAACTCATTTTGATCCTCTAGAATCATATGTTGTTTCCCCTTGAGTTTGACTATGATAATCAGGATAAATTTTAAGATTTAAAATCTGAACCTATTAGGGAACGATATGTTCACCTTTCGAGGTGATATATCACTCATAATAAGTGTTCGATTTTAAAATTAAAATTCTAGAAATTAAACATTTCCCAAAGAAAATTAATAATATTCAATCAAATAGGAGTATAAAACATAAATTATATATTTAATTAGGTTTGTAACCAACTAATTAAGAAATTAAATCATTAACATAACTACATCAAATAGGTTTTTAGGATAGACTACCTCAAGTTACGGGGCTATGTGTCCTAAGGAGGCCTTGGTCCTCATGCCATATGTGACAACACCACAAACCATTTGATGGGAAATATTAATAATTAATATAAAAACCATTAATAATATAATTATAAATTTAGATAACTTAATGAATAAACTAAATCAAACCCAAACCAAAACATAACTGGTAGGTAACTCGGGCCTATAAGGCTATTAAGTTTGCCTCAATGAGGGTGAAATAAACTTCACGATCATGGTGAAAACAAAGATAGTTATTATTCAACCTAAATAATTAATCATAAATCACTAATTAACAGAAGCCTCCATAACTTATGCATATTCCATTTTGGAGAGCATAAGTGCATTATATTTTGAGGCTTAAGGACTAAAACACCAAATTAAGATTTAGGACTTTAGAGAACTAATAATTAATCAATGTTAACATTTAAAAATCATCATAAAATGAATATTAAAATATCAAACTTAACTCAAATTAAATCTTCCTTTAACCTACAACAAACTAAAGAAAACATAAAAAAACTCCAAATAAAAACCCATTTTGGATACATCCAAATAACATAGCCTGATGCACAAACTGTAGATGGCTCCTTAGGACAACCAAATCTAGTTTTAGGCTAGGCCGTTGTTCCTTTATACTTGCTTTCTATGTTTCATGAATTTTTATAGATTTTATGCGATTTTCCTTGTATGTTGGTTGCTATGATTGATGTGATTTCTATTGCTATGATGTAATGATTTCATCTGTGATATGATGTGATGGGCGCTAGATTTCTTATACGTTAGGAATGATCTGGATGCTAACAGAATCTTCTACAGATGGTCATGCTTATGTAGGTCTATAAAAAGGGGGCTAATTAAAATTTAACTAATAAAATTTTTTATAGGTGCTAAATATAATAAGCCCCTTAAAATAAAAAATATGGCCATATAAATGTGCTTTCTAAAAATTGAACAATGAAATAAACATAACTACTTTTGATGTTGATGATTTTATATATAAATTGCTTATGATAATGTAAAAGTTGTATAGAGTCATTTAAAATTTTTGATATATATTATAAATTCAAGAGTTGTGAAATTCACTTAAAGTGAGGTATTTGATACCCAATTTAGATTCCAAAGAGGAAGGAAACATCCCTTAGGGGAGAGTTCCTTCAATTTGGAGACTCAAATTTAGGTAAGGTTGAAATCCAAAGAGAAAAGAAATACCCCTTCATGGAGTTCTTTTTATTTGGATATTTGGACCCAACCGATCCAAGGAGACTGAAGGCAGAAGCTGAAGGAATGAAGAAGGAAAATCCCCACTTTAACACTTGCATCATTATGTAGGATTAGAATCTAAGTTGTTGTTAGTGGTACCTAGCCACTTTTAATTGCAGTAGACATTGGGTTGTAATTAAGTGGCACTTACCACATGGACTTTATAATTATTTGACGTGATTTGATTATGATTGTTTAAATTAGTTATGCATTAGAAATTTCCTTTTTTCTAGGTTTCTTTCTTACATGCGTGCTTTATTTACCCTCGAAAAAGCTTTTATGCTCATAAGGACAACGCAAAAATTCTTCTACTCATAACTAAATAAAAAATTTAGGCTCACATAGAAAGATAAATGTTCTTTAAGAAGAAAGCTCAGGAATTCTTGGGAGTTTTTTTTATGCATTTATATTCCCTTCTCTCCTTGTTAGGCACCTCCCCACCTGCGGGTCCTGGTAGACCACCTGACTTATTAGAATGCTGCTCTATCTAAGGGATATTGTGCATCTCTAAAAAAAAATCTTTTTTCTATGCCAAAATTTTAATGTTCATCATTATAATTTTTTCATCCAAGAGTAAATTATCATGTATTGCATTAAAAACTAAATAAAAATTAACAAAATTTTAATTACATTGAGCTTAATCGCCCTACATAAGTAAATGGGTCAATTAAGACCTTCTCTAGTTGTTGGCTCCAATATATCAAAAAACTTAAATAATAGCCTATCTATCTTTCGTAATGACTGGATATATGATTTTAAAGCACCTAGGTGGTTTAGCTGGCACTCCAATCCAGACTGAGATAGGCCCCTGTAAGTCATTAGCTAGGTTTGGGTCACTATTATTTAGTGCCCAAATTATATTCAGAATCTAGGGCATACCCTAAATCATAAGAGTATAATATCGGGAATCTAATCCCAACATTTTAATAAAATGATGACTCAAACCAAATTATTCTCTAAATTAAAATTTAAAACCCAACACATAGGATAGATTAGAGTGTTTCTGAATGGTTTTAGAATCTCAAAACACCTCCTACTTCTCATCATTTGGCCTCCAAAATAAGTTTTTAAAATTGATCCAATCCCATTTTAAATTGTAATATCTCACCTTTTATATCACTCCATGAGAATTCTAAATAAAATTTCTATAACTATTCTAATTAAGAGTATTCATAGGAAGCCTAAAACTTCATACAATGTAATTAACTATGAAGGCTTGCCTTCGTAGAATATTTAAGACCCCAGAAACAATCAAACTCCATTATGTTTAGCTTCTAAATAGAATGGGAAAAAGAAATTATTCTCTTTGAAAAAATTAAAATCAAAGATGATCATTATCATCGTATCCAATGTTGCAAATCTGGTTTTGATGATGACAAACATGTTTCCAGTGTGTTTTGCTTGGCTAATCTGTTTCAGGCACAAAAGACCGCGAGCCACTCAAGCTAACTCAAGATCGGGTCCAAGTGTGTCAAATGTATAAATTTTCTTTTTATTGAGTCAATTGTAATGTAACTGATTCCCTAGCTAAGTAACCTTGCACACACACACTCAGGGGGAGAGATTGAGTGAATTAGAGTTTCTGTTGCAATTTTGTTCAGATCGTCCTGGACGATATCCACATCGTCCTGGACGATCCAGTTAAAACAGAAACCCTAATTAGGGCGACTAAGTTAAGAGGGTCTGATTGAGCAGATCATCCTGGACGATCTCCAGATCGTACGGGACGATATGCCCAAATCAGAAATTCTCAGCCGCCAGATTAAGTTAGGCAAGTTTTATTTTAAGTATTTTGGTCTGATCATCCCGGACGATACGTGTATCGTCCTGGACGATTCACTACAATCATGCCTAAATTAGTCTGGTAATTAAGGAAAGCAATTAATGTTTAATTGATACGATCACATCATCCTGGACGATCGCAGGATCATCCCGGACGATCGTGATCGTCTTGTGCATTTCAGCTGTACGTCCAGAACTATGTACAGGACGATTTGGGGCCTTTTTGAACTAATCGTACCGGACGATTACCCTATCGTCCGGGATGATCAAGTCATTTTTTGGTCGTCCAGCACAGATTTCTCTGGACGACCCGAACTGTCTTCTGGACGATTTCCTTCAATTTGAACTAATCGTCCCGGACGATCGCAGGATCGTACGGGACGATATGAACAACTTTTTCTACTGATCGTCCAATTTGAACTGATCGTACAGGATGATCTACCGATCGTCCTGGACGATCTTGGCCGACAAGTTGAGATTTAGGGCAAGTTTTAAGCCCTCCTTTAAAAAAACTTTTTCCTAGATTTGGAAAAATCTTTTGCTGCCTTCCTTCCCTGAGAAATCCTAGAGAGAGAGAGAGTTGGGAGAGAGAGAAGAGATCTTGTGAGGGGGAGTTAGTGAGGGATTCACTAAGGTTGCTCCAAGCACGGATCAGAGTCGTCTTCTCCGCTCGTCGTCTGTCGTCTAGTTGGTGTTCTTCGTGGGAGGATCGTTCGCAAGAAGATCCGGGTTCTCTGCCCGCTTCAGGAGGAAGCGAAAGGAGTTCATGGGTTCTCTGCCCACTTCAGGTGGAAGCAAAAGGAGTTCGAAGGTTCTCTGCCTGCTTCAGGAGGAAGCGAAAGGAGGTCAGGTTCTCTGCCTCACCGTGTGGTGAAAAGGAGGTGTTTTGTACAGGCTTCTCCGCCTTGCTGTGGGAGAAAAAGGAGAGTCACTTTCGTTTAGTACAATACCCGGAGGGGAGGCTCCGGGGAGTGGACGTAGGTCAAGTTGACCAACCACTATAAAATCTGGTTTGCTTTTCTGATTCAGTTTTGCATTTTACTTTTCAATATAAATTGCTTGGGTGAATATCGTTGGTTGATCTTTTCGTTATTGTTTACTTATTTCCGCTGCTAAGTATCGAAAAGATTTTCATAGTTATCATGAAATTTT
The DNA here is from genome assembly GCA_019925795.1 of Dendrobium chrysotoxum. Taxonomy (NCBI): domain Eukaryota; kingdom Viridiplantae; phylum Streptophyta; class Magnoliopsida; order Asparagales; family Orchidaceae; genus Dendrobium; species Dendrobium chrysotoxum. The sequence continues at coordinate 5,283,709 of CM034310.1, forward strand.
TAAATAACCAATTCACCCCCCCTCTTGGTTAGCCTCGAGACTAGTTCACTAGGGCTTAACATCCCTTTCGAACTTTCAAGTGGTATCAGAGCGGGATTCAAAATTTCTGTTTAAAAACTTTTGAATTTGATCTAATGGCTAACTATAACAATCGTAATACTGCTGAAGGTTATTCTATTACCAGACCACCGTTGTTTGACAATATTCCTTTTGATTTTTGGAAAACATGCATGTCTACTTTTCTGCAATCTATTGATTATCGCATGTGGATGTTAGTTAAGGACGGATACGAACCACCTTTTCGAATGATTAACAATGTGAAAACTGAATTGCCGTTTGCTGATTGGACGTTTGATGATCGTGATTTAGCACAGTTGAATGCAAAATGTTTGAACTATTTCTTTTGTGCTTTGAAATCTGAAGACTATATGCGTGTTTCTACTTGTACAACGGGAAAGGAAATCTGGGATAGGTTATGTATAACATACGAAGGTACAACTGAAGTCAAATAATCTAGGTTAAACATCTTGTTACATGATTATAAACTTTTTCGCATGAAACCTAGTGAGACTATTTCAGAAATGTACACAAGGTTCACTCAGATTGTTACCTCATTGCATGCTTTAGGTTGAGAACTTACCAACTACGAAAGAGTGAACAAGATTCTTAGATGTTTGCCTGCTTCTTATGATGCTAAGATTACTGCTATTACTGAATCCAAAGATTTAAATACTTACTCTATTGACAGCTTACTTGGATCACTCATTGCTTACGAGCAAGGAGTGAACCAAAGGCAACTTGATGCAGGAGAATGCAAGAAAGAGAAGACCGTGGCACTAAAGGCCAAGGATTCAGATGCTAGCTCTTCCGGGTCTGATAGCGATGATGTTGCCTTAATCACAAGGCAATTTAAAAGCTTTCTAAGGAAGAAACATAAGAACTATCAGAAGTGGAACAAGGGTAAGTCCAATAAAAACTTTAAGGGTTCATCTGAATCGATTTGTTTTGAATGCAGGAAGCCTGGACACATTAAGGCTGATTGTCCAACACTTAAAGCTCACCCAAGCAAGGAGAAGAGTGAGGAGAAACCAAAGTTCAGGAAGGACAAGAAGCGGATTCAGAAGGCATTCTGGGCAGACTCTACATCCATCTCCTCTGAGACTGAAGCTGAAGAGGAGGAAACAAACTTGTGTCTGATGGCGGATGATCACCCTGGTCAGTCGGACCAGGAAGAGGTATGTGAGCTTACTTACGATCAGTTATTTAAAGTTTCTGAAAAGATTCATACATCGTATAGGAAGCTTAAGAAAACCCATGCTAGTTTGAAACTAGATTATCTGACTTTGCAAAAAGAGCATGAAGTGTTGATTAAGGATCATTCCACCATTGATAGCAATCACATGTCTTTACTAGATGAGTTTGATGAACTGAATAAAAAGCATTCTGATTTAATTGTTGAGCATAACTTGTTAAAAATATCGCATGATGAATTAGAACTTGCTTTTAAGAAAGTGAATGATTTGGCATCTGAGTTAGAAAGTATTGAAAGTGCAAAAACATTTGAAATTGGAAGTTTAAACAAACACATTGAGTTTTTGAAAGTGAAAATCAGTGCTTTTGAAAATAACAAAACACCGCCTACTTTTGAACAGTTTTATGCACCGCCACCTTTTAAAAATTCTATTGCAAGTTCATCAAAGCATGTTTCACACACTACTGGGAAGAGGCACTATCACTCACGACGTTTAGTTAATCCTTTTCCTGGTGTTAGATGTTTTTCATGTGGCATGTTAGGGCACATATCACACACTTGTACTGTTCACCGTAGTACACATTGGGTGTGGAGACCCAAACTGCCTGTTTCACAGCACAGCACGCATGCATCGCATTCTTCTTTTCATAAAAAGGAACCCAAACCTGTTTGGGTTCCTAAGACTGACATTTGATGATTTTGTAGGAGTGCTCTCACACAAGACCTCATGAGAGCATGTGGTACCTGGACAGCGGATGTTCTAGACATATGACTGGAGATGCAAATCAGTTCATTTCGTTGGAGGCCAGAGCTGGAGGCAAGGTTACACTTGGAGATAACACCACCAGGAAGGTGGTAGGCACATGTATAATTGGTGATTCAAAGAACTTTATGATTGATAATGTTTTGCTTGTAGATGGACTGAAACACAACCTGCTGAGCATCAGCCAACTCTGCGACAAGGGATACAACATCAAATTCCTGCCCACTGGCTGCATTTTAAGCTTAAATGATGAAGTTGTTTTGCAGGGGCAAAGGATCAACAACGTCTACAAGCTGGATGTAAGTAGCATTAAATCTGATAATTCAATTTGCTTAAAAACTGCTGCTGATGAGTCTTGGTTATGGCATAGGAGATTGTGTCATGCCAGTATGAAAACCCTTAGGAGAGTCACCCAAAAGGACTTAGTTAGAGGTGTGCCCAAGCTTAAGTTCACTAAGGATCACCTGTGTGATGCCTATCAGTTGGGGAAGCAAGTCCAGTCCTCTTTTTACTCTGTTAAGGACATTAGCACCTCTAGACCTTTAGAAGTTCTTCACATGGACCTCTTTGGACCCATTAGCACTGCCAGCTTAGGGGGGAGAGTCTATGGTTTTGTGATTGTTGATGATTATTCAAGGTTCACTTAGGTTAAGTTTTTGTCACACAAATCTGAGTCATATGATGAGTTTAGATCTTTCTCTACTTGGATTCAGAAGAAGTTAGGATGTGAGATTATTACCATCCATAGTGATCACGGAGGGGAGTTTGAAAATGAAAGATTTGGAAGTTTTTGTGAGGATCATGGGATTAGTCACAATTTTTCAGCTCCTAGGACCCCTCAGCAGAACAGGGTAGCTGAAAGGAAGAACAGGACCTTAGTGGAAGCCGCTAGAGCCATGCTTGCCGAGTATTCACTTCCAAAATACTTTTGGGCTGAAGCGGTGAACACTGCCTGTTATGTGCTGAATAGAGTGAATGTGAGAGTCAAACTGAACAAGACACCTTATGAGATCATTAAGGGTAGAACACCAAATCTGTCCCACCTCCATGTTTTTGGCTGTAAGGTTTTCATTCTGAACAACGGGAAGTCACCCTTAGGAAAATTTGACCCCAAATCTGATGAAGGAGTGTTCTTAGGATATTCAAGTGTGGGGAAATCCTTTAGGGTGTTCAATAGGAGGACTTTGGTGGTGGAAGAAACAACCCATGTAGTGTTTGATGAATCTGATCCTAAGGAGTCTAGATCTGAAGTAGAAGATGAAGAGATTGTTGAGGTTACCCAAGGAGTTGGAAATACAAATTTGGAGGAAAGGGTAGAACCTCAAACCCCATTGCCTAGAGATTGGAGATATTCTTCGAGTCATCCTAAAGAACTGATCTTAGGAGACCCTTCTGAAGGTGTTAGGACTAGGCATGGACTTAGGAAGGAAGTAAACCATTCTGCCTTTATCTCAATGACTGAACCCACCAACATCAATCAAGCCCTGTCGGATGAATTTTGGATTTTAGCTATGCAGGAAGAATTGAATCAATTTGTAAGGAATGATGTTTGGGAGTTAGTAGAAAGACCTAAAAATCAAAGTATTGTGGGAACCAAGTGGGTCTTTAAGAATAAGATGAATGATTCTGGTGTGGTGGTGGGAAATAAGGCAAGATTGGTGGCTAAGGGGTATAATCAGATAGAAGGGATAGATTTTGAGGAAACTTTTGCCCCTGTAGCTAGATTGGAAGCCATTAGAGTGCTACTAGCCTTTGCTTGTTATAAGGGATTTAAGCTGTTTCAAATGGATGTCAAGAGTGCCTTTTTAAATGGGGTAATTAAAGAAGATGTTTTTGTAGAACAACCCCCAGGTTTTGAGAGTTCCCAATATCCAAGTCATGTCTATAAATTAAAAAAGGCCTTATATGGATTGAAACAGGCACCGAGAGCTTGGTATGAGAGGCTTAGCACATTCCTGTTAGAAAGAGAGTTTGTTAAGGGGAGCGTAGACACCACCCTTTTTCTGAGGAGATTAGGAGATGACGTACTCATTGTCCAGATCTATGTTGATGATATAATTTTTGGATCTTCTGATAAATACTTATGTGAAGAGTTTTCTAAAATAATGAGTAAAGAGTTTGAGATGAGTATGATGGGAGAATTGTCCTACTTTTTGGGGTTTAGCATAAGGCAAACGGATGATGGAACCTTTCTCAATCAATCAAAATACACTAAGGACATTTTGAAGAAATATGAAATGGACAAAGCCAAGCCAATCAATACTCCCATGCCCTCCTCAGTTCAGTTAGATAAGGATTCAAATGGAAAATCTGTTGATCAGAAGAAGTATAGAGGGATAATAGGGTCACTGCTTTACCTGACTGCTAGCCGACCTGATATCATGTTTAGTGTCTGTCTTTGTGCTAGGTTTCAGGCTGATCCTAAAGAGTCCCACCTGACTGCTGTTAAGAGAATTCTTAGATATCTTTTAGGAACCCCAAACCTAGGAATTTGGTACCCTAGGCATAGCACCTCTTTTGAGATCATTGGATATTCTGATTCTGACTTTGCGGGGTGTAGGGTGGATAGGAAGAGTACTTCTGGGACTTGTCAATTTATAGGACAGTCGTTAGTCTCCTGGTCCAGTAGAAAATAGAACTCAGTTGCACTTTCCACTGCTGAAGCTGAGTACATTGCCTTAGGGAGTTGTGTGGCCCAAGTTCTTTGGTTGAAGCAGCAAGTCTTGGATTTAGGAGTACATGTTGGCACAATTTCTGTTCTGTGTGATAATACTAGTGCCATCTGTATCTCTAAGAATCCAATCCAATATTCTAGGACCAAACACATTGACATTAGGCATCACTTCATTAGGGACCATGTTACAAAAGGGGACATTGAGCTACACCACGTAGCAACTGAAAATCAGCTGGCTGACATATTCACTAAACCACTGGCCTTTGACTCATTCAGCATTTTGAGAACCAGATTAGGAGTGATTGATATAAATGCTTGATTCTGATGACTGCTGATTTATGATTGTTATGATTGCTATTCTGATTTATGCTAGTTAGTTTTTTGTATTCTATTTTCTGATTTCTGTTAGTTAGTTTTTGTATTGTGATTTCTGATTTCTGTTAGTTAGTTTTTGCCTTGATTATTTTATTTTCAGTTGATTTTATTTCTTCTGCTAATTTCTGTTTTAGCCTTATTGTTAGTTTGATTTGAGTATTTACTTTGCTATGATTTTCTACATATTTTTTATGCTTTTTAAGATCTGATCACCGCTCACTACTTCTGGTGATCTGAATTTCTGACTGAGAGTTTTTACTTTGTTTTGGTTTGGAAGCTGATAAGCAGTGATTGACTTCGCTGAATCTGTTAAAGGGAAGAAACATTGATAATTGTTTCTCTTCCTCTAACTCCTTTACTGGTGTGTAGTTTCTTTTGAATAAAAATCCTTTTCAAAATTAAAATGTTAGTTTTTGAAATAGAGATTATTTTTTCTTCCTACAGTAATCTGCCTCATATCAATAGTGTTTTTCAAAGTCTTGAATCATTAGTTTGATTTTCTAAACCAAGTGATTGCATTTATCATATGTTGTATGGATTTTGTTTTGTGAATCGTTCTTCCTTACTGCGGAGAGTCATCTCTTATTTCTGGAAGATAATCTCACAGCTGAGACTCTTTAATGATTATGAAAAGGAGAAAGCCTACAAAAGATGCGTAGTGCGCCAGATAAATTGAAAAAGAGGCATAAAATGAGCCCAAAACTGAAAAGATGCGAAATTGCCAAATTGGATACACAAAGTGTATCAAAAATCAAAAGATGCGCAAAGCGCCAACCAATTTGAAAAAGAGGCACAAAATGAGCCCAACACAAGCTTTCTTTCCTTTCAGATTATTAAATGTCTTAGAAAAATCTGTGCGCCACTTAATATTTTTTAAAAGCTTGAGTCTTGAAAATCATGATTTCTGATTTTTTACTTTGTAACACTATTATATCAGATATTTTTCTGGAACGAGGCTTGAAAGGATTTCTTTTCAAATCTAATGTCTTTTATTCTGAATCGGATTTTTGTTTTGAAAGGGGTTTGCATTGATAAGGTGCCCGGGGTCGGCGCTACGAACGTTGATTATTTCCAACCTTTTCTGGATTTCAGCGCTGTCAATCGTCCTGTCATTGGTTTTCAAATCTAAAGTCAAGGAAAAATTTTGATTTTCTAAGAGCAGTTTAATCAAAAATTTTAAATAAATAAATAAAAAAAAAATTACTTCTATGTGTTTTTGACGTAAGTTTTATTCGTCTTTTTGTTATTTTGATTTCATGGTTGTGTTGTTGATTCTGTGTATGCTTTATTTTATGTTTTATTTTCGTGTTTATGTTTTTCCCTCCTCCTTTTTGTGATGTCAAAAGGGGGAGTCAGTTGTAGTCGTGTCGTGTCTGTTTCTGTTTTTCTGTTTCATGTTTTCTGTATTGTTTGAGCTGTTAAATGAAAATTAAAAAAAAAAAAATATTTGTTTTGTTTGATCTGCTAATTTACCTTTGTTTTCAGACTAATTTACAAATGTTTGCCATCATCAAAAAGGGGGAGATTGTTGCAAATCTGGTTTTGATGATGACAAACATGTTTCCAGTGTGTTTTGCTTGGCTAATCTGTTTCAGGCACAAAAGACCACGAGCCACTCAAGCCAACTCAAGATCGGGTCCAAGTGTGTCAAATGTATGATTTTTCTTTTTATTGAGTCAATTGTAATGTAACTGATTCCCTAGCTAAGTAACCTTGCACACACACACTCAGGGGGAGAGATTGAGTGAATTAGAGTTTCTGTTGCAATTTTGGTCTGATCGTCCCGGACGATACGTGTATCGTCCTGAACGATTCACTACAATCATGCCTAAATTAGTCTGGTAATTAAGGAAAGCAATTAATATTTAATTGATACGATCACATCGTCCTGGACGATCGTGATCGTCTTGTGCATTTCAGCTGTACGTCCAAAACTATGTACAGGACGATTTGGGGCCTTTTTGAACTAATCGTACCGGACGATTACCCTATCGTCCGGGATGATCAAGTCATTTTTTGGTCGTCCAGCACAGATTTCTCTGGATGACCCGAACTGTCTTCTGGACGATTTCCTTCAATTTGAACTAATCGTCCCGGACGATCGCAGGATCGTACGGGACGATATGAACAACTTTTTCTACTGATCGTCCAATTTGAACTGATCGTACAGGACGATCTACCGATCGTCCTGGACGATCTTGGCCGACAAGTTGAGATTTAGGGCAAGTTTTAAGCCCTCCTTTAAAAGAACTTTTTCCTAGATTTGGAAAAATCTTTTGCTGCCTTCCTTCCCTGAGAAATCCTAGAGAGAGAGAGAGTTGGGAGAGAGAGAAGAGATCTTGTGAGGGGGAGTTAGTGAGGGATTCACTAAGGTTGCTCCAAGCACGGATCAGAGTCGTCTTCTCCGCTCGTCGTCTGTCGTCTAGTTGGTGTTCTTCGTGGGAGGATCGTTGGCAAGAAGATCCGGGTTCTCTGCCCGCTTCAGGAGGAAGCGAAAGGAGTTCGTGGGTTCTCTGCCCGCTTCAGGTGGAAGCAAAAGGAGTTCGAAGGTTCTCTGCCTGCTTCAGGAGGAAGCGAAAGGAGGTCAGGTTCTCTGCCTCACCGTGTGGTGAAAAGGAGGTGTTTTGTACAGGCTTCTCTGCCTTGCTGTGGGAGCAAAAGGAGAGTCACTTTCGTTTAGTGCAATACCCGGAGGGGAGGCTCCGGGGAGTGGACGTAGGTCAAGTTGACCGAACCACTATAAAATCTGGTTTGCTTTTCTGATTCAGTTTTGCATTTTACTTTTCAATATAAACTGCTTGGGTGAATATCGTTGGTTGATCTTTTCGTTATTGTTTACTTGTTTCCGCTGCTAAGTATCGAAAAGATTTTCATAGTTATCGTGAAATTTTTAAATAACCAATTCACCCCCCCTCTTGGTTAGCCTCGGGACTAGTTCACTAGGGCTTAACATCCCTTTCGAACTTTCATCTAAACCATGGATATTATGTGATATTTTCTTTCCCTGGAGAGATGTGTCATTTTTCAATGTTTTTTGAATATGAAATTAATGATATTACATCTAGATTACCATAGCTAAATATTTGATCGAACATCTTTTTGACCCTACGAGTTCATATATAGTTCCTTCTTGAATTTGACTATGATAATCATTATTAAATTTATAGTTTTATAATCTGAACCTATAATGAATGATACTTTCACCACTCATTCATGGGAAGGAGGTCTTGAACTATGGTGAGAGGTGACTACTGTGTTGTTGAAACGTAAGTTCTAGCATTAGGATATGGAGTCTACAAAGATGGATTCAGTTGAGGCTCTCACACTCCAACAAGGAATATGTAAGAAAAAGAAAAAGGGTGGCAGCAAGCGATATAACTCTGGTGGGCACAGTCTTTGGAAGAAGTAGTGTACTTTTTACTTGAAAACTAGTCATTAGAAGATAGATTGCTCGAAGCTGAGGGAGAAGGGAAAGAGAGTTTTCACTGAGGCTAATTTTAGCGTGGAAGAGCATGACAAAAATTTAGATGTATCACTATAACTAGTCTCTTAGAGTTTGTATTCAGATGGTTAATGCTAGATTCTTGATACTGATGCTACCTATCATATTTGTCCCACGAGGGAGTGGTTTTGTACCTATAAGGAGCTTGATAGTGGTGTTATGACTATGGTAAATGATCAAGCTTATCATATAGTTGGTGTAGGGAGCATCTTCATCAGAATACATGGTGATACTGTGAAAGAGTTGACTGATGGGCGGCCACATTCCTAATATCAGGGAGAATTTACTGTCTACTAGGGCTTTAGAGATGAAAGCCTATAAGGTAGTTATTGAGGAAAGAATTTTGAAGATATATAATGGAGCACTGGTTTATTTGAAAGGAGTGCGTCACCATAATTTTTACTACCTTCAGAAAAGAACAGTGATTGGATCGCCTATTATTGTTGATGATTCTTATGATGCCACTACATTGTGGCATATACGGCTAGCTTACGCCAGAGAGACTTCTCTTATGGCTTTGGTGAAGTAAGGATTGATTAAAGGAGCAAGCACATGTAGGCTTGATCTTTGTGAACATTGTGTGTTTGAAAAGAAGACACATGTATCCTTTGGAACTGCCATCTACAGTATAAAGGGTATCTTGTAGTATGTTCACACAAATATTTGGGGCCCAATAAAGACAGCATCATTAGGCTAGTGGCGATACTTTATCTCTTTTATTGATGATTACTCTAAATATGTGTGGGTGTACACTATGAGGAGCAAGAGCAATATACTAGAGTTTTTTAGAACTTAGAAGAAGTCGATTGTGACTTAGTCTAGAAAAAGGATCTAATGTATCAGATCAGATAATGGGGGTGAATACACTTCGAATGCATTCTTGCAGAAGTGTAAGAGATCTAGGATAAAGCACCACTTCACTATTAGAGAGACACCACAATAGAATGAGGTGGTAGAGAGGATGAACTAAACTTTGGTAGAGAAAGTTCGGTGTTTATTATCCAATGCTGGGTTGGATAGAGTCTAATGGCTGAGGCTATAGACTATGCCTATCACTTGGTGAAACGTCTGCCTTTTGTAGCTATTAAGAAGAAGACCTGAAAGGAGATGTAGTCAGGATGCCCTGCTAAAAATTATGAGCACTTGAGGGTGTTTGGGTATCTAGCTTATTATCATTTTTAGAACGATAAACTGGAACCAAGGGAAAATAAGGCGATCTTCATTGGCTTCAGTCATGAAGTCAAGGGCTTCAAACTCTATGAACTGGTAGAGAAGAAGATTGTCATTAGCAAGGATGTTACTTTCGATGAGACAAGCATGTTGAATCCTTAGAACTCTAAGTAGGTGGAGAGTTCCTCTGGGACTACAGATGCACTATAGAAGTTGGAGCTTGATGCAACTCCATTTGTTCCATAGAAGTCAATCATTTCTACCTAAGTACCTAATTCAACTATAGATATAGAGGTGGAAGATGATGTTAAGGATGAGATTCCTACTCATGAATTTACTGCAAAGAATAAGTCCATGTGCCATAATGTTGCAAAACCTGCTTGGTTAAGGGATCACATTATATTTATACTTTCACCCATGGAGGCTAAATTTTCTAGTCACTATAAGGAAACGGTGGAAAATCCTAATTGTGATCTTTGGAAGAGGGCTATGGATAAAGAGATATAGTCTCTTCAGAAGGATGCTACTTGGGGGTTGGTGAAGTTTCCTCTAGGAATAAAAGCCATTGGGTCTAGATGGATGGTGCAAAGAAGGAAGGAGCTCATGGAGCTAATGTGAAGTACAAGGTTAGGTCGGTGAAAAAAGGCTTTGGGCAATGGGAAGGGATTGCTTATGATGAGGTGTTCTCCTCAGAGGTTAAGAATCCCTCAACCCATGGTTACTTGACACTTGTAGCATAGTATGAGCAGCTCGATCCAGATATTGCAGTTGGCATTATGAGCAGGTTCGTACATGATCTAAGCAGGTGTCATTGTCAAGTTATGAAGAGTATCTTGAGGTATCTGAAGGATAAAGTTGATGCAGGCTTGGAGATGCAGTCACCATAGTAGTGGTGCATGACTCATGATTGATTGTCCACTTGTTTGAAGAACTATACTTGGCTTGATCCATTGGGAGGGGGGGTATGTAGGCAACCATTTGGGTGCAGTTGTTATCATCTTCCACTTTCTGAAGTGAAAGATGAGGTGGAGATTACTAATTTGGATTTATTTCCAAATAATCAAATTTGGTTTTTGGGGAAAGATCTGATATTCATTTATTATATTAAATTAAATTTTAATTATTTCCTTTTAGTGATGATTTGATTAGGGATTATATTAGGAAGCTTTTCCTAATTTATTATATCTCTTCTCTATTTATAGGGACCTAGGGGATGTTGTAGAAGAGAGCATAAGAGAGAAAGCTTGAGAGTATTGTAATCCCTATTATTCTCTATTATAGTGAAATCATCATCTGCTCCCCATGGATGTAGGCATCTTCACTGAACAGTGCAAATTATCATGTTCTTTATGTTATTTGTTATGTAATTTTATTTCTGCTATGATTATTTGCACAAAATAAACATATTCTAGGCTAGGGTGTCAATATTTGATATGACATGAAAACCCGACCCAAACCCAACCTGATTTCAAAATGGGTCAGGTTCAGGTTCCTGGATTTGACACGTTTAAAAAATAGGTTGGGTGCAAGTTGACCCAACGGGTTGCTAGGTCAACCCAAAAACTCATTTGAAATGAGTTGCCCGTGCTGCCCCGGCTGTCCGCGCACCTATCCTGACTGCCCATGCCCTGCCAGCGGCTGCCCGCATGCCCATTGAAGATTCCCACCGATGCCCGTGCCTGCCTGTGGCCCCTACCAGTGCCCGTAGATTCCCCACCTGCCCGCTCGCGGATGCTCCAGCTCCATCGCATCCCCCTGCCGCCCACCATTCTGCCATCCCGCCACCGCCAGATGTCGTTCCGTGTTAGGTTGGGTCTGGGTCTAAAGTTCTGACCTGTTTACATACCTGGGTCGGGTTAGGGTCGGCCTGTTTGAACCCGGGTCAGTTTGGGTTCGACCTGAAACCTGATTTTTACACCTCTGCTCTAGGCTTTCTTTATATTTCTTAGTTGATTAGTCATAGTATGATATCCATGTTCTCTCTCTCTCTCTCTCAGTATTTAAAGTTAAACTTTCTTTACCTTTTCTACTCCTTTGTAGGCATTTTGATGTATCTCCTATGCTTGGTTGGAAGAAGATGTGCTAGCCAGCTCAAAATTAGCTTCATCTAAGCTTTAGCAAATGACAAAGAGTATATTTTTGTCTTTTTTTTTCTACTCTGCTTTCACAATTATTTTGTGTGGAGAATAGAGATATAAAATCTCAAGCTTTATTAATTTTTTTCTCTTAAATTTGATTTGTTCAAAATGACAAGATATAAAGCCAATTTATGTTATTTTACGGAGGGTTTTAGATTCAATTTAATGCAACTGATGTAATGGATTTGCTTACTCTATACCCTCGAGATATAAGATAGCTCAAAATTTTAGATTACTTAAATCTTCTCTAAGAAAAGTACCATACTCCAAGCAAAAAATAATAATAATAAAATCCCAAATCATCTATGTCCCAATGAAAGAAAAGACCTTTGAAAAAATTTGTAGTCTACTTCATTTTTCTTCATATAAATCAAATTGTAATTAGAAAGATTTATGGATATTATTTATTTGATGATTTATTCTTCATTAGAATGCATCTCGGAGAACTGGTACTATAGAATAATGATTGTGCTTGCTGGGAATATAAAGAATGTTGAAATTGTAGTGGATGCCCTCTCCATATAGTGGCTAATTTCCCTTTTTTTTTGATAATTTAGGGTTAGCAGCCATGAGTTGCTTCATCCAAGAGAATCTTGTAAACCTGAGGTGAATATTTATCTAAGGGGAAAAATCTGAATCCACCTTAGCTAACAGAGGGCTTTATGCCCTATCGATTATATCATATTGATTTATATCTCAAGGATTTGATGCCATTGGGGAGCATATGGGCTATGACCATAATCATAATACAGTGGAGTCATTTGATAAAGGGACAAGGTCATAGGGTCGTGGTTGTAATCGTTAACCACGTGGAGCCGATCTGGGTAGGCCATGAATTCTTTATAAAGCCATCTGGCCAAACTGCCAATCAAGGACCAATGCTACATCCTTACTGGTAGGAGACAAATTGAGAATTAATCCTAGTGATATTATTGACCAGACATTAGCTCTCTATGAGATGAAATAATTTTTAGATTTTTTTCACCTTAGCAAATTATTGCAGAGAGTGGATGGATTTTACTTTAAGCATTTTAATGGTTAATTTTAATTTTAAATATTTTAGGTTTTGACGTTTTCTTGGAGTTTTGAATTTTTATGGGCATTTAGGTGGCATTTTGAATATTTGGAATTAACCCCTCTGGTTGAGGTCTACGTTCAATGTAGCCAACATCGGGGTTTTATGAGTAGTTTATTTTATTGGGTAAACCCTATTGGCCCTGTCTACTTGTCGATAGATGATCGTGTTTGTTGTAGGCTTTATTTTCTTATTGATGAATTTTCTTAGTTATAAGCCTTGAAGGCCTAATATGAACGTATAAAATCAAATATCACAGTCGATGTTGCGATCGTATATTTGTTCATTAGTTTAAGTCATGTCGACTTCCGTCCTATCAAGGAGAAGGATTGAGCTTGAACTTAAATTTATTTCTTAACCTACACAGTATCTTAAGACATTTTGTATATAAATACAAGACGCTCACTGGGGCCATACGGGCATTTGGGTTTATAATTATCTATTGAACCTTGATGTTTCTATCTAATTGCTGATAGGGGATCAGGTTCGTAGTAGGTTTTTTACCTTTATCAATGAATTTTTTTTTGTTATAGACCTTGAAGGCCTAATATGAATATATAAGACAAATATACTAGTCGACTCCATAACCACATATTTATTCGTTGGTTCGAGCCATATTAACTTCTATCCTTTCAAGGAGAAGAATTGGGCTTAAACTCTGATTTATATTTGACCCACGCACATTCTCAGACGTCATGCGTGCACCTATAACAAGCACATCGGGTCCCATGCGAGTGTATATTTTTATATATATACGGGCTAATGTACATGCGTGTGTACTTTCATATTTATATGTATACATACTACAGTACATGTAAGAAGGGATTTTAAAATATTTGGCACTAATTAGCTTTGTGAATGATCAACATTTAGGTATGCATAGTGCTTTATGTAGAAGCCCATAAATGCATTCTATCTGCTCGTGTGAATATTACAAATCCTATGGCATGACGTTGTATTTTGGTTATTTACTCATTGTTTTATACAGGTAGACTGTCATGCATGTTGTTGGTAGATGCTTCCATCTGCTACAGTTCTCTCATATCTTTCTTGTAGATATCATGTTAAGTGTGTAGCGAGCCTTCTATAACTGCTCTCAGGTACTTGCATCCATTGCATGCCTTTCTCCTCTGCTTACAGAGGACATGCTGAATGTAAAATGAGTCTCCTACATTGGCCTATAGATATTTGCATTTGGTATACATCATCTACTTCTGCCTATAGAGGACCGGTGCATTTGATTGATATTGAGTGGTTGTTGACTGTAGGGATAATTTAGCATCCACTACATGTTATTCATTGTCACTAGTGGGTTGACTGATGTATGAAAGGGGACTCTCCTATATTCACTTGTGGATGCTCGCATTAATCATATGCATCACTATGTGTGCTTGTAATAAGCTTCAACGTTCACATGTGGATTGGTATGTTCATTTGAAATTAAGTGACATTAACTGCATAAGTTGCTACATTTGCTTCAAACTTTTCAAATGTATCTTGGCTGATAATTCATCGTATATTGAATCCCTTTATTGCTTGTAGGGTTGAATGTGTTTGTTCGTATGTCAAGATTGAATATAAGGTGTTATTTCATTCATCACACCTCCCAACATCCATTAAAATTACTTCATTATTGCTTGTGAGTGAGTTGTATTGATCATAATCCTCTAGCATATGCTTGTAGGATGACAGTCAGCATTATTGTTCATAGATGAATTGGCATATTTTCCTATAAACTACTTTGCACTAATAGCAAAGAGGTCATTTTCCTTCTTTACGACCTTCTCATTTAGTCCACAGATGCATCACATTCCGTACATGCCTACTTATATTGCTAGTTGGGACTTTAAAATAAGACAATACCTAGAGATTTTGCCCTCATTTTGTGAGGACTTTATGATCTGAGTTCTAGTTTTCTATAGGTGCAATCCCCTACAGTTAATTACCCCTCTTGATAGCAAGAGAGAACTTTTGATTAAGGCAAGTTTTCAAACAGATACGTAGTTTCAGGTGTATAGTAGTAGCATGGGTTTAAGTTTTTGAGAATTTGATATTTAAAATTAGAAATGCACTATCTTACACTTAAAGTGGATGGTTGGGGGAATGATGATGAGCTCGATCAAGATCACATGGTTCTGTCATCCCAGGTCATCATAGTCCCTAGTCTACTTAGTTAGAGGAGGTTGTCGACCCAGCTTGATAGAAGGATCCTTGTCGACGGCCATGAGTTACTTCGTCCAAGAGAACCTTATAAACCTGAGTTAAATATTCGTCTAAGGGGACAAATCCGAATCCACCTTAGCTAACAGAAGACTTTATGCCCTATCGATTATATCCTATTGATTCATATCTCAAGGGTTTGAAGCCATTGGGTAACATATGGGCTATGACCGTAACCATAATACAGTGGAGTCGTTGGATAAAGGCACTAGGTCAGAGGGACGTGATCATAATCATGAACCACGTGGAGCCGATCTTGGTAGGCCATGGATTCTTTGCAGAGCCATCTAGCTAAAACATTAATAAGAGAACTAATGCTACATCCTTACTGGTAGGAGATAAATTGAGAATTAAACCTAGTGATATTTTGACCAGACATTAGCTCTTTATGAGCTGAAGTAATTATTACATTTTCCACCTTGGCAAATTATTGCAAAGAGTGGATGGATTTTGCTTTAAGCATTTTGATGGTTAACTTCAATTTTAAATATTTTAGGTTTAGACATTTTCTTTGAGTTTTGAATTTTCATGGATATTTGGGTGGCATTTTGAATATTTGGAATTAATCCCTCCGATTGTGGTCTACATTCAACACAGCCATCATCAGGGTTTTATGGGTAATTTTATTTTGTTGGGTAAACCTTGTCGACCCTATCTACTTGCCGATAGATGATCATGTTCGTTGTAGGCTTTATGTTCTTATTGATGAATTTTCTTGGTTATAAGCCTTGAAGGCCTATTATAATTGTATAAATCAAATATCCTAGTAGATGCTATGACCATATATTTGCTCATTAGTTCAAGTCGTGTCGTCTCTCATCCTATCAAGGAGAAGTATTAAACTTTAACTTAAGTTCATTTCTTGCCCTGCACAGTAGCATGAGATGTCACATGTATAAATACAACACAATCACGGAGGCCCAGGAATTTGGGTTTATAAATATCTGTTGAACCTTTATGACTCTATCTAATTATTGATAGAGGAACGGGTTCAAAGTAGGTCTTGTGCCTTTATCAATGAATTTTGTTTTTTTATAGACCTTGAAGGCATAATGTGAATGTATAAGATAAATATTATGGTCAATGCCATAACCATATATTTATTCGTTGTTTTGAGCCATGTCAACTACTATCCTTTTAAGGAGAAGAAAAAGGCTTGGACTCTGATTTATATTTGACCTATGCAGCATCCTCAGATGTCATGTGTGCACCCATAACATGCTTGACGAGGCCCATATGGGTGTATATTCTTACATATATACGGGTTAATATACTTGCATGTGTATTTTTATATTTATATGTATACATACTATGGTGCACATATGAAGGCATTTTAAAATATTTGGTGCTAATTAGTTATTTGAATGATCAGCATTTAGGTGTGCACAGTGCTCTATGTAGAAGCCTATAAACACCTTTTGTCTGCTTGTATGAATGTTGTAGATCCAGTGGCGTGACATTATACTATGTCTATTTGCTCGTTATTTTATACAGGTAGAGTATCATGCACTAACAAGTCTCTTGTTGTTACTGGTAGATGCTACCATCTACTGCAGTTCCCTTGTCTCTTTCTTGTAGATTGCATGTTAAGTGTGCAACAGGTCTTCTACCACTGCTTATAAGTACTTGCATCCATTACATGCCATTTACCTCTACTTACAAATGACATGTTAAGTGTAAAATGGGTCTCTTGTAGTGTGGCCCATAGATTATTGCAGTTATTATACATCATCTACTTCTTCCTATAGAGCATCGGTGTATTTGATTGATATTAAGTGGTTGTTGACTGTAGGGATGATTTTGCATCCACTGCATGTTATTCATTGTGACCAGTGGGTTGACTAATGTATGAATGGGGACTCTCCTACATTCACTTATAGATGTTCGCATTCATCTTATACTTCACTATGTCTGCTTGTAATAAGCTTCAATGTTCATAGGTAGATTGGTATGTTCATTTGAAATTAAGCGACATTAATTGCATGAGATGCTATATTTGCTTCAAACTTTTGGTTGTATGCCGATATTGAATGTAGGGTGTTATTTCATTCATCACACCTCCCTGTGTCCATTACAATTACTTCATTATTTCTTGTGAGTGAGTTGCATTGATCAAAATCCTTTAGCATATGCTTGCAGGATGACAATCAGCACTATTGTCTATTGGCAAATTGGCCTATTTTCCTGCAAAATACTTGGCACTGATGGAAAGTAGGTCATTTTCCTTCTTTATGATCTTTTCATTTAGTTCACAGACACATCACATTCCTTACATGCTTGCTTATATTTCTAGTTGGGACTTTGCTTATAATTGTTAAAATGCTACAGGTTAATAAATCTTCATTATCGTTTACAGTCATCCATGAACATTCACAAGCTTCTTGTAGCTGCTTGTAATTGAACCGTTGTGTGTGTATGAGGTTCATGTTCTTGCTTTCAGGTGCATTATTTTGTTCACTACAGGTCCTTAGCATACGCTTGTATGTGAATGGTCACGACCATTGCATGTTCCTTGTAGTCACTTATAAGCAGATTATTATGCATATTACAATTCCTTTGCTCATGAGGGAGCCATCATATTCTTTACAAGTCCCTTATTCATTGATTTTTATTTGAATATTAGGTCCATTAATTAGTATTTGCATTTTAATGTGAGTGTGCATTTTTCTTTTTCTTTTTTTGCCTGATTCCCTGTATGTGTCCAAATTCAAGTTTAGTTCATCATCATTTATTCAATGTTAGGTCATCTGTTGTCCAATTTTAGGTCCTCTATCAATGAAAAATTTGGCAGCCTCTCGGCATCTCCCCAGTTTAAAAAAAATTCGAAAGTTCGAGCCTACCACCATGCTATGAAGAGCATTTATAATAGGTGTCAGACGACACCATGACCGTGAATCTTAAACCCCCACCTTGCTACAAAGAGTGTGTATGCATCTTTGAGGTACCTGTTTAAAAATACATAATCATTTTTCTCACAGGCACTGAGGCGTATACAGGTACTTAGAAGTGCCCCCCCCCCCCCCCCCCCCCTGATATGAAGAGGGTGTACAGGGCCTACCCACCTCGTTGCAAGTGCCACACTAGATTTTCTCCCACCACACAATAAAGAGCATGTATAGGGGGTTCCCCAGTGTGCCAAAAACGCCAAGAGATGGATTTGAGTTTAAAGTGTTATGCCTTTGTTAATGACGACGGTGATGAAGAAATTTGCAAAAAAGCATAAATAATTTTTTTTTGTCATTTTCACTTTCTCCTCCTTTCTTTCTTTTATTTTTATTTCTTCACTCTTTTCTTTTGCAACACACACACACACACACACACACACACACATGTGTGTGTGTGTGTGTGCACATGCATGTGTGTGTGTCTGTATAGACGCACACATGCACACGCACACCTAATGACATTAGTTAATAGGAATTCTAGTAGTATTGATTACACTAGTTAATCATTAATGCCAATAAAAAGAAAATGGATAAATAATAATAATTAAAAAAATGAATGAAGAAATCTCACTGTTTGGGCTTGAAGTGAGTGTTTTTTTTGTCTTATAGAGTTTCTAATAGGGAAATAGGAAAAACGGGGTGGCTAATTGAATGGAGAAGGCTATATGTTTGGGAAAAGAAGAGGAGAATTTAACTAGAGGCTAGTGTTGAGGTGGATTTAGGTTGCTGTTGTAGATGGATTCTAGTATGGTCGATTTGGAATAGAGTTGTCTGCGATAAGGAAGGGTTTGCGAGCAGTGGAAGAGGGCTCAGTTGGGAATGAGTCAAGTGTATAGACTATCTTGGCGGCTTTCCGTGAGCCGAATCGTAGAGGTTAGCGAGATTTTGACGGAGTTCATGGAGGTGATGTGGAGGTCAAAACCGCTGAAATCTACTATGTACTCAAAGGGACAAAAATCCATTTTTCTCCACGATTGGAGAATACAGTGTAATGCCCCAAAGTCTATTGAAAGAATTAAAATCTAGTCTTAATTATTTCATCGCCAGAAAAAGACATACCAGAGTTACTAAATATCCAAAATTATAATAGTATAAAAAATATATAGAATTTCAATGTATATTTCTTTCAAAAATAAATCTTAATAACAAACTAGCATATTTGTAAATCATCAAAATATAAGAATAAAATTAGACTATCAAAAGAACACCTTTCCTATGCTAGCTCCTAACGAATTGCAATATGATAAACACCTACTTAGTCGATTCTTTTTCTTTTCTTGAAATAGCAAATACTTCAAAGAATGAGCAACAAATGCTCAGTATTCTATCCCAAAATCCTATCATAGAAATCAATATCCATATTTATAAATTTACAAGTAAATGATTTAGATGGGTTTTAAAATTATAATAAAAATAAGTTTAACACTTATAAAACATTTGCATTAGATTGCTCATGTTTAGTGTTTAACATTATTTGAAGAAGGATATATTCATAAATTGAACTTTAACATTCATCGTAACTAACATTTCAAAACCTACCATTTAAACTTGAACATTGTAAACATTAACATGTACTTTCATAGGAGTATTAGTGAATACTTATTAATATAAGCATCCCTTGCACTTCAACTTATTTCACCTAATAGAATATGCAATAGATGAATCATGATATGTGCATATCCCGACACCTGCTTATAACTCCACTTCCACTTATGTCTCCCATGGTTAGTCCATCTGTATAAGGAAAATGGAGTAGACCCATACTTGATACCTCTTATAACTCCACTTTCACTTGTAGCTCCCTTAATCCTCTCACACATGTACAAGGCATATAGAGGAAAAAATATAAATAAAACATAGAGGAACATTATAAAATTACTTATTGTGCACTTCAACATCTCTCACATTAGAACTTCTTCCATGACATGATATGCACATGCATAACTTGTATGTTTAACATGAAATTTCAATACTTAAAATGAACATGAAGAAGATTGAATTGCCACCAATATGATATTTCAAGAGGTAATACACGCATAATTTTCATACACACATGATATTTATCATTTGAAAAATCATTCATACGGAACCTTTAAAACATCATTTGAAGGCTTTTAATGAACTATAGCCAATGCGACAAATTTCATAATCAACTAATTAAAATTTTATTTTTTATAGTTAAAATGATCATAATAGAATATTCCATAATATATCAGAAATTACAATGTGATTTTTTTTTAAAATGTAAAAAATCACATTGTATCCCGTACATTTTCATATAAACATTGAAGTTGAAATAAGAAATAGGGCATTGTGAGAATACCTCAAGATTGAGATTTTCCTTAATAGACTCGACGGACGAATCTCATACTTTGGCCTCCAAAATCCCTTATTAAAAAATCCCAAGCTATTTTTAAAAACATATTCCTCATTTTAGTTGGCTAAAGAAGGGAGAGCGGAGTTAAGAAGGGATAAAAAGATATCAATCTCGAGGTAGAGAGATCAATGTCACAAGGTTTTATACATAGCACATAGTATTTTTGCTCTCTCCAAAAAGAAGATTCAGTGCCTTAGCGCCATCTAAACAAATGTTGTAGTGCTCTTAAGGCCTTTTTGACACTTAACATTTCTTCAATTCCATACTTCAAACCTTATTTAAAATTATAATAACTCTAAATTAAACATGCAAAGGGAGGTTATAAATTTCTTTCTAGTTCAGTAGCAACATACATTACATCCTCCCCTCTTTATAAAAAAATATCATTCTCAACATTTACACCAAAATAGGCACATATAAAAGGTATGGATATATTGTTATATTTGTGCATCTTTCTCCCAAGTTTCTTCTCTTTCTGATCTGTGTTTCCATTGGATCTTAACCATATGAATCTACTATTCCTTAACTATTTCACATTAAAAGCCAAGACAAACTCTAGTTCTTCCCTATAACTTTGATTAGGATGTACTTTAACTTCTTCAGGAATTCCTTGTTTAAGATCAAAAAACCATTTCCTAAGATCTCACACATGAAACACATCGTGCACATTTGACATATGATTGTGTAACATCAACATGTAAGTAGATTTTCCAAATCTTTAAATTTTAATTCGAAGGACCAATCTTAGACATATTTATTATCTTTCCTAAATTTTATTACACCTTTCACCGAGCCAACTTTTAGAAAATAAAATCACCAAATTAGAATTCAATAGCTCTTTATTATGGTTCTTTGTATCTTCTGTCTATCCTGAACTGCTTCCAATCTTCTTCTGAGCAATCTCATCTTTTCAATGGCATTGTCTGCCAACTCAAAATCTATCAACTTCATTCCCCTACTTGTTTATAGGATAGTGGAGTTATGCACCTTCACCTATATAGAGCTTCATATAGGGCTATACTAATATTAGATTAGAAGTTATTATTATAAGAAAATTCATTCATAGGAATAGTCCTCCCAACTTCCTCGAAATTCTAGTAAGCATAACCTCAACAGAACCTCAAGCACATGAACACCTCTTTTAGACTATCCATCTATCTGAGGATGAAAGGCTATACTAAAATTAAACTTTATCACTATACCTTCTTGAATACCCTTCCAAAATTTAGATGTAAACTAATCATCATAATCTAAAATGATCACCTTGGAAATCCTATGAAATTTAATAATTAATTTAACATGTAGTTGTGCCAGCTTATCTAATGAGTCTATCTGCCTCATGGGTAGAAAAATGAGCAGACTTATTCAGTCTATCCATAATGACCCACACATCATAATGCCCTTATCTCAATCTTAAAAGACTTATATTAAATTCATAGTGATTTCTTCCAACTTACATTCTCAAATAGATAACGGTTATAATAATCCATTAGGCCTATAATGTTTAGCTTTCACCATTTGATAGGTTTATACTTGGAGACAAATTTAGCTACATCCCAATTCAATCTTAGCTATCGGAATATCAGCTTTAAATCATGATGCATCTTACTATTTCTTGGATGGATTGTATAACCACAAAACAATATACCCTAATCTTTTATTAATAATTAAGGCCCCTTCTAGAATTAATATGATCCACTAATCTTAGATATTCATCATCCTTTTTTTTTAGCCTCCTTAATCCTTTCTTGTAATGAGGGATATATAATCACTAAGAGATAACTCCTGTAGACACATCAGATGAACGTGCTACCTTTAACTCCAATCTTTTTATGCCTTAGATTAAAGCCTGCTTAGAAGTGATCAGATTGATGGCTACCTCGATAGACTTCCTACTTAGAGCATTAGTAATCTTATTAGATTTTCTAGGTTGATAAATAATATTGAGATCATAATCCTTGGTTAACTTAAACCACCATCCCTACCTTAAATTTAATTCTTTTTGAGTAAAGATATATTTTAAACTGTGGTTTTCTGCATAAAACTTGCATTTTACCCCATACAGATAATGTCCCTAGATTTTTGATGCAAATACAATCGTCGCTAATTTTAGATCATGAGTTATATAATTATTCTCATGTAAATTCAACTGTCTGGAAGCATAAACAACTACCTTTCCATTCTATTATAATATAAATCCTATGTCATTCAATGAAACACCTCTACACACCTAAAATCCTTCAACACCATATGAAATAGTCAGCATAGGAGCTAACATCAAACACTCCTTGAACTTTTAAAATCTTGCTTCACGCTTTAGTGTCCAATCAAATATCACAACTTTCTGAGTTAATCTCATTAGAGGAATCTCAATTGGCAAAAAAGCTTCTGATAAACTTCTTGTAATAACCTTCTATGCCTAGAAAACTGTGAACCTTTCATAGTAAAGTTGGCCTTGGCAAATCTATCACAGTTCGCACCTTCTAGGGTATATATATATTCCTTTCTTGATTATATTGTGCCCCAAAAATAAGATGGGCTTCAACCAAAACACATACTTCATAAAATTAGCATGCTATTTTTACTACCTCAAAGTTTCTTGAGTTAGCCTTAAGTGCTTCACATGATCATTTTCAATTCTCAAATACACCAGAATATTGTCTGTAAATATAATAATAAATTAGTCTGAGTACTTGTTGAACACTCTATTCATCAACTCCATAGTACAACTAGTGTATTCATCACTATAAATGGCATTGTTAGAAATTCATTTTATCCATATTGAGTATTGAATATTATCTTTATCACATCTTCAACTATCACTCGCAATTGATGATATCCATATCATAAATCAATCTTTTAGAATACTGAAGCACATTTTTACTAGTCAAATGGATCACCAATCATGGGTGGTGGATATTTATTTTTAACATAAACTTTATTCAGTTCTCTAAAATCAATATAGTTTCTTAATGACCTATCCTTCTTCTTTATGAATAATACATGAGTACCCCACAGAGTTCCACTTAGTTTGATGAATCCCTTATCTTACATCTCTTGTAATTAGATTTTCAACTCCTATAATTCCTTCAGTGCCATTCTATAAGAATTCATCACTATTGGAGATGTACCAAGAACCACTTTAATATAAAACTCTACATCTCTCTCGAGAGGCAAACTCTTTAGCTCTTCAAAAATTACATCAGTGAATTCTTTTACTACTAGAACATCTTCTATGTTTCCAACAAGTTTACTTACTTATTTTTCAAGGCTAGAAATATATAGTTCTTTTTCCTCCATAACCTATCAACTTTCAACACAAATATCAAAGATGATAAAAAACCTCTAGTGCCTTGAAAATAAAACACCTCCCTTTTTAACACTTAGCATAACCATATTCTTGCTACAATCTTTCTGAGCTCCATATCGATATAATCAATCCAATCCTTTAATGATATATATATATATATATATATATATATATATATATATATATATATATATATATATATATATAACATCTACCAATATGTCAATTCCTTAGAAACTACTACAGGAAAAATAACATTTGCTAAAAACATTTCTGCTAAAAATTTTGAAGAAAATTTTTTGCCAAAAATTTCATCAATAATTAAGAGACCTGGCAGAATTTTTGGTGAATTTTTTTTCAAAAATTTATTTAATTTTTGATAGAAAAATTCATCAAAAAGTTTGTTGGAAAAGACCTTATTTCATCCCAAACCTCCCTCCCTCTCCCATTTCACATATTTTCCTCTTCCTCTCCCATTTGATGCCATTTAAGGCCATTTCTAGACTAGTTTTCTCTATTTCTTCAAGATTTGAAAGATAAAACTTCAGCTCTTT
Source organism: Dendrobium chrysotoxum (assembly GCA_019925795.1). NCBI lineage: Eukaryota > Viridiplantae > Streptophyta > Magnoliopsida > Asparagales > Orchidaceae > Dendrobium > Dendrobium chrysotoxum. Next base: position 5,308,064 of record CM034310.1, read on the forward strand.
ATTCATTTTAATATTGTTTTAGATTTCATATGCTAGATTTTATTTAAAATGAGTTATAATTATATTTAGGGTTTTCATATTTATATGTTGAATAATCTTAGAACTTGGTTTATGCTTATTATTATATTGTTGGAATGACTTATAAAATTGTTAGATTCACTAATTACATTTTAAAAAAAATAGTGTAGCATTTTAATTACTCATTATTTGATGTAGCCTAAGTTTAGTACTATAGATGATGGCCTCAACATGTTCGTAAATCGTCCTAAGAGTGTTAGGAATGGTATTTAGGTTTTATAAGTTTTTTGAAATAAGGGCATTTAGGGTTCAAACAAGTTTGACCAATATTAAAATTAATAAGGCTTAGGTATTGTAGAAACCCTTTCTGACCAACATCCATATTTGGGGTTTTTGGCTTCAATGTGTTAAACCTAAGCTACATCAAATAACTACATTCATATAACATTATTTATTATTATTATTATTATTATTATTTTACATTTTTAGACCAAGTTATACATGTAAATTCAAAGTCAGAGATCATGGATGCATAATAAATTCTTATCAAGAAGAAAGTCACTAATAGATAAATTTGTTAAAGGAATTGAATATTTTATCCAGATGGCATATCAGCTACCTTAGATGGTAGGTTTAGATGTCCTTACTCTAAGCATAAAAATCAAGCATAACTTACACCAGATGAGGTTACACTTGATTTATATCATATAGAAATTTTGCCAGGGTCTTGGTTTTTGACCTCATACAGAGAGTATAAGTCACATTCAGACTCTTAATGTTATCCCTCCATAACTTCTAAAATAGTTGAGGATGATCAGAACACAAGGGCATTTGAAGAAATAGTTGATGTAATAGGTCCTGAACTAAGAGAATGTATAGAGGAGTCATCTAATGTTAATGGGAAAAAAGTTTATGAATTACTACATGCTACTCAATAAATCATTTTGGATGGGTGCACTACTCATTTAAAGTTATCAGTTGTAGTTAGGATGCTCAATATTAATACTGAATACAATATGTCATAATCTAACCCATCGGGACATGTCCTATTATGTTGAGCTGTGACTGGTAAATCCCAAGATATATATGTTACAAATCTGTGCTCAACTATAGTGATTTTGATGATAACAAATATTACTAGTTCTTTATTACTACTATTCTTGCTTATTTATTTTGTTTGTCTTGCTCACTAACTTTTCAGGTCTACAAGTTCACTTGGAATGTCGATCAGCTTAAGATCAGGTAGGCTAAGATTGAGTTAGTCTATAATTTCTATTCCAATGCATCTTTTATCTTTTCTTGAGTCAAATATACTGTGAAAGATCCTGAAGCTAAGTAACCTTGCACACACACTCTCATGGGGAGAAATTTGATGAGTTAGAGAGTTTTCTATTTTTTTTATCATATCAAATAGGACAATTCAAATTATCTTGGACGATCAATTAAAAATAAAAATCCTAATTAGGGTATCCCTGATAATTAAGTTTACTTAACTATATATTCTGGATGATTTATATCATATGGAACAATCAGTACAAATTAAAATAGATAGCCTCCAATCATAATTTAAGCAAGATTTTATAATTCAAAATTTATTCTTATTATACAGGATAATCCATATCATAATTCAAAATTTGTTCATATCGTATAGGATGATCCATATCGTCATTGACAATTCATGATAATCATGCCTAAAATGATCCCTTGATTAGGAGACTAATTATGGAAAGATTGATCAATCACATCGTACAGGATGATCTATTTGGATCATCCCGGTTGATCCTTTTTATTTTGTAGGACGATCTCCTATCGTCGAAGATGAAAACCATAATTTTCTACTGATAATCCAGGTGATCATCCTGGACGTCCCGAGAGGTTTGCGGGATGATGTGTCGATTTCCACCCATCTTGAACTAATCGTCCAGGGGATCGTCCTGGATGTCCTGAGACAATTACGAGATGATCTGTCATTTGCCAACCATATTGAACTATTCATCTAGATGATTAAATAATCATACAGGATGATCTATACAAAATATATTTTTTGATCGTATAGAGCAAAGGTGATCATCCTAGCTGAAAGGCCAATTTTGTACTAATCGTACAAAATGATCTTTGACGCAAAATTGAAAATTAGGGCCTTTTTTGGAGGTCTCCTATTTAAGTTATCTTATTGGCTCTTTAGGTATTCTTTTGCTACTATCCTGAGAGAGCTTAGAGAAGGAGAAGGAGAGTTTGGGGGAGAGAGAGAGAGAGGATCTTGTGAGGGAGAGTTTGTGAGGGGATTCATAAAGGTTGCTCCAAGCAAAGATTCGATCGACTTCTTCCTTCTTCATCCTTGGTTCCACGGTGGCTTTGGTGAGACGATCATCAACATCAGATCCAGGTTCTCTACCTACTCCAGAAGAAAGTAAAAGGATTATAAGGTTGTCTGCCTACTCCAGGAGGGAGTAAAAGGATTCCTGGGTTCTCTGCCGTCACCAGGAGGGTAAAAAAAGATTTTCAAGTTCTCTGCCTACTCTAGGAGGGAGTAAAAGGATTCAAGGTTCTATGACTCACCAGGTTGATGAAATGATTTTGTAAGGGCTTCACCATCTTACTGTGGGAGCAAAAGGAGAGTAACTTCTATTTTTTACAATACTTGGAATGGGAGTCTCCAAGTAGTGGACATTGGTTAAGTTGACCGAACCACTATAAATCTAGTGTGTTCTTTCTGATTATTTTTCGGCACTTTAATTTTTGCATTTTTCTGTGATTTAATCTATGATTGAAAACTCTAATTTTATTAATAACTTCTGTACAAGTTATTTATTTTAAATATTCAAAAATATTTCAAAAAAATTTTAATTTCTTATTTTATTAAAGAAATTTTTAAATAATCAATTCACACCCCTCTTGGTAAGTTTCGAGACTAGTTTTTTAGGGTTTAACCACTCTCATGAACTTTCAAGTGGTATCAGAGTGGGATTCATAAAATTAAGTTTTAGAAAACTTTTAAATTTCGATCAATGGCTAACTTTGGTAATCGCAACACTATGGAAGGCTATTTAATTACTCGACCACCTCTATTTGATAATGTTCTTTTTGATTTTTGGAAAACTCTCATGTCCACCTTTTTATAATCAATTGATTATTGCATGTGGATGTTAGTTAAGGATGGATATTTTGTACCTTTTCATCTTGTTAATGGTGTTAAAACTAAAATTCATATTACTGAATGGAAAACTGATGATAGAGATTTAACACAACTGAATGCTAAGTGTTTGAATTATTTTTCTGTGTCTTAAAATCTGAAGATTATATGTGTCTCTATTTGCTCTATTGGAAAAGAAATTTGGGACAGATTATGCATAACATATGAAGGAATAACTGAAGTTAAATAATCTAGGCTGAACATTTTGCTTTATGACTATGAATTCTTTTACATGAAACCTAGTGAATCAATTTCTGAAATGTATACTAGGTTTACACAAATTGTTACATCCCTGTATGCCTTAGGAAGAGAACTCACAAACTATGAAAAAATGAATAAGATTTTGAGATGTTTACCTTCTTCCTTTGATGCAAAAATTATTTCCATTATTGAATCTAAGGATTTAAATATTTATTCAATCGATAACTTACTTTGATTACTAATTACTTACGAGAAAGGAGTTAATCAAAGGCAGCTTGATGTAGGTGAGAAGAAAAAGGAGAAAACTGTAGCTTTAAAGTCTAATAATTCTAACTCTAATGCCTTTAGTTCTGATAATGATGACATTACTTTAATAACAAGGCAATTTAAAAACTTCTTAAGGAAAAAACAAAAGCATCATCAGAAGTGGAATAAAGGTAAGAATAATAAAAATTCTAAAGCTTCATATGATATTATTTGTTTTGAGTGCAGGAAGCCAGGCCATCTGAAGTCTGATTGCCTAACTCTGAAAGCTCACCCAAGCAAGGAGAAGGGTTAGGAAAAACCTAAGGTCAAGAAGGCCAACAAAAGACCCAAAAAACTTTATGGGCAAACTCAGCATTAGACTCTTCTAAAATTAATGTAGAAGAGGAGGTAACCAACCTATGCTTAATGGCAGATGATAATCTTGATCATTCTGATCAGGAGGAGGTATGTGAGCTTACCTATAAACAGTTGTTTGAAGTTTTTGAAAGAATTCATACTTCATATAGGAAGCTAAAAAAGTTACATGCAAGCCTCAAATTTGATTTCTTAATTATGTAGGAAGAGCATGAATGCTTAAGGAAAGATCACTCCACTCTGGATAGCAATTATATGGCTTTATTAGATGAATTCAATAGATTAAATAAAAAGCATTCTGATTTAACCAATAAGCATGATTCATTAAAAATATTGCATATTGAATTAGAAATTACATTCAAGGAATTAGAAACTCTTGCATCTGATTTAAATAGTGGGGAGAATGCATTGAAAATAGAAAATTTAATTCTTGAAAGTGCAAATAAATTTTTAAAAGCTGAATTAACTACATTCAAGGAAAATAAAAAACCACCTTTACTTAAAGAATTTCATAAACAACCATCGAAATATGCATCATTCAAACCTAGGAAGAGACACCATCACCCAAATAGATTAGTCAACCCTTTTCCTAGTGTTAGATATTTTTCTTATTGCAACTAGAATATGTCTCCCACACTTGCCCAATTCACCATAGAATACATTTGGTCTGGAGACCAAAATTATAAAATTCATAGCATAGCATGCATACAATTCATTCTTCTTTCCGTAACATGGGACCCAAATCTATTTAGGTTCCCAAATCTGACATCTGATGATTTTGTAGGTGTGCTCTCATAAAAAGCCTAGTGAAAGCATGTGGTACCTGGACAACGAATGCTCAAGGAATATAATTGGAGATGTAATTCAATTAATTTTAGTAGAGACCAGGGCTGGAGGCAAGGTAATACTTGGAGACAACACCACCAGGAGAGTGGTTGGATCAGGTATAATTGGTGATTCAAAAAATTTTATCATTCAAAATATTCTGCTTGTAGATGGACTGAAACACAACCTGCTCAGCATCACCCAGCTCTATGATAAAGGCTTCAGCATAAAATTTCTGCCAACTAGCTGCATTATAAGCTTAAATAATAAAATTATTTTACAGGAAAAAAGGATAAAAAATATTTACATGTTGTATCTAAATTGCTTTAAAGCTGATACTGCTCTTTGCTTAAAAATAATTGTTGATGAATCATGGTTATGCCATAGGAGATTATGTCATGCAAGCATGAAAAGCTTTAGGAAGATCACCCATAAAGACTTAGTGAGAGGTGTCCCAAAATTAGAGTTCACTAAAGACCACCTATGTGATGCCTGTCAATTAGGAAAGTAAGTCAAATCCTCCTTCCACACAATCAAAGATATTAACACTAGCAAACCCTTAGAAGTCCTTCACATAGATCTCTTTGGACCAATCAGCACTTCAAGCCTAGGAGGGAAAGTATTTGGGTATGTGATAGTTGATGATTATTTGAGGTTTACTTGGGTTAAATTTCTATCTCATAACAGTGAATCATTTGAGGAGTTTAGATCTTTTTCCACTTGGATTTAGAGAAAATTAGGTTGGGAAATCTTAACCATTCATAGTGACTATGGTTGAGAATTTGAGAATGAAAAATTTGAGTCTTTTTGTAAGGAGCAAGGGGTAGATCATAACTTTTTAGATCCTAGAACCCCTCAGCATAACAGGGTAGCTGAAAGGAAAAATAGGACCCTGGTAGAAGCCACTAGAGCTATGTTAGCTAAATACTTTTGGGCAAAAGCAGTGAATACAGTCTGTTATGTTCTAAATAGGGTTAATCTTAGACCTAAGCTGAACAAGACACCCTATGAAATCCTTGAAGGTAGGACACGCAACCTCTCTCACCTTTATATCTTTGGATATAAAATATTCATTCTGAATAATGGGAAGTCTCAACTAGGAAAGTTTAACCCAAAATCTGATGGAGTGTTCCTAGGTTACTTAAGTGTTGGAAAATCCTATAGAGTCTTCAATAAAAGAATATTGGTAATTGAGGAGACCACTCATATTGTATTTGATGAATTTGATAATTTTGGAGGGTCTAGGGAAGAACAAGAAGATGTTGTAGAAGTCACCCAAGGAGTAGAATCTAAAAATTTGTAGAACCTAATTTCATTGCTTAGAGAATGGAGATATTCAAGTCATCCTAAAGAACTGATTTCAGGAGACCCATCTGAAGGTGTTAAAACTAGGCATGGACTTAGAAAGAAGTAAACCACTCTGCCTTCATTTCAATGACTGAACCCACCAACCTAAATCAAGCCTTATCTAATGAATTCTGGGTCCTTGCCATGCAGGAAGAGTTAAATCAATTTATAAGAAATTATGTTTGGGAGCTAGTTAGAAGACCTAAGGACTAGAGTGTTGTTGGAACTAAATGGGTTTTCAAAAACAAAATGAATGAAACTGGTGTATTAGTGAGAAATAAAGCTAGATTAGTGGGTAGGGGGTATAATCAGATAGAAGGGATTAACTTTGAAGAGACCTTTGCCCATGTAGCTAGATTAGAAGCCATAGGGTGCTACTAGTCTTTGCCTGTTTTAAGGGATTCAAACTATTTCAAATGGATGTTAAGAGTGCCTTTCTGAATGGGGTAATAAAAGAAGATATGTATGTTAAAAAACCCCAGGCTTTGAAAATTCATAATTTCCTAATAATGTGTTCAAATTAAAAAAGGCTTTATATGTACTAAAATAAGCACCCAGGGCATGGTATGAAAGACTTAACACATTCCTACTAGAAAGAACCTTTATTAAGGGGAGCGTAGACACCACCCTATTTCTGATAAAGGTAAGAGATGAATTACTGATTAATAAAATCTGTGTTGATGATATTCTATTTGGATCTTCGGATGAAAAATTGTGTGATGTATTTTTAAAAATAATAAGTATGGAGTTTGAAATAAGTATGATGGGAGAACTGATTTACTTTCTTAGATTTAGTATAATGCAGAATGATGATTGAACTTTCTTTAGTCAGTCAAAATACATTAAGGACATCATTAAGAAATATGATATGGATAAAGCCAAGCCAATTTACACTCCCAGGAGTTCTAGTGTTTAGTTAGATAAGGATTCAAATGAAAAATCTGTTGATCAAAGAAATACAGAGGAATAATTGGATCACTTCTTTACTTGACTGCTAGTAGACCTGATATTATATTTAGTGTTAATCTCTATGCCAGATTTTAGGCTGATCCAAAGGAGTCCCACCTGACTGCTGTTAAGAGAATCCTAAAATATCTCTTAGGGACCTAAGACTTAAGAATTTGGTATCCTAGGCATAGCACCTCTTTTGAAATCAAAGGATATTCTGATTCAAATTTTATAAAATGTTGAGTTGATAAAAAAAGTAATTTTGGGACATGTAAATTTATAAGATAATCCTTAGTCTCTTGGTCTAGTAGAAAATAGAACTCAGTTGCACTATCCACTGCTGAAGCTAAATTTATTGCCTTAGGAAGTTGTGTAGACTAGGTCCTTTGGTTAAAATAATAAATTTTGGATTTAGGACTTCCTATAGGCACAATTCCAGTCTAATGTGATAATACTAGTGCCATCTACATTTCAAAAAACCTAATCCAACACTCCAAGACCAAACACATCAACATTAGGCACCACTTCATTAGAGATCATGTTACCAAAGGAGACATATTACTTTGTAATACTATTTTATCAGATACATTTCTGGAATGAAGTTTAACAAGATCACTTTTCTTATCTAATTTTTTTTTTGAATTAGATTTTTGTTTAAAAGGAACTTTAACTTGTAAGGTGTCTGAGATAGGGTTACAAAATCGATTTTCTAACCTTTCTGGATTTCAGCTTTGTCGATTCATTTCTTTCAAGTTTTTAAATTTAAAATTGAGGTAAAATTCTCATTTATTAGAGTTGATCAATTAAAAAAAACTTGTTTTTAAATGATTGGTCTTTATCATATATTTTTTATTATTGTTTTCTGGTATTCTGAGTTAATTGTTTATATTTTGGATCCTCTCTGATCATCCCTCTCCATCATTCAATTCTTTTAATTTTTGTTTACATCATCCTGGATAATATGATTGAAAGTATGAGATGCACCAAGAGGGGGGTGAATTGGTATTTTAAAAATAAATCCTGAACAAGAGTTCTAATTTTTAAGAATTTTTAAGATTTTTTAAAAGGATGATTAACTAATCAAGTGCAGAAGCTAATGGTTTGTTCATAATTACTACAATGGTTGTAAAATTTTAAATCTCATAATGGAATATTAAAATCAAACTTTTACCAAGCAATTATAGCAAACATTAAATGCAAGAAAAGTAAAAAGCAAAAAATGAAAAAAGCACACCAAAAATTTTTATAGTGGTTCGATCAACCTTGATCTACGTCTACTCCCCAGAGTCATCCACTCCGAGAGTTACACTATTAAAAGTTGACTCTCCTTTTGCTCCCACAGCAAGGCAGAGAAGCCTTTATAACAACTCACTTTCACCTTCCCTGGTGTGGCAGAGTGCCAGATGCTATGTCACCCTCCTGGTGACGGCAACAAACCTTCTCCTTTTTCTCCCTCCTGATGAAGGTAGATAACCTCGATGACTTTGACCTAGAAGCCTCTCTCTCTAGAGAGCTTCCATAAGACTCACCAAGGCCACATGAGGAGCAAGCGTGTAGAAAGCTCAGAGCAATCGTGTGATCCCCTCACATACCTTCTCCCTCACACTCAAGCTCACCTTCTCCTTCCTCTCATAAACTCTAGTTTTCTTCAAAAGCTCCCTCTCAAGAGTTCCTTCAGTTATCATGTTCCTCTTCTTCACTACTACTTGAAAAGAAAAAAAAACTTTTTTTTATATTAGGCTTTAGGAAACCCTAATCATTCAATTTAGTTGTAACTGTTCATATAGTATTATTAAATATCATACAGTACGATCAGTTCAAAATTAGTTATGTCCAGTATGAACCGAGATGAACAATTCTCAAACTTGAAGCACATTATACAGTATGATCAAGATATCGTACTGGATGATCATTTTATTTTCCACTGTTTGTATGTGATGACTTATGGGATGATAAAAAATTGTCTCTGTTAATCGTCCCGTACTGTACACTTCATACAATATAAATAGTTCATTTCGAGTACATCATCCTGTATGATATGAATATCGTCCAGGATGAATAGTTAAAAAAATCATGGTTTTATCTGGTACGATCTCTGGGATGACCAAACATTATCTTTGTAGTTTATATAGTATGATATGTATCATACAGTACGAATGAAAGTCATTAATACACCATGATTTAATAGCCTGATTACGGGGATAATTTTGGCAAGATTTTAAATGATTGTACCATATGATGAATATCGTACAGTACGATTAGTTCAAATATCAAATTCAAAATCTTACCTAAATTATGCTGGTGGCTAGGGTTTTAAGATGAAAATAAATTATACAGTACGATCATAATCATACAGTATAATTAGTTCACAAACTAATTATCAGAATTAGCCGTTAAGCCTAAGTTGATGACAGATCGTACAGTATAATTAAAAATTGTATAGTACGATTAAAAATTATATAGTATGATTTTCTTTTAAAAAAAATTTATCTTCAAAAAAAAGAAACTCTCCCCATGTGTGTGTGTGCATGGTCACCCAATTTGCATACACTCTTTTGTGACAGACTCAAAAAATAAAAAATAATGAAATACAAAATACAAATTCTTTTACATCCTATTCTATCAAGTCTTGAGTCTCCAGCAGTCTTAAGCAGTGTGTATCTTACCTAAGATGTGAGTGCTCATAGAAAAAAAATAACATCTATATTTTTCAAGGAAGAATATAATAATCCAGTCAATATTATTTTTCATCATCAAAATTAGATACTAAGGATCCTGGATTGCAATAACCTCCCCCTTTTTGAGGATGTCAAATAATGTTAATTGATATGCAAAATAAATGCTATTTCTTCCTTAGCTGCCCCTCACTAGATGATGGATTTTAAAAGATGGGAGGATTTACAAACAAAATCTCTTTTTAATTTTAATTTTTTTGTTTTTTTAAACATAAACAAAGTATAACCAGATTAAAAATAACACAATATAAAAAAATATACGCATCTTAAAAAAACATAGCATACAAATGATGAGAATATAAAACTTCTCCCTCTTTTGACATCACCAAAAAGAGGAGTACACACAAACCGAAAGTAAAAATAGTACAAGAAAAAATAAACATAGAACAAGCAAAAACTACTAATAAGTTGGATCCTAATCAGGTGGTGGTGGTGGTGGCTGATAGTACTGATTGATGGATAGAAATTGGTGATCTATCGAGGTGATTTATTTACACAACCATCGCATCATTATTGTGCTGTTGTTGTTGTTGGTCAATGTGGTAGTCTAGTTGAGTTTCAAGTCGATCGAGCCGCTGAACAATATCATCCTGAGGGTAGATAGGATAGGAAGGTGTAGGTGGTGGTATCGGTGGTAGTGGAGCAGCTCTTGTAGGAGCATCTTCCCCTTCACCAGAATCAGGGTCAATATGTTCTTGCCCCTGATGGAAAAGAATATAAAATGAGGCGTCTGTGTAAAAAATAGGAAGATTATCTGGTGGAATAGGAAAGGTGAGTTGATATTTGGCGTCGAGGATATACCCTATGATATGTCCAAAGGCAATATTTTATTTGCATCAGGCACTTGGATATCTAATAGCAGCCAGGTTGTGAATGTAGTCTAAAAGATCATTTGGGCTTGATCAAGTTTGGTAGCTGACATGATTAAGTAAGTAACTATAGACAGAAGCGGGGTAATGTGTATCGATCTCTGGCTTTTGGTATAATAGATGTTTAAAGAACGTGCTGGATGATGCAGGCATTTAGAGTAAAGGTTTGGATAAGTAGTAGGTATTGGTTTGAGGGCACATTCCTAAGCAGCATATTAATAGTGATCCAATCAAACTCATTTGTGAGCAGAGACTTAGGATGAGGTCCTTTGGTAGAGAGTCCAATGTGTTCAACTAGATTGACTTTAGTGATTTTGATATTTCATTTGCAAACAAAATAGGTCAGGGTGGTGCATTTGAAATCTATCCAAAGATTTGTTAAGAATTCATATAGGAGTTCAGAGTGAAAAGGAAAGGCCAAGGTAAGAAGAAATTGGAGAGTGGTGGAGGCAAAAAAGTTCATAACCTCAAAATTTAAGGTGGCTTGGTTTAGCATGCGAGACGGGGTGATCTTAGCCTCTTTGAACTTATGGTAGGCTTTTTAATCTATGGCAGAGAGAAAATAATTATCGCCCGATGAGAGAAGGAGGAGCTCCCCTCGATCAGTCTACCATGTTTGCTTCCACCGGCCATTGGACAGAAATATTGAAGGGATGAGAGATAAAAGGAGGTTAAGAGTTAAGTGAGTTGAGCCAATTAAACCCTCTAATAAATAGATTTTTTGGATGATCATACAGTATGATAGGGATTCGTACAGTATGTTCAAGTAAATTAATTCATCTGGATGACTTGTAAAAAAAAAACAGTCAAATCATACAGTATGATCGGCATCGTACTGGATGATCTTAAGAGATTTCATTCATCTCGAGGGGTCATCAGTACGAACTTTGACAAAAAGTATCATATGGTACGAAGAGTTATTCGTACAGTATGAAATGAAACTATGATCGTACAAGTTTAAATTCATCCCAATCTAGCTTGACACATGGTTCGTACCATACAAAGAGAGAAATCATACAGTATGATGAACAATAATGTTGTACCAAATGGATTGCATGTGAATTGTGAGTGACACGTGGATCATACAATATGAGTGGTGGTTTGTACAGTACGATGTGTATATTATCAAGCAAATCTGGATCGTTGATGGAATAAAGGGCTGTGATTTGTGCATTTGTGAAGATCGTACAGTACGATCGTGTATCGTACATTATGATAGAAATAAAAGTTCAAGGTTTTGGTGTCAGTAAGATGTGTGTGAGATGATCAGGAAACCTCTTTTTTCTTAATTCTCTAATAAATAATAACAAATAACATAAGAATGGGTACATAAACAAACAGATGTAATTTTAAAAGACATAAAGAAATGCTTTCAGATAAATTTAATTTTTTTGTTTTATTTTATTTTAATTTTTTTTGGATTAAGCATGAATGTCTAGGACACCCAATTTTGTCCTCTAGGTGTTAAAGGTGTCATAAGCTAGTAGTTTTATGAATATGTTAGCCAATTGATCTCCTGTAGTTATATGGTGTCGTTCGATATCTCCCTTGGCTACATGATCTCTTATGAAGTGATGCCTAATATTTATATGCTTTGTGAAGGAGTGTTGAATTGGATTTTTAGATATGCAAATTACACTAGTGTTGTCACACATAATTGGGATGGTTCCTATAGGTAGTCCAAGATCTAAAAGTTGTTGTTTTAACCGTAAAACTTGAGCAACACAACTCCCTACTACTATATATTCTGCTTTAGTCGTAGAAAGAGCTATCAAATTTTATTTTCTACTAGACCATGAAACTAAGGATTGTCCTATGAATTGATAGGTACCATAACTACTTTTTTTATCTATCATACATCCTGTAAAATCAGAGTCTGAATACCCTAAGATTTTAAATATAGTGCTGTGTTTAGGATACCAAATACCTAAGTTCAGGGTACCTAATAGATATCTAAGAATTCTCTTGACACTAGTCATATGGGATTATTTTGGGTAAGCTTAAAATCGGGCGTAGAGGCATGCACTAAACATTATATCTGGTCTGCTGACAGTTAAATAGAGGAGTGATCCAATTATGCCCCTATACTTCTTCTGGTCTACTAACTTTCCATTTGGGTCTTTATGTAGTTGAATGGTAAAACTCATGGGAGTGTTAATGGACTTAGTATTGTCCATTTCATACTTTTTCAGAATGCCCTTGATATACTTAGATTAGCTAAGGAATGTTCCATCTTCCATCTATTTTACACTCAATCCAAGGAAGTGATTAAGTTCTCCCATCATGCTCATTTCAAACTCATCACTCATTATTTTCAAAAATTTATCACATAAGGTTTTCTCTGAAGATCCAAATAGGATGTCATCGACATATATCTGAACAAGGAGTATCTCATCTTTTACCTTTTTTAAGAAGAGGGTGGTGTCCACACTACCACTTACAAAGCCTCTATCTAATAAGAATGTGCTAAGTCTTTCATATCAGACTCTAGGTGCTTACTTTAACCCATATAATGCCTTTTTCAATTTAAATATATGGTTTGGAAATTGTGAGTTTTTAAATCTATGGGGTTGCTCAACATAAACATTTTCTTTGATTAACCCATTGAGGAATGCACTCTTAATGTCCATTTGATATAATTTAAAACCCTTAAAGCAAGCAAAGGTTAAGAGTACCCTTATGGCTTCTTGTCTTGCTACTAGTGCAAAGGTTTTCTCAAAATCTATTCCCTCAATTTTGTTATACTCCTTAGCTACTAATGTGGGCTTATTTCTTACTACTATTCCAGAGTCATTCATCTTATTTTTAAAGACCCACTTTGTTCCTTAAGTCTCTTGACTATTTCCTATACATCATTCCCAATAAATTGGTTTAGATCTTCTTGTATTGCTAGGATCCAAAATTCATCTCCTAAGGCTTAATCTATGTTGGTGGGTTCAATCATAGAGATAAATGTAGAATGACTAACTTCCTTCTTAAGTCCAAGCCTAGTTTTTACTCCTTTAGATGGGTCTCCTAGGATCAACTCTCTAGGATGACTAGAAGAATATCTCTAATCTCTAGGCAATTGCTCCTAGGTTCTACTCTATCTTCTATGACAATGGTTTCTATCTCTTAAATGACCTTGACTTCTTCTTCTTCTTTAAGATTAGGTTCAGAGATCTTATCTGATTCATTAAATACCATATGGGTAGTCTCTTTTATTACTAGGGTCCTCTTATTGAAGATTTTATAGGCTTTACCTATAGATGAATAGCCTAAGAAGACACCTTCATCATATTTAGGATCAAATTTTCCTAAGGGTGACTTGCCATTACTTAATATAAAGTATTTATATCCAAAAACATGTAAGTGGGAAAGATTAGGTGTCCTACCCTTAAGGAGTTCATAAGGTGTCTTATTAAGTTTGGGTCTAACATTCACCCTATTTAAAATATAGTAGCAGTATTCACTGCTTCTACCCAAAAATATCTAGGGAGAGTGTATTCAGCTAATATTACCCTAGAAGCTTCAACCAAGGTTCTAATATTTCTCTCACCTATTCCATTCTGCTTAAGGGTCCTAGGAGCAGAGAAGTTATGTTCTATTCCTATCTCTTGACAGAATAATTCAAACCTATCATTCTCAAATTCTCCATCATGATCACTATGGATTGTTAAGATTTCACATCCTAATTTCCTTTGAATCCAAGTGGAGAAGGTTCTAAATTCTTTAAATGACTCACTCTTATCGGTTAAGAATCTTATCCAAGTAAATCTAGAGTAGTCATCCACTATTACAAATCCATAAGTTTTCCCTCCTAGGCTAGCTATACTAACAGGTCCAAATAGGTCCATGTGAACAATTTTTAGTGGCCTAGTGGTGTTGATATCCTTGATTGAATGAAATGATGATTTCACTTATTTTACTAGTTGGCAGGCATCACATAGGTGGTCCTTAGTGAAGTCTAACTTAGGTATACCTCTAACTATGTCTTTCTAAGTGATATTCCTGAGTGTTTTCATGCTAGCATGGCATAGTCTCTTATGCGTTAGCTAAGAGTCATCAGCTATTTGTTTTAAACATAAAGGGTTTGAATTTTTAATGCAATTAAGGTCTAACATATAGATATTATTTATCCATTTTCTTTCTAACATAAGTTTATCATTTAAGCTAATCATGCATTTATTAGAATGAAACTTTATGTCAAAACCCTTGTCACACAGTTGACTAAAACTTAATAGATTATGCTTTAAACCATCAACTAATATAATATTTTTAATTACAAAATTTTTAGAATTTCCAATGATACTTGAGCCCACCACTTTCCTAGTGGTGTTGTCTCCTAAAGTCACCTTGCTTCCTGACCTGGCCTCCAGTGTCATGAACTGCTTCACGTCTCCAGTCATATATTTTGAGCAGCCGTTGTCCAGGTACCACATGATCTCACTAGGCCTTTTGTGAGAGCACCCCTATAATGTCAATCAAAGGTTAGTTTTTGGAACCCATGTGAGTTTGGGTTCCTCCTTATTCTTGAATGAATACGATGTATACATGTTATGTTATAATGGATGCTATTTAGGTCTCCACACTAGAGGTATCCTATGGTGGATTGTGTAAGTGCGGGCAATGTGACCTAACATGCCACAAGAGTAATACCTAACACCAGGAAATGGGTTCACTAACCTGTGTTGGTGATGGTGCCTCTTCCTAAGTTTGTGTGATGCATGTAATGTTGAGGGGTTGTCACATTGGACACGTAAGGGTAATGGTTTATTATTTTCTAATGCTATAACCTTTGCTCTTAAGTATTCATTTGTACTTTTATAGATTAACACTTCTAGTTTCAATGCATGCTCATTGCTATCTAGTTGACATGCAAGCTCTTCTAATTTCTTAAATACATTTTCTAGTTCAATATGTCATGACTTCAAGGAATCGTGTGCATTTGTTAAATTAACATTCTTCTTATTTAATGTGTTAAATTCATCAAATAGGGACATGTGATCTCTGTAAAATTTTGTAAGATTAACATGCATTTTCTTTAACTTTCTATACGAGTCATGAATTTTCTTAGAAATAACTAACAATTCATCATAAAAGAGTTAACATACCTCATATTGATATGATTGTTCAAGGTTATCATTAGTCATAAGACACAAATTTATTACCACCTCCTCTGCTTCTTCTTCTGATGATTCTAAAGCAGAGTCCTTCTTGTACTTTGACTTCTCCTCACCCTTATCCTTGGTGGGGTGAGTCTTCATGTTGGGGCAATCAGCTCAGAGATGACCTGGTTTCCTGCACTCAAAGCAAATTATGTCAGATATAACTTTAATATTCTTTGAACTTTTACCTTTGTTCCTGTAATTTTAATGATGTCGTTGCTTCCTTTTTAGAAAAATCTTAAATTGACAAGTAATCAAGGTTATGTCATCATCTTCTTCCACTGCAGAACTATCACTTTCTGAATTGTTAACTTTTAGAGCCACAGTTCGCTCCTTCTTCTTTTCTCTTGCATCACTTTGCCTTTGACTCACTCCTTGCTCGTAGGCAATAAGTGACCCAAGCAAATTATCAATTGAATAGCCGTTTAAATCTTTGGACACAGTTATTGCAGTTATTTTTGCATCGTAAGAACTAGGTAAGCATCTCAAAAATTTATTCACTTTTTCAGAATTAGATAACTCTCTTCCTAGTGCATGTAAGGATGTCACAATCTGGGTTAATCTAGTGTACATTTCAGATATAGTCTCGCTAGATTTCATGCGAAAGAGTTCATAATTATGCAGTAATATGTTTAGCCTAGGCTATTTAACTTTACTAGTTCCTTTGTACATGTTAGACAATCTATCCCAGATCTCCTTACTAGTATTATAAGTAGAAACTCGCATATAGTCTTCTGATTTCAATGCGTAAAAGAAACAATTCAAGTATTTTGCATTTAATTACACGAGTTACCTATCCTGATTACTCTATTTATTAAATGATAAAACAGTCTTAACCCATTCGTGAGATGAAAAGGTGTAGAGTAACCTTCTTGTACCAACATCAACATGCAATATTCTATAGATAGTAAAAACATAGACATGTAAATTTTCCAAAAGTTAAATGGTATATTGTCAAACAAGGGTGGACGAGTTATGGAATAACCCTCCGCAGTGTTACGGTTATCAAAGTGTACCATGGATCGTATGTTTCTAGGTTTTCTAAAATGCTATTTTGAAACCCCGCTCTAATATCACTTGAAAGTACGAGATGTGCCAAGAGGGGGGTGAATTAGTATTTTAAAAATAAATCCTAAACCAGAGTTCTAATTTTTAAGGATTTTTTAGATTTTTTAAAAGGATGATTTAACTAATCAAATGCAGAGGCTAATGGTTCGTTCACAATTTCAACAATGGTGGTAAAATTTTAAACCTCATAATGGAATATTAAAATTAAACATTTACTAAGTAGTTATAGCAAACATTAAATGCAAGAAAAGTAAAAAATAGAAAATGGAAAAAGTACACCAAAAATTTTTATAGTGTTTCGGTCAACCTTGACCTACATCCACTCCCAGAAGTCCTCCACTCCGAGAGTTGCACTATTAAAAGTTGACTCTCCTTCTGCTCCCATAGCAAGGTGGAGAAGCCTTTACAATAACTCACTTTCACCTTTCTCGGTGTGGTGGAGTGCCAGATGCTATGCCACCCTCCTAGGGATGGTAGTGGACCTTCTCCTTTTTCTCACTTTTGGAGAAGGCATAGAACCTTGAAGACTTTGACCTAAAAGCCTCTCTCGCTAGAGAGCTTCCACAAGACTCACGAAGGCCACGGGAGGAGCAAGTGTGTAGCTAGCTCGGAGCAACCATGTGATTCCCTCAATTTCCTTCTCCCTCACGCTCAAGCTCACCTTCTCCTTCTCAAGCTCACCTTCTCCTTCCTCTCATGAACCCTAGTTTTCTTCAAAAGCTCTCTCTCAAGAGTTTCTTCAATTACCATGTTCCTCTTCTTCACTACTCTTGAAAAGAAAAAAAAACTTATTTTTATATTATGCTTCAGGAAACCTTAATCATTCAATTTAGCTGTAAATGTTCGTACAATACGATCCAATATCATACAGTACAATCAGTTCAAAATCAGTTTCATCCAGTACGAAGGGAGACGAACAGTTCACAAACTTGAAGCACATCATATAGTATAATTTGGATATCATATTGGATGATTATTTTATCTTCCACTGTTCATACGAGACAACTTATGAGACGATCAAAAATCATCTCTAGTAATCGTCCCATACTGTACACTTCATATAGTATGCATAGTTTATTTGGAGTACATTATCCTGTATGATATGAATATCATCCAGGATGAATAGTTCAAAAAATTGTGATTTTGTATGGCATAATCTCTGGGATGACCAAACTTCATCTATATAGTTCATACAGTATGATATGCATCGTACAGTACAATGGCATTCATTAATACACCACGATTTAATTTCCTGATTATGGGGATAATTTTGATAAGATTTTAAATGATTGTATCGTATGATGAATATCATATAATACGATTAGTTCAATTATCAAATTCAAAATCTTACCTAAATTATGCTAGTGGCTAGGGTTTTTAGATGAAAACAAATCATACAGTACGATCATAATTGTACAGTATAACCGATCCACCTATTCATCTTGGATGATTCATGTGGCAAAAATGGCTGGATTATTTGAATGCAGCAAGTACAATCCATAATTACCAATCATCCTAGATGATCCACCTTTTTATCCTGGATAATCTGTATAGGCATACGGGCTGAATCCTTAGGATGATCGCCTGTGTCTAATCATCCTAGATAACTTTTGATCGTCGTGGATGATATGACTGCCTTTTTGACAAATAGTCAAGATGATAACTATTACGGCTGTTCGTCTTATTCTTTACTCAAGGATCTCATGCCTTATTCTTCACTCAAGGATTTCCAAATCTCATTTCTCTCTTTCAAGCTCTCAATTCTTAGGTATGGCTAGTGGTAAACAATCTCGTGACCTCCAAGGCAGCTCTTCCAGGAGTGCTGTTGATCCCAGTTTTATTAAAGCAGTGGATGAAGAAGCTTACACCCGTTACAAATCTGCTGTTATCAACCCTTCAAAGATCATCAATAAATCCACTCTGAACTTTTAGGTACTACACCTATTCACTAACTTAACTCTTGGATTCATTTTTACTCTTGCCTTCCCTTTCAACTCCAAACTCATATTCAAATTCTTTGCCAGCCTTCGCCTTAATGCTGATTTTACTGCTTTGCAATCTTATGTGAATTAAAGGCTTGTAGAGATTACCTATCAGATTTCTATGAATTTCTTCACTTTTACACCACTGAAGACAAACTATATATCTTAGTTTCTAATCTTAATTTCAATTGGACCCATGTTAATAATATTCTTAGGGAAACTAATGTTCAATTTTATGATTCCACTATCAGTACCTTAATCAATGATGCTTGGACCATCCAACACATCCTTCATAACTCAATTATTCCTAAAGCTGGGGACCTGATTCACATTACTCCCATCCTTTCACTCACCACCTACTACATCATAACCAACCAATAATTTAATGTAGCTGATCTTATCATTCGATATATTAAACATTTAACTTGCATTAGGGATCTAAGCCACAAAAGAAAGCCAAACTTAGCCCTAGGACATCTAATTGCCTATGTCCTTGAATTAAAAAATAACCTTCAATTCCATGCTCCACCTGATTACCACCTTTTTCCACACCCTTCACAATACTCATCATCACCATGGGCACGAGGCGCCTGGTGAAGAAGAGGATGGTCCTATTCCTGTACCTGCCCCAATCAGCCAGCAACCTCAGATTGATCAGCTGGTTCAGGGTTCGATTAGTGGGAGGCTAGGTTTGAGTCCTATATCACTGAGCAGTAGTGATAATATATAGAGGATATTGCTCGATTTAAAAACTATGCCATCCAGCAGCAACAACAGTATGGCCGGGATATGGCCTGGTTTGGCAAGCAGTTTGCCTCTCTTTCCTGATACTTTCAGCCACCACCACCTCCAAATGATCAGAGTTCTTCCTTCTACTCTGTTAGTTATTGTGTTTATGTGTTTGTACTGGACTTTATTTTTGTACTTTATTCTATTTTAGTGTTTTTCTTTATTCCTCCTTTTAGTAATGTCAAAAGGGGGAGTAG
The DNA here is from genome assembly GCA_019925795.1 of Dendrobium chrysotoxum. Classification (NCBI taxonomy): domain Eukaryota; kingdom Viridiplantae; phylum Streptophyta; class Magnoliopsida; order Asparagales; family Orchidaceae; genus Dendrobium; species Dendrobium chrysotoxum. Next base: position 5,328,004 of record CM034310.1, read on the forward strand.
TTATTATCTACTTAGTTTATTGCTTAATATGTCATTTGCTTATATCTTAGTGGAATTTATCTTGTTCTATTTATGTTCTATCTTTTATGTTTTTTGTTTTATTTTTTGTGTCTCTTTAAAAAAAAAAGAGAAAAGAACAAAAACAAAAATTTTCCTTGCTCTAAAATTTTTTCAGCAATGTTTGCCATTATCAAAAAGTGAGAGATTATTGTAAATCTGGGCCCAATTATAGTGATTTTGATGATAACAAATATTACTGGTTCTTTACTACTGCTATTCTTATTTATCTATTTTGTTTGCCCTGCTCACTAACCTTTCAGGTCCATAAGTTCACTTGGAATGTCAATCAGCTTAAGATCAGGTAGATTAGGATTGAGTCAATCTATAATTTCTATTCCAATGCATCTTTTACGTTTTATTGAGTCAAATATATTGTGATGGATCTTGAAGCTAAGTAACCTTGCATACACACACTCAGGGGGAGAAATTTGGTGAGTTAGAGAGTTTTCTATTTTTTGATCATATCGTACAGGATGATTCTAAATGTCATAGACGATCAGTTAAAAATAAAAACCCTAATTATGGCATCCCTAATAATTAAGTTTGCTTAAATATTTATCTTATATGATTTATATCATATAGGACGACCAGTACAAATTAAAACATATAGTCGCCAATCATAATTTAGGTAAGATTTTATAATTCAAAATTTGTTCTTATCGTACAGGATGATCCATATCATCCTGGATGATTCATGTCAATCGTACCTAAAATGACCCCTTAATTAAGAGACTAATTATGGTTAGATTGATCAATCACATCGTACAAGATAATCTATTCGGATCATCCCAGACAATCCTTTTTATTTCGTAGGACGATCTCCTATCGTCCAAGATGAAAACCATAATTTTCTTCTGATCGTCCAGGTGATCATCCTGGATGTCCCGAGAGGTTTACAGGATGATGTGTTGATTTCCACCCATCTTGAACTAATCGTTCCAGGGATCATCCTGGATGTCCTGAGACTATTGCGGGATGATCTGTCGATTGCCAACCATATTAAACTAACTGTCCTGCATGATCAATCAGATTGGTGGATTGTAAGGTTGTATGCCTACTCCAAGAGGGAGTAAAAGGATTCCCGGGTTCTCTACCTTCACTAGGAGGGTGAAAAAGGATTTTTAGGTTCTCTGCCAACTCCAGGAGGGAGTAAAAGGATTCAAGGTTCTATGCCTCACCAGATTGGTGGAAAGATCTTGTAAGTGCTTCTTCACCTTGCTGTGGGAGCGAAACGAGATTCACTTCTATTTAGTATAATACTTGGAGAGGGAGTCTCCAAGGAGTGGACGTAGGTCAAGTTGATCGAGCCACTATAACTCTGATGTGTTCTTTCTTATTATTTTTTGGTACTTTAATTTCTATATTTTTCTGTAATTAAATCTATGATTGAAAACTTTGATTTTGTTAACTACTTTCGTACAAGTTGTTTATTTTAAAATGTTCAAAAAGATTTCAAAAAGATTTTTAATTTCTCATTTTGTTAAAGAAATTTTTAAATAACTAATTCACCTCCCTCTTGGTTAGCCTCGGGACTAGTTCTTTACAGTTTAACCACCCTCACGAACTTTTAATATAGTTTTAAAAATATTTTAGATTATCTTTCAATATATATTTTAAATAAATAATAGACTTCAGAGCTACTAAAATATCAAGAGTACTAAAAATAAACTCATCAATAAAATCTCTTTCATTTTATCATATTATATATACATGATCTACACTATAATATATGGTTATAGAATAGAGAGGACAATAAAATATAACCAAAGCTAGTCATGAATACACAAAAAATTAAAATAATGAAATACCTACAGACTCAGATCAGATCATGAAGTGCTAATCAATAGGCTCCTTCCTTTTCCCAAATATTGAAAACCATAAGTAAAACTATAGTGAGCTAGAACAACTCAGTAGGCTACGAACACTGATCTAAATTTCCAAATTATTTCTTTTTATTAAACATTTTTAGAATTTTGAAATATAGTTAAATTTTGTATAATAAATTACTATGTTGAGCAAGTAATAAGAGCATAAAAGTTCCCCAAAGATTAAAATAATAATAATGAGCATTTAACTAAACTTAAATTCATATCATAGAATATAACATAATAGTTTTCTCTAGGCCTGATTAGAATCTCAAAGGATTCTAGTCCCTTAAGATTCCCTTTGTGCTTATAGCACAAGAGCATGGCTTATAACCACCAGACCATGACTTTTTAGCCACGAGAATATGCCTAATAAGCACCTGATTCCTGGTCACATGTAAAATCTCAAAGAATTTCAACCCCTTATATCTCCCATCAGACATTTTTTTATATCAAATAATCACATAAACACATATTTCATCTAATGGTAGCAATTTAAGTATAATAAGACATATTTCAAAATTGTATAATTTTTTATAACGGTAGGCAATAAAAAATCCTACTTAGTAAAAATGTACACTTTAAAAATATAACTAAATTACAAAAGATTGTGTAAAATATTATTTTATGACTTTAATCATACTATAACACTATGTTTTAAGGTTTGGATAATTTTTTAATCTATAAAAATTGACTAATTTTCAAAACCCCTGGTATAGATTTTTAGAAAATATCAAAAATATTTAGAATCTCAATCTCTATAACATATAAAAAGTTATGCGGTGAATATTTTTCTAGTGTAAAGTTTTCCTAATTTTTTAATAACAAAAATATAAATTCAATTAGAAAATTTATAAAAACTTCCTATTTTTGAAAATTGAGATGTGTATAATGTGACCTACCTAGAGCTAAATTTTTTTTTTGAATTAGGCCAATAGCTAAAATGGTCGGAGTGACCCATAATCCCTTCCTCTCTCTTAAATCCTCTCTCCTCTCTCCTACTCGACAATTATTATGTTCAAAATTAATAGTGGATTTAAAATATATTTCAAATAAAAATAATGGCCCAGCATTAGGGTGCCATCATTTAGCACTAGAATACTAGTTAAATTCCAAAAATCAAAGACTATAATGTTAAAATTTCATTATTCAACACCTAGGTGCTACTACAGCGCTGCGGCACTCGAACACCCAACATTTATGAGCTCTAGTGGGTAAAATTTTAGATTTCACCAATTCCAAACCCCTAGGACACATTCTAAAACACATGGAAACCTTTTTGCATACACTAAAACACTTCCAAAAACATGCAAATGGGTTAAAAATATAAAAAAAATATTTATCTTTTTTATTTTAGTTCAGAATAGGTAGAACTGAACAGTAAATTTATAGATATCATAACTCTCCCCTCAAAAAAATTTCATCCTTGACATTGCAAAGCTCATTTCTCAGATCATAAAAATAGATTAGGATACAGATGTCTCATCTCAGATTCTTTTAGCCAAGAAATTTTCATTCAGTTCTATTCTTCCAATGAATTTTAGCTATTTGAATCTATTTATTTCTTAACTATCTGACATCATAGGCTAGAACCCTCACCGATTATTCCTTGTATCTTAGATTAGGATATGCCTTAATGTCTTCTGCTGATATCCTATTTTCATAATTAGATATCCATTTCCTTTGAAGTCACACATGAAATATATTATGAATTTCGAACATGTAATTTGGCAGCTTCCCTAGAGGTAGACTGCCTAATCCTCTTAACTACTTCAAAGGGTCCAATGTACCTTGGACTCAACTTTCTTTCCTTGCCAAATCTACTTATACCATTCATCAGTATGATCTTTACATATACAAAATCTCTAGTTTGACATTTTATAGCCAATTTCTTAGCATCAAACTACTATTTCCACCTGTAATGTACAACTTTCAATCTATCTCTGATCAAATAGATATTTGTAGTAGCATCATTAACCAAGGCTGGTCCAATCAAATGCCTTTCGCCCATCTCTATCCAAGATAGTAGTGTACGATACTTCTTAGACAATCATTTCTATTTTGCAATTGGATGTGTTTATTGTGGTTTGGGCTCGAGCTCGAGGAAGGAATTTTGCAAATGGGAGAATTCTTGGGCTTCAGAGTCTAATTTTTCTTTCTTATTTGTTTCAATTTTTAATTTAAATTCTAGGATCTAGGTTTTTATTTAACTATTATTAGTCACATGTTGTTTCCTTCATCAGATATTTTTTATGTTTCACTCAATTATTTTCTTTGGTGCGAATGAACTCGAGCTATACCTTCATTTTACCCTAAAAAAAGCTATCGATGAACAACAAACTTCTCAACCATATTTAGTTATTAATTGAGTAAATTTATAGAAGGGTTCATTCATTAATTAAATAACCATCAAACAAGCTCTAGCAAAGTTGAGTAACTTATCCAATTTATTAGTTCATTTGCAGTCATTTTCATGAACAAATAGCTTATTCATGTCCCTTTATCTGTTGGTTAGGATCTTTGACTGCCAACTAAGAGGTCTTGGGTTTGAGTCACCTTCAAAGGAGATTTAAGACCCCAAAAATAATCAAACTCCATTCTATTTAGCTCCTAAATAGAATGGGAAAAAGAAATTATTCTCTTTGGGAAATTTAAAAAAAAAATGATCATCGTCATCATATTCAAACCATTGATAATAAGTGATACTTTCTTTCCCCAGAGAGATATATCATTTATCAATATGTCTTTGAATATGAAATTAATGACAGCACATCTAGATTATCGTAACTAAATATTTGATCAAACATCATTTTTATCCTCTAGGATCATATGTAGTTCTTTCATAAATTTAACTACAATAGTCATGATAAAATTTATAGTTTTATAATACTAACCTATTAGGGAATGATATTTTCACCAATCAATATAATATATTATTCATAATGATGAGTTTAACTACAAAACTAAAAGAAATTTAAAAAGATTATGTTCAAATTTTTCTAAGGAAATTATTCTCAATATTTTTTTATCCTTCAAAAAAAATTGCTTTGCACTTTTCAACAAAGCTTGCAAATAATTACTTTCTTCATTAAAGTTATATAATTCTTTTTATTAAAGTTAAATAACTCACTTATTTAAAGTCATGTAACTCTTCTCCCCTCTTTTCGAGTATAAATACCCCTTCATAGGTGGATGAGCTTGCACCACTCTTTTTTCTAATCTTTTCTCAAGAGAAATATTTTACTATCCTGAATAAGTGGTATCTTCTAAAGCTCCAGTATCCCTCTCTTTAGAGATGTGTTACTCTTGCTCCCTTCTCTTCTCCACCTCTTCTCTTAAGATATGCATTCCATTATCTTGAATATATAGTATCCCTTTTTAAGCTCCAGTATCCCTCTCTTTAGAGAAAGAGTTATTCTTGCCTCCCCTCTATTCTCCACCTCTTCTCCCAAAAGATGCATTTCAGTGTTTGAATAGGTGGTATCCTATTTCAAGCTCCAATTCTTCTCTCTTTAGAGAATAAATTGCTCTTGTCCCATTTTCTTCTCCACTTCTTCTCTCAAGAGAGACATTCCACTATCTTAACCCTTTAAATCTCTAGTGCCCCTCTCTATGGAAAACAAGTTGCTTTTATCCCCCTTATATTCCCAATTTCTTCTCTCAAGAGAGGCATTCCCTTACCTTGAATAGGTGCCATCTTTTTTAAAGCTCTGGTGCCCCACTCTTTAGAGAACAGGTTGCTCTTCATACAGAGTTGTGAGTGATACTTAGGATATATATCTTGATGGAAAAACTTTCATCTTTTTCTTTAAAAAAAGTTAACTAACTCTATTTTGAGATATTTTTTATCATATTTTAAAATTCCAAATTTTCTCTCGATAGGTAGGTAACCATTGCAAAAAAATATTATAGTGTTGGATGTAAAAATAATGTTGATGAAAATATTTCAATTCAAAGAGTTTTATCTTCAGATCCTTACATTAATATTTTAGATTAAAAAGATAATAAGTTTGAATTCAATAAAGATATTTTAAATTTATTTAAGTTAACATTATATAAATTCAATAATTTTGTATATGACTTTGAGATATTTATATGAGCTTGACTAATATTTTCTTTTAATTTATTTGAAATAACAAATAACAAATTTTTATGTATGAATAATTCTGATTTATGAACTTGCCCTCCCAGAGGAAACAAAATCATTTATACATCTTTGAGAAATTGTCCCCCAAGTTAGAGAAACCTTATTAGAGAAATTTATAAATTATGTAGCTTTTAGCCTTATAAGATTTTTTATGAATAAAAAAAATATATATCTTATAAAGCTTTTAGCCTTCTAAGGGTTTTATGCACATGTACATGTTGAAGCTTTTATCCTTTTAAAGTTTTTGGCTTACTTGTATATTTTAATATTTATGCCTTCTAAATTTTTTTGATAATTTTATACCTAATAAGTTTAATGCCTTTTGAAGTTTTAGGTGTACATATACCTTTTGAAGGTTTTTGCCTTGTGATATTTTACATACACATTTTCCTTCTAAAGCCTTTCCCTTTAAAGATTTTTGGATAATCTTGAATCTTCTGAGACTTTTTACCTTTTGAGATTTTTGAATAAGTAGAGACATGTAATTTTATGAGGCTTTTATTCTTTTAAGATTTTTATGTACATATACTTTTTTTAGGCTTTTAGTCTTCTAAGGTTTTTAATGTATATGCACCTTCTGAGGTGTATTCTTTCTGAGATTTTTGAATAATTCTACCCCTTATGAGGTTTTATCTTCTAAGATTTTTTGTACACAGTTTCCTTCTGAGGCCTTTATCTTTAATTTTTTTTGGATAATCTTAACGTTGTAATCTAGGATCCCAAACTTGTGATTTTGATGGTAACAAAGATAATTATTTGCCTTTTGGTTTCTCCTAGCATTTGTATTGTATATCCATTTTTTGTATACTAACATTTCAAGTGCATCATTCCCCATGCAAAAAGTTTCAGAGCTCAAGATTGGAGAGAATAGAAAAATATTTTAAAAGAGTCTATAGTTTTATATTTATTTATTTTTATATTTTTTGAGTTAAAGTCCTGTAAGAGGTGTATGCTAACTTAGTGACTGTGCACACACATAGAAGAGAGTGAGAAAATTGAAGATATGAAAACAATTTTTGAATAGTTAATTATATAATTAATATTTTTAAATTAATCATACTATACGAACGAGATCGTGCTATAAAATCTGTTTAATATGAAAACCCTAACCGCCAATCAGATTTAGGGAAGTATTTAAAATTTTGAATTTTAAACTGATCGAACTATATAATATTTGAAAACTTACCTAAATTAATTCCTATGATTAGTCAATCAAATTAAGGTTTGATTAATATTTTAAATCATATAGTACGATGTCAATCATATTGGATGATTGGCAGAGATAATTTGTAATCATCCTAGTGATTATCCTGGATGAAAGCTTAATTTTTGAACTAATCATATAGTATGATGCCAATCATATCAGATGAATGGCAGAGAAGATTTCAATCATCCCGTAGTTTATCCTGTACTATCTGAAGAACATTGAACTAATCATAGTGTACGATCCTAATATCATACTGTACGATAGATATAAAAAACTTGAATAGATTGTACTGAAATTGTTCAAATCATACTATATATAATAAACTTTAAACTAATTATATTGTATGAACCTCGATCATACTATACAAACAGTTTCGAATAAATTAAAATTTTAGGGTTTTTTTTAAGCCTTATTAGACTCTTGAGAAGTCTTTGGCTGTTCAAGCAATTCTATGAGAGCTTTGTGAGGTCTAAGAGCTTGGAGAGGGAGAAGGAGAAGTTGTGTGAGAGAGTTTACGTGGTTGCTCCAAGTAAGCATCTGCCTTGATTCCTCCAGGTGTCTTTGTTGGTCTTTTTGGTAGCACCAGGGAGAAAAGCTTCAAGGATGAAGATCAAGATTATCTTCCTTCATTAAGAAAGTGAAAAAGGATTCCAGGTTCTCTACCTTCACTAAGAGGGTAAAAAGGGATTATCAGTTTGTTGCCTTCATCAAGAGGGTGAAAAAGCTTTAAGATTCTTTGCCTCATTAGGAGGGTAAAAGGATTCCAGTACTCTTCCGCACCAAGATGGTGGAAGAGATTATTGTAAGGGCTTCTCTGCCTTACTTTGGGGTTAAAGGTTTAGTACAATACCAAGAGTGGAGAACTCCAGGGAGTAGATGTATGTCAAATTTTGATCAAACTATTATAAATTCTGGTGTGCTCATTCTACTTTACTTTTTGCACTTTAATTTTTTCTATATTTTTATTTTCTTGCACATTTCTTATTCTTGCAAATCTATGTGTTGATTATCAAGTTGTATTTGATTTGATTCTTATTAGAAAAAAAATTTAAAAATAAAATAAACAAAAATATTTTGTCATTAATATTTGTTACAAAAATTGAAAAGAGCAAAATTACATTTTTTTTATTATTAAGTTCTTCAGCTTGCATTTATGATTGGTCATTGAGAAAATTTTTAAATAACCAATTTACCACCCCCCCTCCCCCCCTCTGATTGTGCTCAGGACAGCTCAACAAGGTTTAACAACCTCACTTGAACTTTCACTTAAACCTTTTGATGCTTTTATTTTCTAAGATTTTAAAATGAGTGTAGACCTTATCAATCATTTACTCTCATGGATTCTTTCTAATGAGGACCCTTCGATTACTAACTTCCTTTCAAGGCTACCTTATGGGCATGCCTTCTTGGGGTTATGAGTGGAGACCCTGTTTTTCACTTTCCCTTATGAGATTTTTCTTGTGAGGACCCTATCCACTATCATCTTCCCATTGAGACTTCCTCATGGGCATTCCTTCTTGGGTTTTTTGTTAAAGTGTTACTTGATGATATTAACTTACATAAAAGAGATTGGAAGAAATCCACTAAGGATGTTCGATCATATTCGAGGTTGTTTATCAAAGTGTTACTCAATAATGTTAACTTATATGGAAGAGGTCAGAAGAAATCAACTTAGAATGTTTAAACTATTCGAGATTGTTTATAAGAGTACTATTCAATGACATTAATTTTTGTGGAAAAAGTCAAATTAAACCCTCTAGGATGAATGACACATATATCCCAAATCAAAAGTAAATATTCATATATTTTTAGACTGTTACTATCTTTTTTAGATTGAGACTTTAACCTGCCTAAAGAATACAAATAAAGCTGGGGACTATGTAGACTATGAGATTCACTTAAAGCCCTTCTGTATTTGTTGGAACTGTATGAAAGATGGTTATTATAAAGACTATCATGGAAGCACAAAATATTGGAGACTTATTTGATCACAACCATGTTTAGGATTTCAATATAAATATCCCTTTGAGGTTACAACCAAGGTTTCCCCCTAAGCCCAAAGTTATTTTACATAAAATTGATATAGCAATGGTTCATGATTGAGAGCAGATAGAATAATGTTGGTTTGTTATTGTAGTGAGGATGCCCTCAATATTGATGGACTTCTTTTATACCTGATAATGTTTCATGATAAAGGGACTACCTGTAATAACCTAAAAGTGTGAAATAAATTTATTTGAAATATATAAAAATTCTAAAGAAGAACACTATGGTACTAAACAACTAATAGTGTTTTTATATATATTTATTATAAATATTTTATCTCGCCTCATCGCCTCCCTTACTTGGTTGCTTGGTTAGGAAGAAATTGAAGGAGAAGAAGAAGAGAAAGGAGAGAGAAAGGTCTTTTGTCATATTTTCCCACCATTCATGTTATGAATTTTATTCTATTCGTTGTAAGTAACTATCTTCTTACTTCTTATTTTGATAATTTTAATTTCTATGAATTTAACTCTCCTAAATTTGCCAAAAAATATATTATATCATTATTTTATAAGTTTTCATTGTATAACTTTTGATATGTTATAGATTTGATCATTCTAAATAATATCATATGATTTTATTACATTTTTATCAGTTAAATATATGCACAAAAATTTTTAGGTAAAATGAGCAGGAAAAAAGATTGACTAGAAACGGATTGAAAAGTCTTATATTATGATTTAACATGATAAGACTAGAAGGTAATATGTATTAAAATGCTTGATATAATTGAGTTATGTAAGAATGTTTGATACTACTCTGGATTTGATATGATATATGGATATAATGTACTGATTGATATTAGTTATATGATATGATAACATCATATAATATCCTCAAGATCCAAGTGGTCTACTAACGGGAGTCGATGAATGGGATTCATAACGAGTTGAAGATTGATTAGGAGTTATAAAGAATCGGGGTGATTGATTCATGTGATTCAAGGGGTGTTATAAGGAGTACACTGATTAAGAGTCAAAAGGGGAGACTGATTGAGAGTTGTAAGTGCAGGAGCAAGAACCCCTCTAGATACCCTCTTTTGAATATATATTGTTACTGATACTACTATTGATATTGACTCTGATTACTGATTTTTATATTGATATTGATTATTGGTACTAATATTGTTACTAGTATAATCTTGTTGTTTATACTAAATATTGTTATTAATATTGTGACTATAACTGATAGATTGATGTGAGTTGAATGGATGATAAGATTGAATGAAATTGATTTGGTGATAAAGATCAACTGACTAATTGATTGAGTAGAGTTTATAATGAAAGAATGAAATAGAAATGACTATGATATGATATGATATAGATTGATTATTTATATAAATAATCTGTATATATTTATCGATGCATATTTTTTTATATGATTTATATTGATTTCTATTGTAAGATTATGGTTACTTGCTACGCTATGTGCTCATTACGTAGTTTTACATGATTTCATGTAAAGGTAAAGATCCAATGATATGAGGCTTTGAACAGGATGCATAATTCTTTCTGTTATTCATAAAAAATTGATAAGCTCTAGTTAAATGGCTAAAATGAAAGATAGATGTAATTTTTTCAATATAGATCCTGGGGAGTGACACTACCTCACTAGAATCATGCTCAAGATATTTACATAAATAACCCTTAAAGGTTATGGAAAATGTTTCCCCAAAGCTAAGAATCATTTTCCACAAACGTCGCCAAACTAGTATGTGTTAAAAAATTTGAGTCGGTAGAGTGTGTATTTAATGTCTCAATGTTGTACAAAAATTTAACATACACAAGTACAAGAACTAAGATTATAAAATTTTTACGTAGCAAAACCCAGAAAGAGAAAGAAACTATGGATCCTAGCCCAAATGAAAAATTCACTATTTATTCAATGATACAAGAATCCTTCATTCCTTATAGTTGAAGAAGAAGATGACTATTTGAGAATATAATGTTTGATTTCTCTTATGGGGTTAATAGAAATCAAGTGTTCACACATGAACAATTAACACCCAACAGTAAAACTTGATTTTCTCAAAAGAGATTATAGAAAATAGGTGTCCATAGGCGGATAACTATACTAAATAGTACGGTTAAATCTTGTCAGAATTTTATTGACAATTATAATTACTGATGTTGATATTCGATAATGATGGTGATTATCGATGGTAATAGCTAGCGATGATCGTCTGTAGTGATAGAAAGAAAATATAAGAAAGCTAATTTATTCTCTCCCATCTTCTCCTCATGTGGGGAATGAGGATCTATTTATTGGATTTTTGGTATGGGCAGTTTGATAATATGAATCAGAATCCAAAATACTCCATTATACGATATATATCGATTCCCTTGATCATAAAGAAGATTTTTTAGCATTTAAGTGCTTTAATGATGTCATAATTGAGAGATATTGGGCTCGTTGTATTTGTCTCATCGATCCACTTGATTTAAGTATAAGCATGTCAAATTTGGAGTTTAAATGATCATGATTTTAATTTCAAAAGTTTCCTATTCAAAGATTGTCTTGAGATTCATGCATATTATATGAATTTGTTGGAGTCATATCAATTCATAGAATACTTAAAATTTTAAGTAAAATAAAAAATAACATTATCCTAATCCTCTTTATTGTAATACGTTTTCTAAATTCAGTGTTTTGGGTCCCAATACTTCATCAATGAAATTTGATTGTTATTTTTTTCACATCTTTTTCGTATTAGGACTTCCTTATCTCTTCTTGAACTGTTGATTAGATTCTAAATGCTAAATCTAATGGTACCGTAGTGGGATACTACTTCTAGATTCTAACATGGTTATGGATTTTGCTGGTCCCTTACCTTTGCGTGATGAGAATTTTGGGGAGCTCTAGGCTGTTTTCTATGGGATTAAATTATGTATCTCTTTGGGTATTATCACTCTCAGTATTGAGGTTGATTCTACCTATATTATTCAATGCTTAAATTCTATGGAGGATGTTGTTTGCAATGCTAATCTTTTTATTTATTGAGGGAAATTAAACTGTTAATGATATTTATTAATGCCTCCTTCTCTCATGTGTTTAGGGAGGGGAATTCTTGTGCGGTTTGGCTTGCTAATTGAGGTTGTAATTTGGAGCATCTCACTAATTTTGCTTATAATAACTTGCCTACTAATTTAAAGGGGCTTATTAGATTGGATAAAATTGGTACCCCTTATGTTAGAATTTAATGTGTTTGGGTTGTTGGTTCTTATTTTTTTCTTTGTGGTTCCCTCAATTTTGGTTTACTGGTGGTGTTGCTGGATTAATTTTGCTGGTGCAGTCTGCTTCCCTTGGTGAGTGGTTGTTTGGGCCGACTCTTTTAGGCCTCTCTTGTTTGGTCTTTTGGCTCTAATTCTTATTTCTTTGGTTTTTTATGGTTTGAGGGGCTTTTCTTTCCTTTAGTGTTCTATTCGATCCGTTGGTTGGTTTGCTTTTGAGGTTTTTCAGTTGGGGTATTTACTATCTGTCATTCTTTCTATGTGTTGCTTGGTGAACTTTGATGTGCTTGTTATGGAGGGCCTTGAGGTGTTGCTGGTGGGGGTTTTTTAGATCTCTCCTATCTTTAATTTTGTGGAGTGGTGCTTTTTTTCCCTGGATCATCTATTTTACTGAGTTAGATAGGTTTGGTGGCTCTATGTTTCATTATCCTGGTACTCATGTGTTTAGGGACCTGAGCTATATTACGGGGTTTTGCAGCACCATGTTAAGTTTGTCTTGTGGTATTCTTGCTATTGGGAATTACATGTCGGATCATGTCTTCACTGTCAAGTGGTCTCTTGTTATTTTTTGTGGTTAGGTGCTTATCCTGTTTGTTGTTTGGACTTGTTGTTGCTGGTGGGTGTTGCCTTCCGAGAGGTTGGGGATCCTGCTTCTATTGTGCTTGGCTCTGCCTCTCATATCTCTGGCAACATTTGTCTATGGTTTCTTTGCTGTTGGTATGGATTGCCTCTAGTTTGGCATTTATTATTGTGCTTGGAGGCTGTGGTATCCTGCTGTTTAGTGGATATTAGTTTGGTGATTGGTAATATTTGTCTTAGCTTTATTAGAACCTGTCTTGTTGATAACTGCTGGGATTGCTCTACTAGAATCTATTTTGATTTATTTTATGTCTATCTTGGGCTTCATCCCTTTTTGCAGAATTTTGGTTTTGCAGGTATTAGTAGAGAGCTCGCTATGGAGGGGAAGATGGTGTTGGTTGCTGCTTTTTCGTTCTCTCCTTATTTTGGGTGCTCGTCCTTGTGCACCAGAGAATATACCGAAGGCTTTTTGTAATTTTGCTTAGTAGGGACCTCGACCTCTTAGGTTTTTTGTTTTGCTTTTTTTTTATAGCTTGTTCGAGCAATAGTGAGCTTGAGGCCTCTTTAAGGACCGTGTAAATTTTTTCCTGAATTAACGCGTAGGCCCCTTATGGGGTTTCTCCTAAAAAAGAATAAAAAATAAAAAAAATAAAAAAATAAAATACTATGCCCCGAAGTCATCTCAGCCCTTAAACTACTCCATCAGTCCTAGCCTTTCACTCAAAATTAGCTACGGACCCTTCGAATTTATAATAGTGAAGAAAAAGAAATGATACCCAATTCACTATTATAATATTTTTCTTATTTTTTTATAATGGGTGTAATATAAATGTTATATATATATATATATATATATATATATATATATATATATATATATATATATATATATATATATATAAATTAAAATTAAATTAAAATAATATTTGATCTAACATGTCTTCTTTTTTAACAAATGTATAGTTTCGATGGATTTGTTTTAGCTTAATAAATAGCCTAATGGACACTGGCCTACCATTGTACCAACGTAGGTGCAGAATTTAAGTAGATAAAAATTGGAAAATATGTAACTCATCTTGATTTTTTTTGTTGAGATCTTTAGCTACCAACTAAGTGGTATTAGATTCAATGCTTACGTATGTGATATACGTAAGAATTTGTCCTAATGGCCTAAATGTCTAAAAAAATGGAATATATTTTAAATATAATAATTATATATTTTTTATGGAGTAAATATAATTAAAATTTAAAATTATTTATATGAATATTAAAAATTAATTTTTATAATTTAGAAGTTATGCAAAAAATTGCCCTATTTTCAAAGGAAATTTCCTTATGTTTCTATCAAAAAAGACTGTTGTCTTAAGCTGTGCCACTCAAGAGAAACCAAAGTAGGGGGAGAGGGAGAGAGAGATGGAGGAAGGAGGAGAGGAAATGAATGTGGGGCTTCTTATGAGAAATAGGGAAGAAGAAGAAGAAGAAAAGTACAAGTTGAGGAAGAGAGTGTGGATCGAGTCAAAAAAGCTCTGGAGAGTCGCCGGCCCGGCCATCTTCAGCCGAGTGTCAACATACAGCATGATTGTTATAACTCAGGCCTTCGCCGGTCATCTCGGTGACCTTCAGCTTGCTTCCATGTCTATCGCCAATAACGTCGTCATTGGATTTAGTTTTGGTCTCTTGGTATGCCAGTTCTTCTTCTTCAAATATTCTGAATAACTTGGTTAGCCATTTTAATATGTGAATAATTAATTTATAACTAATTTTAATAAGAATTTGATCAAAATATATTGCATCATTTTTTCCCTTCATCTCTGCCATCATATCCTTTTTAGCTTTATTTTCAGCAATTTCGTGTAATCTTTCTATTTGCTAAATAAATTTCTTTTAGATGTTCAGGGTTCTTCTGCATTTATTATGGTAATTGTAGGATGTCTCTCAACTACATCATTTGAATGATATTTTGCTCTTCATTTTTTTAAGTGAGAATTAAGGAAATTTATAGTAGATGAGCTACATGAGAAGTATATAAGAAGACTCAGTATACAAGATATTATGGTGAGAGCTTGTCTATTAGTTATTCATAGTGGGTGAACTATTTTTTTAGGTAGAGGTAGACCTAAAAAGACTTGGTTAGAAATTATTAGAAATGACCTTGTTTTAATAGATTTAAATGAGAATTTGATCCTTAACAGAACAAATGGAGAAAAAGGATTCATGTAGTCCATCCATGTAGTGGGATAAAGGCTTATTGTTGTTGTTATGGGTGAACTTTGCGTATGCTTTTAATTTACGAGGAGTAATTTTGATTAGTTCTTATAATAAGAACCCCAAGATGAATGTCTTCTAAGCTCCCAGGGCCATGTTATTTGCATTCTTAATTTTGATCTTATAGCTCCTCTTGGCTCCAATAATGAGACGACAAATGAAAATATTTTAATATATTATAGCCTTCCAAATAAGACGACAAATAGAACTATTTTAATTTAGGCCCCCCCTGAATAAAATTTCTGGCTCCACCACTGGATAGGTCAGTGCCCTGGACTAGTAGTCTAGATCTTCTAAAGAGTGACTTAAACCAATAGGCAACTTTTTTTTTTTTTTTTTTGGAGATTTAGGCCAATTTTAAGACAAAGTCACACACACATCACATACACAAAACTCAAACTCAAGAACTCTCGCTTGGTAGCCAAAGCTCCCAACCAACGGGCCTAGGTGAGCTGCATAACTTCCTCAATCCTTTACGGAAGTTCAATATCCAAGTACTAGTGGTTTGACATAATTCATCTCCGGTGTAACTTGAGGAGTTTTTGTTGTAGGCATTTCAAAGTATTAGGTGAATTTAAGCTTGATAAGTTTGTAGTTATAGGCACTTAAACATGTTCAAGATTGTTGATTTGTTGAACTCAATTTCGACACTTATGATAATTTGGTAAATCTAATTTTGATGAATATGAGTGTATTATTGCCATGATAACAAATTGTTCATTGATGAATAAAAAGTTAATAATCATAATTTAACCGGTATTCCTTTATGATTAACATTTTGAAATATGTTATTCATTAGAATAATTGTGTAATCAACTTAATAATTATAATGTTAATTTAACATAATTTAACTTAAATACTTTATAGTATAAATAATCATTGAAGGGAATTCATAAGAAATTTATTCATATAAAATAGATGGATAGCATTGAAACAGTAAAAAATAAAAATCTCATTAGAGACTCCAATCACTATTTAACACTTATGTTGTGGAGACATTTGATGTAGTTCGTGTTCACATTGAGCCTCAAATATGAAACATTAGCTAAATTAAAATAAATTTATGTAAAATATAACAAAATCACTATTAATCAGTCTAGAGTTCTTCAAGTTTAACCAATTTAAACAATTTTTTCACTTATTTTCTTAGTTCTAAATTATATTAATTTAAAAACAAATATGATGATTATTTGTGAATTTAAATTTTTTTCTCTAAATTCTATTAGACAAGAATTGTTAAATGGAATTAGGTGAATTGGGCTCATAAATATTAAGAAAATTAAATTAAATACTATTAGCAAACACAAAATTGAACACGAAAGTGGAAGATATGATTGATGACCTTCAAATGATTTGGGAACAAAACTTCTGTAAACAATTTTTTTAATAAAGTTGAAAATGCTTAAAACAATGCTTTTTGAGTTTTTTTTTCCTTAAATAGGGTGACTCTCCATAGTTTCTCTGATTGGACACACACTATCTTCCCCAACTTCCCATCTTCTTCTTCCCCCTTTCTGAATGGAAGCCCCCCTTTACATATCGTTGGTCCTATCTATTCTTCTATTCATCATCTATTCTTCCACTTTTGGTGAGATCTCAACACACAGGCTAATAACACACTCTGTCTCACTAGTCTTCCCCGGGCACCTGTATGCTCTGACCTGCAACTTCCCATGAGCCACCTATCTGATTTTGAGTTCATGACCAACATGCCACCTTGAGGTTCTTGATCTTACTGGTTTCGATCCACTACTCTAACACTCCAAATTTACTGATTTGCCTCCATTCCAATCCGGAATCTCCACCTCAAAAGATCTAAATAGATCTTTTATCAACAACAGATTCTTGCTCTCCTATACCTACTAAAGCGACATCTGCTTGCCAGCGCTCTGCAAGAAGCTTGCTGGCACGATCCTGTATGAACTTGCTCACCTGCATCTCATGTTCCTACGGTCGATCATCTAGCCTGAGAGCATAGGATTTGGACTCTCACATAAGCCCCACGATGCTAGCCCATGCCTCGTGCTCCGCACAATGCTGCCCCACATATTCTGCACACTTGTTGGCCTATGCCGCCCTTGCAGTCCGGATCTGACTGCACTTCTGCCTTTACACCCAACGCATGACCCACTCGCCTGCCTGCTTATCCATCTAGTAGAGGCCACCCACACTCTCATGGGCAGCCTCCCTACATGTCGATCTTCCTACGCACGTGCGTATGCTAGTGCTCCATGAGCTCCACATGCTCTGCTCGCTCCCTGATTGCAATAGGCCACTCTGATCGAACAATGTCCGACCACCTGTCTCAATCATGCACGCACAAGACCAGCCTATCCGACCTCCTTTTCTTGGATATGAATCTTCCTCCACCTTCAGATCATCTCAACAAGGTTCTGATACAACTTCTTATGATTCTTGCATGAGGAAGAAGAAGGCTCTTCTTGATTTTGTATGAGAGAGAGAGGGAGAGAGAGAGAGAGGGAGAGAGAGAGAGAGAGAGAGCAGTAGAGAGAAGGGAGATAACAGGGATCTTTATTCATGTTTTTCGAGAGCTCGGTATATATTTACCTATAGGCTATTTATAGGGATTTTACATAGGTGTGATGTCATGCAGGAACAATCTAATCTAAAAGTAGACTAATACACAACAAGTTAGATAATTTTGAGTGTTATATATGTAAATCTCTCTTTAAAATATCGGGGTAATTTCTATGTTGAAAAAAGGGGTAAGAATATTTTGCCAAATTTTGATTAGACTAATTTTGAATAGAAAATTTTTTAATGATTTTAATTACAATGAGACTCAATTGATTTTTAAGATGAGTTAAATATGCAAAAAATAAATCGAATTTATATAATGCATACCTCAAAATAAATTTAATAATTTTTAAACTGATTTTTTATAAGAAGATTATCGGTTCAAGCACTACAGGAAAGTCAGCTTTTTGCGGCGAAAAAATCCTCCACAAAAAAACCCAAATTTGTCGCAAATTTTAGTTTACAGCAGATTTAATTTGAACAACAAAATTCACGTTGCAAATGTATTTGTTACGGATGTAATCTGTCAAAATATTTTGAGGCAAATTTACGATGGAATTAAATTCAAAAAAAATGATGTCTTCATTTTTGCAATACACCGCAAATTTTGACAAATTTGCAGCGAAAATGGCATCATAAATTGTGGCAAAAATTCTGTTGTAATACCATCGTAATTTATGACGGACTATTCCGTCACAAAATATGATCCTCATTTCTCGTTTCAATGTTTGTGGCAGAATTTTCATCATAAATTCGTCAAAAATCTGTAGTATAAATAAAAAAATGGCCCCTAGAATCAGTTATTGAGATTTTCAATAGTAACAATCAAAGCAGTTTAAAAGTATTAGTTAATAATATTAATATTTCAACAATCAATACTAAAATAAATATAAGAATAACACTTTTGTATAATCACAAACCAACTGGCTTGAATATCTTATTATTGTGTAGTAATGGTTTGCGGTGACCATCATTGGATGAGTCTTACTTATATGGTTTGTTTGATCCAAGTTCCATTTGAACCTATACAATACCTATGAAACATCTGAGAAGATATGTATGAATATATATTTATTTCTTTGATTCAATTGAGGTTGTGGAGGCTGAGTTATGAAAAGTAGAAGTGAAATAATGATGAGCAATTATTAAGGTTTTCAAATAGTTAAAGGAAAAGTAGATCCTTTATGGAGACTCTCTCTAGGTGTGTGCCTCGACAACCCTACTAAGACATATTGGATCACCTTTGTTGGCCTATCCTCCATCTCCATGAGATCACTGATGGCTTAGGCTCTTCTTCTTTATTCCATCAAGATGTGTTTGTCTTCTGATCACTAGCATGAATCCGTACTCATCACACCTTCAAAATGTTAGATTTAAATTTTTTCATGGAAGATACCTGATTGTACTAGCAAGAAAATACAAATGACTTGAACTTGAGAACCTCTCATGAGTATGGAAAAGAAGATTTTTTTTTAATAAAATGTTTTACTAGCTTAATACGATTTAGAAGACGTGCCAAATGATCCAAAATGTCCCTTTTCACCTTTTATTTGTAGAGGTCTGAGAGTTACAAGTAAAGCTACTCCAAACATAATAAAAAGTACAAATGATAAATGAGAACTAGCATGAACTGCTATGGAGATGTGTCTTGATCCAGTAGTCGCTTCGTGTGATTGCTGTACTTTGACATAGATCTTTTGTCTTGGGGTGAGTTACCTTGTGCTGAGTGTTGGTGGGTGAGTTTGTAAAGGTGGGTTCTCGGATGTGCTGGCTATATAGACAACCATCGACTAGTTCTTTGGCAGCATTGGTGACATCTTGAATGAAATTTTGTGGTGTTTTGGTATGAAGTGCAAGCATGCGTGAACTATGTTGGTAGCAAATTTCATAGCGTGTTGAATGTGAAGCAATAAGTTTGTCTTTTTTGGGGTAATCCTTCCTTGTGGTCGAGTTTATCAATTCCATTGATGGATCACTCACTGAAGTGATAACGAGTCTCTTTGAGAGGTTCCTCACACTAGAGGGATCAGTCCTCTAAATCTAGGACTCTTTTGTGAACCTAAAAATTTCTCACCATTGAAACCCCAATGTCTCATCAATAATTTTCTTTATGAATGTCTTCTACTTTTATATTATATCAAAGGCACTTATTTCTATAAGCCAACTTTCATTTAACCCACTCATGTATTTAGCTCTAACGTTTCTACTAAGGAGCAATATACTTAGATTACTCCAGTAGTTTATTTGATTGCTTGTAAATAATGAATCTCATTTAAAAAACAAAAAAATATTATTTTTTCTTAATTCATTTATAAGTAAAACATATATTATTATATTCACAAGATTTTCAAAAACTATAAAAGTTAGAATTAGCATTAGATTAATTATAAATAAAATATTAATATATTTACAAGATTTTCAAAATTATAAAAGTTAGAATAGCATTAGATTAATTCTAAATAAAATTTTGAGATGAACATAATATAAAAATTGATTGATTAATTTTAAATAATTAATCAAATTAGTTAAAAATTTCTTCAAGATCAATTAAAAAATTTTATTAGGTTATCTTAACCCAACTTTTATGAGGATTATCCAAAAAATTCTCTCTCTCTCTCTCTCTCTCTCTCTCTCTCTCTCTCTCTCTCTTACACACACACACACACAAACTTATATATATATATATATATATATATATATATATATATATATATATATATATATATATATATATATATATATATCTCACATTTATATTTGATATGCATCAAAAAATTATCTTGATCAGACATGAATCTCGATGCAAATATAAATTAAAAAGTTACAAAATTAAATATTGGCATTCGGAACTACGATTTCAACGAACCTATAGTGAAATTGAATGTCTCGAAGAGACCCATCAAAATCGGTCCAATCTTAACCCAAATGGGTCAAAATTGACTGCCCTAAGCCTATTTGGGAGTTTTGAAACATTAAGTGGATGACCGGATAATATACAAATGTGGCATGCTTCTAACTGAATCAAGCGGCTTAACAAGACGAATCCAATAGGCTCAAGATCATCGAATTCTGACATCATTAAGACACTCAAATGCTAGATAAATGATCCATGATCGAGGGAGTTGATATCGGCCGTCCATTGAAACATTCCCAACCCATCCTTGAATTTCTCCCTATTTACTAGCCATGATGCTTATAAAAACTATAAATAGACTCATCATTCTTCATAAAGAGGAGGAGGAAGAAAAGAAAAATGAAGGATCTCTCTTGCTTTCTCAAGCTTGTACCACTAGCTAGATCTCTTCCTGACCACCAACCATCGCCAAACTCGACCACCAATCGTTGCCGACTTTGACTATTCATTGGTTGTGGTTGGATCTTTTCCAAACAATCAAACATTTCTAGACGTCTGCCCAATGGCTGATTAATATATAATCTCCATCCATCACTGGACATTGATGGAACATTATCTATTATTCAATCTACATTAATGAGACAAGTCTTCGAAAGTTTGGAAATCTCTTCAGCATATAGTCTTCTTTATGATCTTGAGTTAAGGGATTAGTTGACATTGTCTTACAATGGTCCTTCTGACATCAGTTGCTAGCAAACTATGGTCCTTTGGACCATCATTGCCCGACTAGGGTTCTTCAAACCTTAGTCGCCCACCAATAATGGTACTTTCAACCATTGTTGCCCACCTACTATGGTCCTTGTGACCAACATTGCCTACTAACTATGGTCCTTCCGACCATCATCGCACTTCAATTATAATCCTTCCAACCACCATCACCCACCGACTATAGTCATTCTGACCACCGTTGCCTATCGATTACAGTCCTTTCAACCAACATCGCTTGTTGATTATTGTCCTTCTGACCACCATCGCATGCCAACTATGATCCTTTTGACAACTACGATCCTTTTAACAACCATCGCATGCCAACTATGATCCTTTCGACAACCATCTCATGCCGACTATGGTCCATCCAACCAACGTTGCTCCTTAACTATGGTCCTTTCGACCACCTTCATGACCACCATCATCGATCGACTATGGTCCTTCTATTGTAGGCCAACTACGGTCCTTCAGACTAACATTACCCACTGACTATGGTCATTTCGAACACCGTCGCCCACCCACTATGATCCTTTCGACCGCCATAGCCGATTGATTTTGGTTCTTTTGATCACCATTTCTCGCCAACTATGATCCTTTCGACCAATATCACTTGTTGACTACAGTCCTTTCGACCACCATCACTAGACTACAATCCTTCCAACCTTAATTGCCTGCCAACTACAGTCTTTCCCCCCATCATCGCCCAACTATGGTCCTTCTGACCATCATCGCCTGTCGACTAAAGTACTTCTGACCAATGTAGCTTGCTGACTATGATCATTCCTGAAAGTTTGTGAGGGTGGTTAAACCCTAAAGAACTAGCCCTGAGGCTAACCAAGAGAGGGGGGGGGGGAGTGAGTTTGTTATTTAAAACTTTCTTTACGACAAAAGAAAATCTTTTTCAAATCTTTTTAAATATTTAAAAAAAATAACTTGTGTGGAAGTAGATAAAAAAATCAAAGATTTCAACCATAGATTAGATCACAGAAAATTATAGAAGTTAAATGCAAAAAAATAAATAGAAAGAACACACCAGGTTCATAGTGGTTTGGTCAACTTGATTTACATCCACTCCTTGAAAATCTCCTTTCTAGGTATTGTACTAAAAGTAGTGACTCTCCTTTTGCCCCTACAGTAAGGCAGAGAAGCCCTTACAAAATTTTCCACCGACACGGTGAGGTAGAGAACCTTGAATCCTTTTACTCCCTCGTGGAGTAGGTAGAGAACCTAAAAATCCTTTTTCACCCTTCTGGTGAAGACAAAGAACCCGAGAATCCTTTTACTCCCTCTTGGAGTAGGCAGAGAACCTAGAAATCCTTTTTCACCCACTTAGTAAAGATAGAGAACCTAGATCTAATTTTGATGAAGATTTCCCTCAGAGTTACCAATGAACAAGGATAGCAACTTGAAGAAGATGATGAACACCTTGCTTGGAGAAACTTTTGTGAATCCCTCACAACTCCCCCTTACAAGGATATCTCTCTCTCTCTCTCTCAAGCTCTCCCTCTTACTTCTCTAAGCTCTCTCTCTCTCTCTCTTTCTCAGATCTCCTCTCACACAAAAGATTTGTCTCAAGTGACAATATAATTGCTTAAATAGTGGGCTTCAAAAAATTCTAAAATTTTAAATCTGAGTAACTGATTGTCTAGTACAATTGATAGATCATCTTATATGATTAGTACAAAATAGCCCTTTTAGCCAAGACGATCACCTTTGTTCTGTATGATCAGTATAAGTATTTTGTACAAATCATCCTGTACGATTGTGTAATTATCTAGGATGATTAGTTCAAGATACTATATTGATCATCCAGTACGACATGGGAGGATGGGTGGCAATCGATATATCATCCCCTAACCCTCTAGGACATCTAGGACGATCACCTGGATGATTAGAAGAAAATTATGGTTTTCATTATGGATGATAGGGGATCATCCTACGAAATATAATGATAGTCCAGTACGGTCCAAGTAGATCATCCTGTACGATATCATTGATTAATATAACCATAATTAGTCTCCTAATCATAGAATTAATTTAGGCATAATTGTCATAAATCATCCCGGATGATGCATATCATCC
Source organism: Dendrobium chrysotoxum (assembly GCA_019925795.1). NCBI lineage: Eukaryota > Viridiplantae > Streptophyta > Magnoliopsida > Asparagales > Orchidaceae > Dendrobium > Dendrobium chrysotoxum. Next base: position 5,351,642 of record CM034310.1, read on the forward strand.
TATATGATTAGAATAAATTTTAAAAAATAAAATATTACCAAAATTCTGATTGGCGGCTATTTTTCCCAATCTGAACGGATCATCATGTATGATCTAAATCGTCCAGGATGATTAGTTAAGCAAACTTAATTACTAAGCATACCTTAATTATGGTTTTTATTTTTAATTAATCTTCCAGTATAATTTGAAATCATCCTGTACGATATAGTCAAAAAATAAAAAATCTCTAACTCACCAAATTACTCCCCTTGAGTGTTTGTGTGTAAGGTTACTTAGCTTAGGGTCCACCAGATATAAGATTTGACTCACGAAAGGTAAAATTATATTGAGATTGAAATTACAGACAGACTCAACTCTAGTCTACCTGATCTTGAGCTGATTTGCATTGTAAGTGATCTTATGGACCTAAAAAGTTAGTAAGCAGGGCAAAATAAAATAGATATACAAGAATAGCAGTAGTAAAGAAATAATAAAATTTGTTATCATCAAAGTTACTATACCTTGGCCCAAATTTCTAATAATCTTCCCCTTTTTGATGATGGCAAACATTGTTGTAAAAAAATTTCAAAGCCAGGATAATTTTTGTTTTTATTTTTTTATTTTTTTAATGAGACAAAAAAATAGAATAGAAATTGGAACAAAGCAAATTCCACTAAAATATAAGCAAACAATATACTTAACAACATACTACTCTCCCTTTTGACATCACAAAAAGGAGGAAAAAAGAAAAACACTAAATAAAATAAAGTATAGAAAGAAAGACCAATACAAATATAAAAATAAAATTGCTCTAAAAAGAAGAACCCTGATTAGGTGGAGGTGGTAGTTGCGAAAAGTATCAATGAAGAGAGGCAAACTGCTCGCCAAACTAGGCCACGTGATGATCAAGAGGATTTAAAAACAAAAATAAAGACATAAAAACACATAAAAATAACATAAAAACTAAATAAAACCAGTCAAAAATCAAATTAAAAGTTTTTTTTTGAATCAATCAATCTCTAAAAAATTATAAATGCTGAAATCCAGAAAGGGTAGAAAATCGATCTTGTTAACCCTAGCTTGGACTCGTTAAAGGTCAAAATTCTTTTTAAATAAAAATCTAATTCATAAAAGAAATTAGATAGAAAAAGAGATCATTTTAAACTTTATTTCAAAAAAATATATGAGAGAATATTGCAAAGTAATCAATCAAAATCATGATTTTCAAATTCAAGTGTTTGAAAATGTTAAGTGGCACATGAATTCTTCTACGATTTAAAGATTTAAAAGAGAAGGAAGCTTATTTCTTTGTGGGCTAATTTTATGCCTTTTTTTTAATTATTTGGCACACTTTGTGCATATTTTAATTTTTTGATATACTTTGTATATCTTGTAATTATTTGGCGATCATTGCATATCTTTTCAGTTTTCTTTTGGGCTCATTTTATGCCTCTTATCATTTTTTACAAGTTGGCTTCCTTTCAAAACATTTAAAGACTCTTAGTTGTGAGATTATCTTCTAGATGTAAGAGAAAAAAACTCCCTCTCTAATATAAGGAAGAATATAGCACAAATCAGAATTATATTCATATGATAAATGCAACAACCTGATTGAGAAAACTTGAAAACGATTTAATGACTTTGAGCATTATTCAGATGAGATAGATTACTAGAAAAAGATAAAATAAATCACAATTTTAAAATCTAACTTTTAATTTGAAATAGATTTTGCTTCAAAAAGAAAAATACACCACTAAATGAGTTCCATCATCCTTTTGCCTTATGCTAAATCAAAAAAAGTATGTCAGTTCTCCTATCATACTCATCTTAAATTTCATACTTATTATTTTTGAAAACTCATCACAAAGTCCTTATTCAAAGGATCTAAATAAAATATCATTAATATAAATTTGGACACATAGTAGTTCATCTCCTACCTTTTTTCAAAAATAGGGTGGTGTCTATGCTCCCCTTAACAAATATTCTTTCTAGTAAGAATGTGCTTAGCCTTTCATATCATGCCCTGGGTGCTTATTTTAGTCTATATAATATCTTTTTTAATTTGAGCATATGATTAAAAACTATGAAATCTCAAATCCTAGGAGTTTTTCAACATACACATCTTCTTTAATTATCCCATTCAGAAAGGCACTCTTAACATTCATTTGGTATAGTTTAAATCCCTTAAAATAAGCAAAGGATAGTAGCACCCTCATGGCTTTCAATCTAGCTACAGGGGCAAAGGTCTCTTCAAAATAAATTCCTTCTATCTTATTGTACGCCTTAGCCACCAATCTTATTTTATTCCTCACCACTACACCAGAATCATTCATTTTATTTTTGAAAACCTAGTTAGTTCCAACCACACTTTGGTCCTTAGGTCTTTCAATTAGCTCCCAAATATCATTCCTTACAAATTGATTTAACTCTTCTTACATGGCTAGGATCCAAAATTTATCACATAGGGCTTGATTTATGTTGGTGGGTTCAGTCATTGAAATGAAGGCAGAGTGATTTACTTTTTTTCTAAGTTTATGCCTAGTTCTAACACCTTCAGATGGGTCTTTTAAGATCAATTCTTTAGGATGACTTAAAGAATATCTTCATTCTCTTGACAATGTATTTTTAGGTTCTACCCTGTCCTCCATATTTATAGATTCTAATCCTTGGGTGACTTCTACAACCTCTTTGTCTTCTATCCTAGACCCTCCAGAATTATCAAATTCATCAAATATAATATGAGTGGTCTCCTCAAATACCAGTATTCTTTTATTGAAGACTCTATAGGATTTCCTAACACTTGAGTAATCTAGGAACACTCCTTCATCAGATTTTAGGTCAAACTTTCCTAGTTGAAGCTTCTCATTATTTAGAATGAACACTTTACATCTAAAGACATAGAGGTTGAAAGTTCAATAGGGATGTTAAGCCCTGATGAACTAGTCCCGAGGCTAACAAAGTGGGGGGGTGAATTGGTTATTTAAAAAATTTATGAGCAACAGGAAAAATATTTTTATAATTTGCAGTGAAAATGAATTAAAATAATGATAAAAAGATTTTTCACAGATTTCACCCAAGCAGATAATAACAGAAAAATAAAGTGCAGAAAATAATTAGAAAGAGCACACCAGATTTTATAATGGTTCGGTCAACTTGACCTACATCCACTCCCCGGAGCCTCCCCTCCGGGTATTGCACTAACATAAAAGTGACTCTCTTTCTTCTTCCACAGCAAGGCGGAGAAGCCTATACAAAATTCCTTTCCACCAACCCGATGAGGCAGAGAACCCGAACTCCTTTCACTTCCTCCTGAAGCAGGCAGAGAACCCAAACTCCTTTTGCTTCCTCCTAAAGCATGCAGAGAACCCAAACTCCTTTCGCTTCCTGTTGAAGCAGGCAGAGAACCTGAATCTTTTTGTGAACGATCCTCCCATAGAAAACACCGACAAGATGAAAGATGACGAATGGAGAAGACGACTCTGATCTTTTCTTGGAGCAACCTTTGTGAATCTCTCACAAACTCCCCCTCACAAGATCCTCTCTCTCTCTCCCCCAAGCTCTCTCTCTCTCTCTCTCTCAAGGTTTCTCTGGAAAGGAAAGTGGCAAAAGATTTTTCTTTTTTGAAGAAAAAGATCTTTTATAGAAGGGCTCAAAATTTGCCATAAATCTCAACTGGTCAGCCAATATCATCCAGGATGATCGCTAGATCATCTTGTACGATCAATTCAAAATAACCTGGATGATCTGGCTCTTCTAGACGATTAGTGAGAAAAGTTATTTAGATCATCTCGTATGATTCTACGATCGTCTGAGACGATTAATATAAATTCAGGAATTTCGTCCAGAAGACCGCTCTGGTCGTCCAGAGGAACTTGTGTTGTACGACCTCAAAATGACTTGATCGTCCAGGATGATATTGATATTGTCCTATATGATTAGTTCAAAAAGTGCCAAAATCATCCTGATCACCGCTATGGACGTACAGATGAAACACACTTGATGATCAAAATCGTCCCGGATGATCCTGCGATCATCCCGGACGATATAATCGTATCAATTAAATATTAATTTCTATCCTTAATCACCAAACTAATTTAGGCATGATTGTACTAGATCATCCAGGATGATATGTGTATCGTCCTGGATGATCCGATCAATCTCTAAAAATAAAACTTGCCTAACTTGATTTGATTGCTGAGAATTTCTGATTTGAGTCTATCATCCCGTACGATAAATGGATCATCCTAGACGATCAGCTTAATCAGACAGACTTAACTTTGTTGCCCTAATTAGGGTTTCTATTTTCACTTGATTGTCGAGGACGATGTGAATATCATCCAGGATGATCTGAACAAAAAATGAACAAAAACTCTAATTCACTCAAGCTCTCCCCCTAAGTGTGTGTGTGCAAGGTTACTTAGCTAGGGGATCAGTTACATTACTTTGACTCAAGAAAAGAAAAATATTACATTTAGACACACTTGGACCCGATCTTGAGTTGGCTTGAGTTGCTTTTGATCTTTTATACCTGAAATGGGTTAGCCAAGCAAAATAGAATGCTAACATATTTATCATCATCAAAACTGTACTTTTTGAAACCAGATTTGTAATAATCTCCTTCTTTTTGATGATGGCAAACATTAGTGTAATAGTTTAAAATAAAATAACTAGGAGTTAACCAACGCACATACAAAAAACAAATTTTTTTTCAAATTTCACTGAATAACTAGAACAGTACAAGAAAATAACTACAACTGAAATAAATAATATAAAATAAGATCAATACATAAAATAAAAACTACTAGTGACTCAACTAACTCCCCCTTTTGACATCACAAAAAAAAGGAGGAGGAACAGACACAATAATACAAATAGAAAGTAGCACAAAACACAAAACTAAAATGGAGGTGGATCCTGATCAGATGGAGGAGGAAGTGGTGGCTGAAAGTAGCTATGAATGGCGGTGAAGTAGGCTCCAAACCAAGCCATGTTTTGGTCGTGCTGTTGTTGCTGCTGAGCAGCATAGTCGTTGAAGCACTGTAGATCCACAGTATACTGCTCCTCCTGGGCAGCGACATAAGAATCAAACTGTGCCTCCCACTAGTCGAACTGCTACACCAGATGATCAAAGGGAGATGCAATACGAAGGGGAGTAGGGGCATCAGGTGCAGCAGGAACAGGAACATCTTCTTCCACTTCCTCCTCAACATCCGTTGTGAGCTCCGAATGAAGTCGGGTGCTGTGGAGGATATGGAAGGAGTTGTTTGTGAAGAAGGAGGGAGGGACATTAGCAGGGACTGGATATTACAGATTATATTTGGTCTCCAAAGCATATGCAATGATGTGGCCTAAAGCTAGATTTAGGCGTCGTCTATGGCCCGGATCCCTAATGCTAGTAAGGTGCTCAATATATAGAAAGAGAAGGTCAGTAGCATTGAAATCACGCTGAGCTATGATATAGTAGGTGGTCATGGAAAGTAAGGGTGTGATGTGGATGCGGTCCCCAGCCTTTGGGATGACTGAGCAGCAAAGGACATGTTGGATAGTATGGGCATCCTTAAGGAGGGAGGAGCTGGCATTGTCGTGGTAGTTGACATTGGTGTTACGAAGGAAATGATTGACGAGACTCCAATCATAATCTGGATCAGTAATGAGGGTGTGGATCTTATCACCAGTGATGGAGAGTTGAAGAATATGGTGAAAGTCCTGAGCAGCGAGTTCTACAGGACGCTAATTTACGAAGGAGTGAAGAGCGGAGTAGTTAGCAGTAATGCGTAGATTTGCAAAGAAGACCCTATGGAGCTCAGAACTAAACGGGAAGGCCAAAGTGAGAATGAAGGTCGGGGAGGTATGGGCAAACAGGTCAAGGACTAGGTAGGTGAGGGTGCGAGGGTTGACTATCCTAGAGTGGGTGATACCAACCTCACGGTAGCGTTGGAACGCAGCCTGATCGGCTGCGTTAGGGAAGTGGGGATCAATATTTCCCCGTGAGGAGCTCACACCCTAATGCCTAGATCTCTTCTCACCAGCCATTAGAATCACAAGAGAGGAAGTATGGAAGGAGAGGTGTGAAGAAAACTGAAGAAGGTGGCTATTTAAAGAGAAATGGGCTGGATTGTCCCATACGATCGCATGATCGTCTAGGATGATATGAGTAATTATGATGGACAGGACGATTGGTCAAAAAGGTGGTCAGATCATCCAGGACGATCCGAGATCTTCCCGGATGATTAGAGACATACGATCATCCCGAGGAGTTAAGCTGGATGACCGTTGACGAAAAGTATCATCCAGGACGATGAGGTGGATTATCTGGGATGATATGCAATAAATGCATAGGACGGGCTGAATTTGAATCGTCCAACTGCTGACGCATGGATCATCCGGGATGATGAGGTGGATCATCTAGGACGATGGACAATAATTGGTACATTCTCATCCGTTTGATTAGGATCAGGAAATATGGATCATATCATTCAGGACGATGTAAGGATCATCCAGGATGATCACCAATAATTGATGGAACTCAGTCATTTGATTAGAGTGGGGATGATTTGAATGGATCATTCAGGATGATGTATAGATCATCCGGGACGAAGAAGATCATCCAGGATGATTTGGGGATCGTCTAGGATGTGTGAAAAAAAAAGTGAAAAAGATGGAGGATGGAGATAAAAGATTAGGGATCCCAAAAACACATACAATAAAATAAAAAACAAAAGCAGAGTAAATAAAACTCAAAACAAGAAACACAAAAACACACAATAACAGTGATTTCTTTTTTTGAAACGATCTGCTCTAGTAAATCAGAATTTTCCCTTGATTTTGAATCCAAAAACCAATAAGAAGATGTTCGACAGTGCTGAAATCCAAAAAATGGAAAATAAACTTTTGTAACTCCCAGCTCGGGCACCTTGTAGATGCAAATTCCTTTCAAAGCAAAAATTGAATTCAGAAGAAAAGAAATTGGATTCGAAAAGAGATCCTTTCAAGCCTCATTCCAGAAAAATATCTGATATAATAGTATTACAAAGTAAGAAATCAAAAATCAAGTTTTTCAAACTCAAGCTTTTGAAAATATTAAGTGGCGCATGGATTTTTCTAAGACATTTAACGATCTGAAAGTAAAGAAAGCTTAGTTTGGGCTCATTTTGTGCCTCTTTTTCAATTTTTTTTACGCTTTACGCATATTTTGATTTTTGATACACTTTGTGTATCTTTCAGTTTGACGACATTTCGCATCTTTTCAGCTTTGGGCTCATTTTGTGCCTCTTTTTCAATTTATTTGGTGCACTGCGCATCTTTTGTAAGCTTTCTTCCTTTCATAATCGTTAAATAGTCTCAGCTGTGAAATTATCTTACAGATATAGGAGATGACAAAACTCACTCTCCACAATAAGGAAGAGTAATTCACAAAGCAAAAACTATATATCATATGATAAGTGTAATTACTTGGTTCAAAATATCATAACAATGACTCAAGACTTTGAAAATACTATTCATATGAGGTAGATTACTATTGGAAGATAAAATAGATCTATATTTCAAAAACCAACTTTTTAATTTTGAAGAAGATTTTTATCCAAAAGAAATAATACACCATTAAAGGAGTTAGAGGAAGAGAAATAATCATCAATATTTCTTCCCTTTAACAGATCCAGTGGAATCAATCACTGCTTACAAGCTTCCAAACCAAAAAATAAGGCAAAATTTTCAGTCATAAATCAAGTTTATCAGCAGTATTGAGCAGTGATCGAATTTTGAAAAGCATAAAATAGTAAGTAAAAACCAAGTAGGAAATTACATCAAAATAAATATTCGAATCAAGTTAACAACAAGATTAAAATAAAAATCAACAGAAAAATAAAAATCAACAGCAAACAGATAATCAAATCAAACGACTAACTAACAGAAATAGAACAAAAAATAGATAAATCAGAAATTAGTAGTCATCAGAATCAAGCATTTATATCAATCACACCTAATCTGGTCCTCAAAATGCTGAATGAGCCAAAGGCCAGTGGTTTAGTAAATATGTCAGCCAGCTGATTTTCAATTGCTACACGATGTAGCTCAATATCCCCTTTCGTAACATGGTCCCTAATGAAGTGATGCCTTATATCAATGTGTTTGGTTCTAGAATGTTGGATTAGATTCTTAGAAATGCAGATGGCACTAGTATTATCACACAGAACAAAAATTGTGCCCACAGGTAATCCTAAATCCAAGACTTGTTGCTTCAACCAAAGAACTTGGGCCACACAACTTCCTAAGACAATGTACTCAGCTTCAACAGTCAAAAGTGCAACTGAGTTCTATTTTCTACTAGACTAGGAGACTAAAGACTATCCTATGAATTGAAAAGTTCAAGGAGTGCTCTTTCTATCCACCTTACACCCTGTAAAGTCAGAATCAGAAAATCCAATAATCTCAAAAGAGGTGCTGTGCCTAGGGTACCAGATTCCTAGGTTTAGGGTCCCTAAAAGATATCTAAGATTTCTCTTAACAGCAGTCAGGTGGGACTCTTTAGGATCAGCTTGAAACCTAGCAAAAAGATAAATACTAAACATAATATCAGGTCGGCTAGCAGTCAGGTAAAGCAGTAATCCAATTATTCCTCTATACTTTTTCTGATCAACAGATTTTTTATTTGAATCCTTATTTAACTAAACAGAGGACCTCATGGGAGTGTTGATTGGCTTGGCTTTGTCCATTTCATATTTCTTTAAAATGTCCTTAGTGTATTTAGATTGATTGAGAAATGTTCCATCATCCATTTGCCTTATGCTAAACCCCAAAATGTAGGACAACTCTCCCATCATACTGATCTCAAACTCCTTACTCATTATTTTAAAAAACTCATCATATAAATGTTTATTAGAAGATCTAAAAATTATATCATCAACATAGATCTGGACAATGAGTAAATCATCCCCTACTCTCCTCAGAAAAAGGGTGGTGTCTACGCTCCCCTTAAAAAACTCTCTTTCTAACATGAATGTGTTAAGCCTCTCATACTAAGCTCTGGGTGCCTGTTTCAATCCATATGAGGCCTTTTTTAATTTGTAAACATGATTTGGATATTGGGAATTCTTAAAACCTGGGGGTTTTTCTATAAAAATATCTTCTTTTATTAACCAATTTAAAAAGGCACTCTTGATATTCATTTGAAACAGCTTAAATCCCTTATAACAGGCAAAGGCTAGTAGCACCCTAATGGCTTCTAATCTAACTACAGGGGAAAAGGTCTCCTCAAAGTCAATCCCTTCAATCTAATTATACCCCTTAGCCATAAATCATGCCTTATTCCTAACCACCACACCAGAATCATTCATCTTATTCTTAAAGACCCACTTGGTTCCCACTATACTTTGATTCCTAGGTCTTTCTAATAGCTCTCAAACATCGTTCCTTACAAATTGATTCAATTCCTCTTATATAGCTAAGATCTAAAATTCATCAAAGAGGGCTTGATTGATGTTGGTGGGTTCAGTCATTGAGATAAAGGTAGAGTGGTTTACTTCTTTCCTAAGTCCATGCCTAGTCCTAACACCTTCAGAAGGGTCTCCTAAGATCAATTCTTTAGGATGACTCGAAGAATATCTCTAATCTCTAGGCAAAGTGTTTTGAGAATCTACCCTTTCCTCCAGATTTGTATTTTTAACCCCTTGGGTAATCTCCCCTACCTCTTCTTCTTCCTCTACTCTAGTCACCTTAGGATTAGATTCATCAAGCACCACATGAGTTATCTCTTCCATCACCAAAGTCCTCTTATTAAACACCCTAAATGATTTCCCCACACTAGAATAGCCTAAGAATACTCCTTCATTAGATTTGGGGTCAAATTTTCCTAAGGATGATTTCCCCTTATTCAGAATGAAAACCTTACAGCTAAAGACATGGAGGTGGGACAGGTTTAGAGTTCTACCCTTAATGATCTCATAAGATGTCTTGTTCAGATTGGATCTAATATTCACCCTATTCAGTATATAACAGGCAGTGTTCACCGCTTCAACCTAAAAGTATTTTGGAAGTGAATACTCAGCAAGCATTGCTTTAGCGGCTTCCACTAAGGTCCTATTCTTCCTTTCAGCTACACCGTATTGCTGAGGGGTCCTAGGAGCTAAAAAATTGTGACTAATCCCTTGCTCCTCACAAAAAGTTCCAAACTTCACATTTTCAAACACTCTATCATAATCACTATGAATAGTCAAGATCTTACAACCTAACTTCCTCTGAACCCAAGTGGAGAAGGACTTAAATTCATCAAATGAATCAGATTTATGTGATAGAAATTTAATCTAAGTGAAGCTCGAGTAATCATCAACAATCACAAAACCATAGACTTTCTCCCATAAGCTGGCAGTGCCAATAGGTCCAAAGAGATCCATGTGAAGGACTTCTAAAAGTCTAGAGGTGCTAATGTCCTTAACATAGTGAAAGGAGGACTGGACTTGCTTCCCTAATTGACAGGCATCACACAGGTGGTCCTTAGTGAACTTAAGCTTGGTGACACCTCTAACTAAGTCCTTTTGGATGACTCTCCTAAGGGTTTTCATACTGGCATGACATAATCTTCTTTGCCACAACCAAGACTCATCAACAGTAATTTTTAAGCAAATTAAATTATCAGCTTTAATGCAACTTACATCCACCATATAGATATTCTTCATCCTTTATCCTTGCAAAACAATTTTATCATTTAAGCTTAAAATACAGCAAGTGGGTAGGAATTTGATGTTGTATCCTTTATCACAGAGCTGATTGATGCTCATCAAGTTATGTTTCAATCCATCTACAAGAAAAACATTATCAATCATAAAATTTTTTGAATCACTAATTATACCTGAACCTACCACCCTCCTGGTGGTGTTATCTCCAAGTGTAACCTTGTCTTCAGCCCTGGCCTCCAGTGAAATGAACAGATTTTCATCTCCAGTCATATGTCTTGAACATCCGCTGTCCAGGTACCACATGCTCTCACAAGGTCTTGTGTGAGAGCACACCTACAAAATCATCAAATGTTAGATTTAGGAACCCAAACAGGTTTGGGTTCCTTCTTATGAAAAGAAGAATGCAATGCATGTGTGCTGTGCTGTGCTGTGAAACAGGCAATTTGGGCCTCCACACCCAATGTGTACTATAGTGAACAGTGCAGGTGTGGGAGATGTGTCCTAACATACCACAAAAAAAATATCTAATACCAGGAAAAGCGTTAACTAATCTACGTGGGTGATAGTGCATCTTCCTAAGTTTGAATGAAATATGCTTTGATGATTTTGAAACAAATTCTTCAAAAGGTGGGGGTGCATAAAACTGTGCAAAAGTAGGAGGTATTTTATTTTTCTCAAAAGCACTGATTTTAACTTTTAGAAATTCATTTTCTTTCTTTAAACTTGTAATTTCAAATTTCAATGCTCTATTACTACTCTCCACTTCACATACCATGTTGTCTAATTCTTTAAAAGCTCTTTCTAAATCAATATGTGATGTTTTTAACGAATCATGCTCAGTAATCAGATCAGAATATTTTTTATTCAGTTCATCAAATTCATCAAGTAAAGATATGTGATGTTCATCAAATTCCTCCTGAAGCAGGTAGAGAACCCGAACTCCTTTCGCTTCCTCCTGAAGCGGGCAGAGAACCCAGATCTTCTTACGAACGATCCTCCCATAGAAAATACCGATAAGATGAGAGATGACGAACGAAGAAGATGACTCTGATCCTTGCTTGGAGTAATCTTTTTGAATCCCTCACAAACTCCCCCTCATAAGATCCTCTCTCTCTCTCTCTCAAGCTGTCTCTCTCTCTCTCTCTCAAAGTTTCTCTGGAGATGAAAGTGGCAAAAGATTTTTCTTGTTGGAAGAAAAAGATCTTTTATAAGAGGGCTCAAAATTTTCCCTAAATCTCAACTGGTCGGCCAAGATCATCTAGGACGATCACTAGATCATCTTGTACGATCAGTTCAAAATCACCTGGATGATCTGGCTCTTCTGAATGATTAGTGGAAAAAGATGTTCAGATTATCCCGTACGATTCTACGATCGTCCGGGATGATTAGTATAAATTCAAGAATTTCATCCAGAAGACCGCTCTAGTGGTCCAGAGGAACTTGTGCTGTACGACCTCAAAATAACTTGATCGTCCAGGACGATATTGATATCATCCTGTACGATTAGTTCAAAAAGTGCCAAAATCATCCTGATCACAGCTCTAGACGTATAGATGAAACACACTGGACAATCATAATCATCCCGGATGATCCTGCGATTGTCCAGGATGATATGATCATATCAATTAAATATTAATTGATTTCCTTAATCACCAGACTAACTTAGGCATGATTGTACTGGATCGTCCAGGATGATACGTGTATCATCTGGGACGATCCGATCAAATCTCTAAAAATAAAACTTTCCTAACTTAATCTGGCACCTGAGAATTTTTGATTTGAGCCTATCATCCCATACGATCAATGGATCATTTTGGATGATCAGCTTAATCAGACAGACTTAACTTGGTCGCCCTAATTAGGGTTTTTATTTTCACTTGATCATCCAGGACGATGTGAATATCGTCTAAGATGATCTAAACAAAAATGAATAGAAACTCTAATTCACTCAAACTCTCCCCCTAAGTGTGTGTGTGCAAGGTTACTTAGCTAGGGGATCAGTTATATTACTTTTGACTCAAGAAAAGGAAAATATTATATTTAGACACACTTGGACATGATCTTGAGTTGGCTTGAGTTTTTTTTGATCTTTTGTACCTGAAATGGGTTAGCCAAGCAAAACAGAATGCTAACATGTTTATCATCATCAAAACTATACTTTTTGAAACCAGATTTGCAACAGAGATAAGAGAGGTTGGGTGTCCTACCCTTCAAGATTTCATAAGGTACCTTATTTAGTTTGGATCTAACATTCACCATATTCAGAACTTAACAGGCTGTATTTACCACTTCTACCCAAAAGTTTTTAGGAACTGAGTATTCAGTTAACATGGCTCTAGCAGCTTCTACCTGAGTCCTGTTCTTTCTTTCAGCTATCCCGTTCTGCTGAGGGGCCCTAGAAGCTGAAAAGTTATGATTTATTCCTTGCTCCTTACAAAAAGATTCAAATTTCTCATTTTCAAATTCTCCACCATAGTTACTATGAATGGTTATAATTTTATAACCTAGTTTCCTCTGAATCCAGGTGGAGAAAGATCTAAATTTCTTGAATGATTCAGTCTTATGTGATAGGAATCTAACCTAGGTGAACCTCGAATAATCATCAACAATCACATACCCAAAGACTTTCCCTCCTAGACTTACAGTGCTGACAGGTCCAAAGAGATTCATTTGAAGGACTTCTAAGGGTTTTCTAGTGGTAATGTCTTTGATTGAGGGAAAAGTGGATTTGACTTATTTTCTTAACTAACAGGCATCACATAGGTGGTTCTTAATAAACTCTAGTTTGGGTATTCCTCTCAGTAGATCTTTTTGGGTGATCTTTCTAAGGCATTTCATACTTGCATAACATAATCTTTTATGCCACAACCAAAATTAATTAGCAATTATTTTTAAGCAAAATGAAGTAGCACATTCAATGTTATTTAAATTAAGCTTGTAGATATTATTGATCCTTTTTTCTGTAAAATAATATTATCATTTAAGCTTATAATACAGCTGATTAACAAAAATTTTATACTGAAGCCTTTATCATAGAGCTGGCTAATACTAAGCAGATTATTTTTCAAGCCATCTATAAGTAAAATATTTTCAATGATAAAATTTTTTGAATTGCTAATTATACCTAAGCCCACCACTCTCCTAGTGGTGTTATCTCCAAGTGTTACATTGCCTTCTACCCTGGCCTCCAGTGAAATGAATTGATTTGCATCTCCAGTCATATGCCTTGAACATCTGTTGTTCATGTACCACATGCCCTCACGAGGCCTTTTATGAGAACATACCTACAAAATTATCAGATATTAGATTTGGGAACCCAAACAGGTTTGGGTTCGTTCTTATGAAAAGAAGAATTAGATGCATGTACGCTATGCTATGAATTTTAAACTTTTGGTCTCCACACCAAATGTGTTCTACGATGAATGGTGCAAGTGTGGGAGATATGTCCTAGCATGCCAAAAGAAAAACATCTAACACCAGAAAAAGTGTTTACTAATCTATTTAGGTTATGGTGCCTCTTCCTAGGTTTGAATGATACATACTTTAAAAATAATTTGTTAAACTCTTCAAGTGGAAGTGATGGTTTATTTTTTTTAAGAGCAGTTAGTTCAATTTCTAGAAATTTATTTGAACTCTCAAGAATTAAAATTTCTAATTTCAATGCATGCTCCACACTATCTAAATCAGATGTAAGAGTATCTAAATTCTTGTATATATTTTCTAATTCAACATGTAATATTTTCAAGGAATCATGCTCTTCAGTTAAATTAAGATACTTTTTATTCAAAGAATCAAATTCATTTAACAAAGCCATGTGATTGCTATCCAGGGTGGAATGATCCTTCCTTAGGATTTCATGCTCTTTCTGTAGATTTAAAAATTCAACTTTGAGGCTAACATGTAATTTCTTGAGCTTCCTATATAAATAATGAATTTTTTTAAAAACTTTAAGCAATTGGTCATAGGTAAGCTCATATACCTCTTCTTGATCAGAGTGATCAAGATGGTCATCTGCCTTTAAGCACAAGTTTGTTACCTCCTCTTCTGCTTCAATTTCAGAGGAGTCTGATACTGAGTCTGCCTAGAAAGCCTTTTCAGACTTTTTCTTATCCTTCTTGAACTTAGATTTTTCTTCACCCTTCTCCATGGTTGGGTGAGCTTTAAGAGTTGGACAATCAGACTTTAGATGCCTTGGCTTCCTATATTCAAAATAAATAACATCAAAAGAAACTTTAGAATTTTTATTATTCTTACCTTTATTCCATTTCTGATGATGCTTTTTCTTTTTTCTTAAGAAGCTCTTGAATTGTCTAGTTATTAAAGCAATGTCATCTTTTTTAGAATCAGAAGAATCAATGTCAGAATTATTAGCCTTTAAGGTTACAATTTTCTCCTTTTTCTTCTCACCTGCATCAAGCTACCTTTGGTTCACTCTTTGCTCATAAGCAATGAGCAATCCATGTATATTATTAACTGAATAGATATTTAAATCTTTAGATTCACTAATGGAAATAATTTTTTCATCAAATGAAGAAGGTAAACATCTCAGAATCTTATTAACTTTTTCATAATTTATGAGTTCTCTTCCTAAGGCATACAGTGATGTAACAATTTATGTGAACCTAATATACATTTCAAAAATTGATTCAATAGGTTTCATGCAAAATAGTACATAATCATGGAGTAAAAAATTCAATATAAATTGTTTAACTTCATTTATACCTTCATATGTTATGCAAAGTTTGTCCCAAATTTCTTTACCAGTAGAACAAGTGAAAACACGTATATAATCTTCATATTTTAAGGCATAGAAAAAATAGTTCAAATACTTAGCATTCAGTTGTGCTAGATCTCTATCATGAGTAGTCCATTCAGTAAAAGGAATTTCAATTTTAACACTATTTACTAATCTAAAAGATGCAGAATAACTATCCTGAACAAGCATCCACATGCGATAATCAATTAATTGTAAAAAGGTGGACATGCAAGTTTTCCAAAAATTAGAAGAAATATTATTAAATAAAGGTGGTCGAGTAATTGAATAACCTTCCATAGTATTATGATTACTAAAGTTAATTATGGATCTTAATTCAAAAGTTTTCTAAAACTTGATCTTATGAATCTCACTCTGATACCACTTGAAAGTTTGTGAGGGTGGTTAAACCCTATAGAACTAGTCCTGAGGCTAACCAAGAGGGAGGGCGTGAATGGTTATTTAAAAATTTCTTTAAGACAAAAGAAAATCTTTTTAAAATCTATTTGAATATTTTAAAAATAAACAACTTGTGCGGAAGCAGATAACAAAATCAAAGATTTCAACCACATATCAGATCATAAAAAAATATGGAAATTAAATGAGTAAAAATAAATAAAAAGAACATACCATGTTTATAATGGTTAAAATTCGATCAACTTGACCTACGTCCACTCCCTAGAAACCTCCTTTCTAGGTATTGCACTAAAAGTAGTTGTTACAAATCTGGATTTAAGAAGTATAGTTTTGATTATGAAAAATATGTTTGTATTTTATTTTGCTTGGCTAATCATTTCAGGTACAAAAGATCAAATGCAATTCAAGCCAACTCAAGATCGGGTCCAAGTGTATCTAAATGTAAATTTTCCCTTTCTTGAGTCAAATATAATGTAAATTGATCCCCTAGCTAAGTAACCTTGCACACACACACTCAGGGGGAGAGTTTTAGTGAATTAGAGTTTTTATTAAATTTTTGTTCTGATCATCCCGGATGATATACACATTATCTTGGACGATCCAGTAAAAATAGAAACCCTAATTAGGGTGACCAAGTTAAGTCTTTCTGATTAAGCCAATCATCTTGGACGATCCCTTGATCTTATGGAATAATATGCTCAAATCAAAAATTCTCAGCCGCTAGATCAAGTTAGGCAAGTTTTATTTTTAGAGATTTGATCTGATCGTCCCGGACGATATGTGTATCATCTTGGACGATCCATAACAATCATGCCTAAATTAGTCTAGTGATTAAGGAAAGCAATCAAGGTCTAATTGATTCGATCATATCATCCTGGATGATTGCAGGATCGTACGGGATGATGTGTTAAAAAACCTGACCGTCCAGTCTGTTTCACCTGTACATCCAGAGGGGTGATCAGGATGATTTTTGCACTTTTTGAACTAATCATACAAGATGATAGAAATAGCGTCCTGGACGATCAAGTCATTTTGAGGTCGTCTAGCACAAGTTCCTCTGGACGACCAGAGCAGTCTTATGGATGAAATTCCTGATTTACACTAATCATCCCGGATGATCGCAGAATCGTACGGGACGATCTGAATAACTTTTTCTACTAATCGTCCAGAAGAGCCAAATCATCCAGGCTGAAGCATGTGATTTTGAATTGATCGTACAGGACGATCTAGCGATCGTCCTGAACGATATTGGCCGACCAGTTGAGATTTAGGGTAAATTTTGAGCCCTCCTATAAAAGATCTTTTTCTTCCAACAAAAATTTTTTTTTGCCACTTTCCTTTCCAGAGAAATCTTGAGAGAGAGAGAGAGCTTGGGAGATAGAGAGAGGATCTTGTGAGGGGGAGTTTGTGAGGGATTCACAAAGGTTGCTCAAAGCAAGGATCAGAGTCATCTTGTCCGTTCGTCGTCTCTCATCTTGTTGGTGCTTTCAGTGGGAGGATCGTTCGCAAGAAGATCCGGGTTCTCTGCCCACTTCAGGAGGAAGCGAAAGGAGTTCAGGTTCTCTGCCTACTTTAGGAGGAAGCGAAAGGAGTCCTGGTTCTCTGCCTGCTTCAAGAGGAAGCGAAAGGAGTTCAGGTTCTCTACCTCACCGGGTTGGTGGAAAAGGAGTTTTGTATAGGCTTCTCCGCCTTGCTGTGGGAGCAGAAGGAGAGTCACTTTTGTGTTAATGCAATAGCCGGAGGAGAGGCTCCGGGGAGTGGACGTAGGTCAAGTTGACCAAACCACTATAAAATCTTGTGTGTTCCTTCTGATTATTTTCTGCACTTTATTTTTCTGTTATTATCTGCTTGGGTGAAATTTGTGGTTGATCTTTTCATTTTTATTTTTACTTATTTCTATTGCAAATTATCGAAAGAATTTTTCCTGTTGCTCACGAATTTTTAAATAACCAATTCACCCCTCCTATTGGTTAGCCTCGGGACTAGTTCATCAGGGCTTAACATCCCTATCGAACTTTCAGTAGTGACTCTCTTTTTGCCCCCACAGTAAGGTAGAGAAGCCTTTATAAAATCTTTCCTTCAACACGGTGAGGTAAAGAACCTTGAATCACTTTACACCCTCCTTAAGTAGGTAAAGAACCTGAAAATCCTTTTTCAACCTCATGGTAAAGGCAGAGAACCTGGGAATACTTTTACTCCCTCCTGGAGTAGGCAGAGAACCTGGAAATCCTTTTTCACTCACCTGGTGAAGGTAGTGAACATGGATCTAATACTGATGAAGATCACCCTCAGAGCCACCAAGGAACAAGGACAGCAACTTAAAGAAGATGATGAACACCTTGATTGGAGAAACTTTTGTGAATCCCTCATAACTCCCCCTTACAAGGATCTCCCTCTCTATCAAGCTCTCCCTCTTCCTTCTCTATGCTCTCTCTCAGATCTCCTCTCCAGTAAAAGATTTGTCTCAAGTGACAATATAATTGCTTAAATAGTGGGCTTTAAAAAACCCTAAATTTCTAATTATGTGCTTCTGATCGTCTAGTATGATTGATAGATTGTCCTATAAGAGTAGTACAAAATAGCTCTTTCAACAAGGACAATCACCTTTGCTCTGTACGATCGGTAAAAATATTTTGTACTGATTGTCCTGTATGATTCTATGATCGTCCGGGATGATTAGTTTAAGATACTATATTGATCATCCAGTACGATATGGGACGATGTGTGGCGATTGACATATCATCCCGCAACCCTCTCAGGACATCCAGCATGATTACCTAGACGATTAGAAGAAAATTATGGTTTTTTTCTTGGTCGATAAGGGATTGTCCTACAAAATATAAAATATTGTCCAGTACGATCCAAGTAGATCATCTTGTACGATATGATTGATCAATCTAACCATAATTAGTCTCCTAATCACAAGATCAATTTCGGCATGATTATCATAAATTATTTAGGATGATGCATATCGTCCTGTACGATTAGAACAAAATTTAAAAAATAAAATATTAGCTAAATTATGATTGATGGCTATTTTTCATAATCTGAACTGATCGTCTTGTATGATCTAAATCGTTCAGAATGATTAGTTAAGCAAACATAATTAGTAGGGATGCTCTAATTAGGGTTTCTATTTTAAACTGATCGTCCAGTACGATTTAAAATCGTCATGTATAATATGGTTAAAAAATAGAAAAATCTCTAACTCGCTAAATTACTCCCCCTGAGTGTGTGTGTGCAAGGTTACTTAGCATGGGGTCCACCGGATACAAGATTTGTCTCAAGAAAGGTAAAAATATATTAAGATTGAAATTACAAACAGACTCAACCCTAGTCTACCTGATCTTAGGTTGATTTGCATTGTAAGTGATCTTGTGGACCTGAAAAGTTAGTGAGCATGGCAAAATAAAATAGATATACAAGAATATAAGTAGTAAAGAAACAATAATATTTATTATCATCAAAATCACTGACTATGGTCCATCCGACCAACATCGTTTGCGGACTACGGTCCTTCTGACCACCGTCGTCTCCCGACTATGGTCCTTAATTTTGACCAACGTTGCCCGCCAACTACCGTCCTTCTGACCATCGTCGACCATTGACTACGTTCCTTCCAACCACCATCAACCGCTGACCACAGTCATTCCGACCAACGTCGCTCATCAACTACGGTCCTTCCGACCTCGGTCGCCCGCCAATGCGATCCTTCCGAACACCATTGCCCACCAACTACGGTTTTACTGAGCAAACAAATATGCCAACACTCTCTTAGGAACTACTTCCATGTAATGCACTTTGTACAATATGTATTAGCTATATTGAGCCATCATCTTCCCCTGAGGAAGCGTGATTTTTACCCTTTTTTAGGGGTTTCCATGTAAAAATCCTGGTGTCTCATACGAACGCTGCACCGCTCTATTTTTATTTGTTTGTGTGTTCGATCTTCGTACGAAGCTAAGATGCTAAACTTTATATTTCTCAAGTGCCATGAATATTCTATGGCGCAACAATATTTATATAACAGTACCATAAAGCTTAAATATATAAATACATAATAATTTATTTATAAATTAAAAAATTTTAATGACTTTTATTGTATGAATTATGTATAAACATATTACTATTTTAGCTTTTTCTGTTAGAAAAAATTGAAAATTATGTCAGTATGAGTATTAATATCATAGCATTTTTTGACATTAGTGTTATATATGAAGAATTTAAATTATGTTAATATCAAGATAAATTTAATGATATTTAAATCTATTAATTAAGATATAATTTAGATATTCTGATATAATTTTTCTTTTTTATTATATATTTTCAAAAAAATAAACATTTTCCTTATTTTTGAATTTTTGTGCAAACAACAGCTCGGCATGGCGAGCGCGCTGGAGACTCTATGCGGGCAAGCATTCGGTGCAAAGAAATACCACATGCTAGGAATATACTTGCAACGCTCATTTATAATATTATTTGCATGCGCCACCCTTCTCCTCCCCATGTACATCTTCGCCGCCCCTATTCTCCAGCTCATTGGACAGCCGCCGGAGCTGGCGGCTCTGGCCGGAAAACTATCTATTTGGTTCATTCCTGTACACTATGCCTTCGTCTTCATCTTATCATTACAGATATTCTTACAGAGCCAGCTTAAGAACTTGGTTCACGCCGTTGTTTCAGCTATTGTGTTAATAGTGCATCTGTTTATGACTTGGCTTTTCGTTTACCGTTATAGATTTGGGTTGTTCGGCACAGCTATGGTATTGAATTTCTCGTGGTGGGTTGGGGCGGGATTGCTTATGGCATTTGTGCTATATGGAGGGTGTAGGGAGACTTGGAAGGGGTTTTCTATGCTGGCATTTGATGGGCTATGGGAGTTCTTGAAGCTTTCGGCAGCTTCTGGAGTAATGCTATGGTATGGTATATAGTTATCATCTCACTTGTTTTTTTTTATTATTTTTTTTTATTTTTCTTTATTTATTTATGATGCTCGTTTAAGCTTATCTTGAACATTCACTTTTTGAAATAATAATATCAAAAGATGAGCAATAAAAACACAAATTAAGAAATATTTAGATTTACAGGAAAAATATTAGATGAATATAAAACTTAGTATAAGTGGAGAGCGATAGTTCAATTGAGATATTGATCCCCTATGAAAGGAAAAATTATTCTGTGTGGACACCGGACGTATTCGGACGTCCGGTATGCTCGGTATTTTAGTTGTACCGAGCGGTATCGACCGCGGCTCAGTATTGGCTCGGTATCAACTTGGTATTAGACGTGGCGTATTTTCATTGGAGTCCGAATGCATCCGGTGTCCGCACAGAATAATTTTTCCTACGAAAGGTGGCAACAAAAAAGGTTACTTTTTTTTGTTTGCTTCTCAACCAAGTTAGCTTATTCTTATCGATCCATATTACGTTGATAATTAGAAGTATAATGATCTAATTCCTTTCAAACATAACAACGAATGTGAGATTTATTAAACCTTGGATATTTTGCCTCTTTATTCCAATGTCCATTGCTTGAATTTGACTTTATTTATCATTTCTCCATGGAAAAGACCAACTTGTCAACCTCTTTCATGGCCATCAGCACGTCCATGAATGCCTTGAGCACTTGAGTTCTCTCCTTAACTTTGCAGTGTTACTTATCATTCGTCAAAGTGAGGTTTGAAAGATGGATTTGCATGTAGGTGTCTTGCTTTTTCTTCTAATATGCCATCAAAGAGCTTAAAAGCTCATCGATAGACATGAACTCCCAAGTTATTTGCTTATTCAATAGCTGTTATAATATGCTTAAAATTTTTATTTATCGAGTGTACAATTTTGTTTTGCACTCAAACTGTTTATTTAGATTTATGTCCAAACAATTGAATCTGGTTTTTGGGGAAAGTTCTGATATTCGTTTATTGTATTAAATTGAATATTTATTATTTCCTTTTGGTGATGATTTGAAGAGGGATTATATTAGGAAGCTTTTCCTAATCTTTTGTATCTCTTCTCTATTTATGGAGCCTTGGGGGCTGCTGTAGAAGGAGAGCATTAGAGAGAGAGCTTGAGAGTATTATAATCCTTATTGTTCTTCATTATAGTGAAATCATCATCCGCTCCTTATGGATGTTGGCATCTTCGCCGAACCACATAAATCGTTGTGTTCTTTTTGTTGTTTATCGTGTAATTTTATTTTTGCTGTGATTGTTTGCACAACAAGTGGTATCAAAGATAAATTTCAGATTCTGGTGGAATTTGTTGGCGGTGATTTGAAGAACGAAAAATCCCTTCTTGTTGTTTGTATGGGTGAAGAAGCAGAAGCCGAAGACTATTTCATGTAATTTGGGTGCTAGGTCATGTGCCTGCAGGCGCCTTCAACATGGAAGCTAGGCTAGTGAACAGAGCATGGGATGACACGTACATAGAGGCACAGTTTCTTGCTGGATCATGGTGTAGATCAGGCGCATATGGATGAACATAGTCAGCTTGAGGTTTCATATTAAGTCAGAGTGACGCAGTCTGGTCGTGTGATTGCACCAGATTGACCAGACTTACGGGCCTGGGAGCAGAGCCGTTTGGGTCATGGATGGCATGGAACAGACGTTCACAGATCACTTGTACTAGTTGGACCGTTGGTGCAGACGGGCCGCAACTTGTGCAGAAATACGCCGCGCCTATTTTCGGTTCACGCCAATATGAGCGTGGGTTCTAGAGTGAAGATTTCTGGATCACTAGTGTGGGCCATATGGTAGCAGAATTCAACCAAACATGGGTTGAATAGGTGCAATCTTGCGCAAGGAATACATGCGCTAGTTCACGTGGAGCAGAGGCATAGGTATAGAGGCTTTTGCATGGAAGTCAAGCAAGAGGATCTCGTATAGGATCGAGTGATGGACAGTCGATCGTGTTGAAACATATTTGCGTATAGATCTTGGATGATTATGTTATGGATCGCGAGTTGAAGACAGACTGCACCTTGGCCTGGAGTGCAGGAAGTCTTGAAACTATGAAGAAACAAATGGAGTCGAGCCAAATCAAGAAGTTAATTATCTACGAGATTTCTGTGGCTGTATTGTTATTTTTTGTCCTAGATCATTTCTAGAAGTAGCCGGATTAGTGCAATTCCATATATGTGAGACAGTTACAATTTGATGGAGGCTATGAGATCCGATGGAGCCATGGATACATCCACCTCGATGGTGGTGATCGAAGGCATCGATCCATCAGGTGGTTATAAATCCTATCAAAGTTAACTTGACAAAATTTGACGACAAAGGGAACTTTGGCATGTGACGATGTGAGGTAATGGATGCATTGTGTTCTTTAAATCTTGAGTAAGTATAGAGAGTGATGAACATCCTAAGGACATTTCAGAAAGGGATTGGCTCAAGATGAACTAGAGTGCTTGTGGCTTGATCAGAAATTGCATATCTTAGGAGATCAAGTATGGGGTGATGATGGAGACTTCTACTGTAAAGATGTGGAAGACCTTGGAGAATAAGTATCTGACAAAGAGCATTGAGAATTGTCTCTATATGAAATAGTGGTTATATAGCTTTTAGATGAGGCATGAGATTACAATTGATGAGCATTCAAACGACTTCACAAAATTATTGGTAGATCTTTTGAATTTGGATGAGGAGGTTGGAGATGAAGACAAGGCCCTCTTTCTATTGAATTCACTCCTGGATGAGTATGAAAGTTTCATGATGATGCTCATTCATGGGAAGGAGGTCTTGAACTATGATGAGAGATGACTACTGCATTGTTGAATCATAAGTTCCAGCGTCAGGACATGGAGTCTGCAAAGATGGATTTAGTTGAGGCTCTCATACTCCAACAAGGAATATTTGAGAAAAAGAAAAAGGGTAATAGCAAGTGGGGTAACTCTGGTGGGGGCAGTCTTTGGAAGAATCAGAGTACTTTTTGCTTAAAAACTAGTCGTTGGAAGAAAGATTGCTCGAAGCTGAGGGAGAAGGGAAAGTAAGTTTTCTCTAAGGCTAACTTTAGCATGGAAGAGGGTGACGAAGGTTCAGATGTATCACTATATGCAGTCTCTCAAAGTTCTTATTCAGATGGTTCATGATAGATTCTTGATACTGATGCTACCTATCGTATTTATCGCACTAGGGAGTGGTTTTGTACCTATAGGGAGCTAGATAGTGGTGTTGTGACCAGGGGAAATGATTAAGCTTATCATATAGTTGGTGTTGGGAGCATCTTCATCAGAATACATGATGATACTATGAGAGAGTTGACTAATGTAAAGCCACATTCCTAATATCAGGAAGAATTTGATGTCGGATAGGGCTTTAGAGATGAAAGGCTATAAGGTAGTTATTGAGGCAAGAATTTTGAAGATATATAATGGAGCACTAGTTTATCTGAAAGGAGTTCATCACCAAGCTGGTTTTGCAATATTTTGGCACCTGGATCAGCTGTTGTTGCTGATGATTCTTATGATGCCACTACATTGTGGCATATACAGCTAGCTTATGCCAGAGAGACTTCTCTTATGGTACTGCCAACTACAGTACATGTAAGCTTGATCTTTATGAACATTATGTATTTGGAAAGAAGACATATGTATCCTTTGGTACTGCCAACTACAATACAAAGGGTATCTTGTAGTATGTTCACACAAATATTTGGGGCCCAATGAAGACAGCATCATTAGGCAGGTGGTGTTACTTTCCCTTTTTTGTTGATGATTACTCTAAATATGTTTGGGTGTACACCATAAGGCATAAGAGTGATGTATTGGAGATTTTCAAAACATGGAAGAAGTGGATTTAGACATAGACTAGGAAAAGGATCTGATGTATCATATCAGATAATGGGGGCGAATACACTTCAGATGAATTCTTGTAGGAGTACCAGAGATATGGGATAAAGCACCACTTCACTATTAGAGAGACACCATAATAGAATGAAGTGGCAGAGAGGATGAACTAAATTTTGGTAGAGAATGTTTGGTATTTGTTATCCATTATTGGGTTGGATAGATTCTAATGGGCTGAGGCCATAGACTATGCCTATAACTTGGTGAACCATTTGCCTTCTGCAGCTGTTGAGAAGAAGACCTGAAAGGAGATGTAGTCAGGATGCCCTGTTAGATATTAGAAGCACTTGAGAGTGTTTGGGTGTCTAGCTTATTATCTTATTCAGAATGATAAACTGGAACCAAGGATAAATAAGGCGAGCTTTATTGGCTTCAATCATGAAGTCAAGGGCTTCAAACTCTATGATCTAATAGAGAAGAATATTGTTATTTGCAAGGATGTTACTTTCGATAAGGCAAGCATGTTCAAGCCTCAGAACTCTAAGCAAGTGGAGAGTTCCACTGGGACTATAGATGCACTACAGAAGCTGGAGCTTGATGCAACTCCATTTGTTCCACAAAAGTCAATCATTTCTATCCAAGTACCTGATTCAACTACATATTAGAAGGTTAAAGATGATGTTAAGGATCAGATTCCTACTCATGAATCTATTATAAAGAATACGTCCAGGTGCCAGAATGTTGCAAAACCAGCTTGGTTGAGGGATCACATTGCATTTAAACATTCAGCCACAGAGGCTAAATTTCCTAGTCACTATGAGGAAATGGTGGACAATCCTAATTATGATCTTCATAAGAGGGCTATGGATGAAGATATATAGTCTTTTCAGAAGGATGGTACTTGGAGGTTGGTGAACCTTCCTCTAGGAATAAAAGCCAATGGGTGCAGATGGATGTGTGAAAAGAAGGAAGGATCTCATGGAGCTGATGTACAGTGCAAGGTTAGGTCAGTGGAAAAAGGCTCTATGCAATGAGAAGGGATTGCTTATGATGAGATGTTCTCCCCAGAGGTTAAGAATCCCTCAACCCATGGTTACTTGACACTTGTAGCACAATATGGTCTAATTTTGGAGCAGCTCAATCCAGATATTACAGTTGGCATTGTGAGCATGTTGGTCCATGATCTAAGGAGGAGTCTTTGTCAAGTTGTGAAGAGTATCTTGAGGTATCTGAAGGATACAATTGTTGTAGGATTAGAGATGTAGTCACTACGATAGTGGTGCATGACTCATGATTGATTGCCCACTTGTTTAAAGAACTATGCTTGGCTTGATCCCAAGGGAGGGGGGTACGTAGGCAACCATCTGGGTGTAGTCGTTATTGTCTTCCACTTTCTGAAGTGAAAGATGAGGTGGAGATTATTAATTTGGATTTATTTCCAAATAATTAAATTTGGTTTTTGGGGAAAGATCTGATATTCATTTATTGTGTTAAATTGAATACTTATTATTTCTTTTTGGTGATAATTTGATTAGGATATGATTAGGAATTATATTAGGAAGCTTTTCCTAATTTATTGTATATCTTCTCTATTTATAGGGACCTAGGGGGATGTTGTAGAAAAGAGCATAAGAGAGAGAGGTTGAGAGTATTGTAATCCATATTGTTCTACATTATAGTGAAATCATCATCCGCTCCCCATAGACGTAGGCATCTTCACTGAACAACACAAATCATCATGTTCTTTATGTTGTTTGTTGTGTAATTTTATTTATGCTGTGATTGTTTGCACAACACAAACATCCTCTAGGCTTTCTTTATATTTCTTAGTTGATTAGTCACAATAAGATATCCATGTTCTCTCTCTCTCTCTCTCTCTCTCTCTCTCTCTCTCTCTCTCTCTCTCTCTCTCTCTCTCTCTCTCTCTCTCTCTCTCTCTCTCTCTCAGTATTTAAAGTTGAACTTTCTTTACCCTTTCTACTCCTTTGTAGGCATTTTGATGTATCTCATATGCTTGGTTGGAAGAAGAAGCGCTAGCCAACTCAAAATTAGCTTCATCTAAGCTTTAGCAAATGACGAATAGTGTCTTTTTGTCTTTTTTTTCCTACTCTGCTTTCACAAGTATTTTTGGGGCACCGATAATGTTGTTTCATATTGACGCTCACTATAGTATTTCTCCATCATCTCCCAAATATAATGGGAATCAAACAAAGCTTTCAATTGTATATTCTAATTCTCATAGTCCTCCTTCGTGAAACAAGCCCCTTATAGGTTCATGCTGATGGTGACCTTCGATAAACAAGGCTTTGATACCACTTTGATAAAATTTTTGTGTGGAGAATAGAGGTATAAAATCTCAAGCTTTATTAAATGTTTTCTCTTAAATTTGATTTGTTCAAAATGACAAGATATAAAACCAATTTATGTTATTTCATGGAGGGTTTTAGATTCGATTTAATGCAGCTGATGCAATGGATTTGCTTGTTCTATACCCTTGAGATACAAGATAGCTTGAAATTTTAGATTACTTCTATCTTCCCAAAGAGAAGTACCATACTCCAAGAAAAAAATAATAATAATAAAATCCCAAATCATCTTTGTCTCAATGAAATAAAAGACCTTCAAAAATTTGTAGTCTACTTCATTTTTCTTCTTATAAATCAAATTGTAATTAGAAAGATTTATGGAAATTGTTTATTTGATGATTTATTCTTCATTGGAATGCAGCTTGGAGAATTGGTACTATAGAATAATGATTGTGCTTGTCGGGAATATAAAGAATGCTGAAATTATAGTGGATGCCCTCTCCATATGGTGACAAATTTCTCTATTTTTTTATATATTTGTATAATCATATATTAATAAAATGCTTTGCTGATAGAATTCAGTTATAATGTTCAGCATAAGTATTAATGGCTGGCAGTTGAAGATTCATCTTGCCTTCTTCGCTGCAATAGGGTAAGTTTTAAAACTTTTCCTTTTTTTTTTTTTCATCTTACTCTTTTCTACTTTATACTTCAACATTTCACCTGATTTTAATGGCCGAAAAAATTTTCCAATGGATTTGACTTATGTTAAGAAAGGTAAATGTTAATTTTACGGATTGTGTTATATAATATTTATTGAATTCAAAGTTATTTGTAGGTAATGTCAATTCTTTATTGACAAACACAAAGCAAATCTAATAGAGGGAGACAAAAGAGAGAAAAACTCTAAAAATTGAACTATGTCTCTCTTAAAAAGTACATGCTAGTTTGTCTTTCTTCGAATACATGCTTAGGTTACTAAAACATGTTAGTTTGACTGATTCAAGCTTAGTTCCTTCTTCTTAGGAGTTAATTTTGTTATTTTCAACCATCTTTTATCATGGCTGTTTTCAAGGACTATTATGTTAGTGTTTGGTTATTTTTATATTAGTGTTTGATTATTTTTCAAGCTTTAAATTGTATTGCTTTATGTTAATGAAAATGTTCTGATTTCCCTTCAATTCTCAGAATGTCATTTCAGTTTTTATCTTCTTTCTATCCTTAAAAAACCATCCAATCTTGAATCAATTAAGATATGTTTAGGCTCATCTTGTAACTCTTTATTTATAAGGCTTAGATTGACAATCAACAATGTAGGAATGACTACTTGAATAATATATGAAAAGTTATATATTAAAAAGTATACTTACTATAAAAATCTCTTGTTGGCTAACTTTGTCTAGTATGTTGGCAACCCTTTATGAATTTTAAGCTGTATGAAGCATCATTTAGGAGAAAATTTCCTTTTGTGCGAACTTGTTTGCAAAATTTCTAGTAATTTTGTTTGAAGCAACTTAAGCCTTTTAATTTTTACTTTTTAAAACTCCTTATTCAATAAAAGTTCAAAACTATATTTTTCAAATCAATTTTTTGAAGTTAAAAGTTAAAAAAAGAAAAAAACTATATTCCAAATATAATATTTTTCTACGAAGTTCTTTTCTTAACAGAAAAGTAGTCAAAAAACTGTTCCGAATGCAGCATAAGTCAAATCAATAGTGTTGACTTTAAGGGTAGAGTTCTCTTTGTATAATTAAATTAAGCGCTTAGTTGGATGACTTTTCATGATTTCAATTACCAAATTCATTAAGAATTCATCATTTGTTTCGGTAACTTCAAATTTGAGGATATTTCGTTAAAATGATGCATCGTTAAGTAACTTATTTCTTTAAGAATTTTGATTTAAGTTCTTGATGATTTGCTAAACCCCCAATCCATAATAATAGTATGTTTTCATTAACTTAGCTTATGCTACGATTTCTATCATAGTTGATGTTGTTTATTTTAAAGGAAGTGTAAATAGCTCAAAATTCTAATTGCTCTCAAAACTTTAGTTTTATGAAGACCATCCTACACAACATTAAGGCATGTTTTTATATCAATAATAACAAGTAGTTTTGCAAATTGTGTTCTAACATGTTGATTTTTCTCTTTAATGGCTTGTAAAAGAGTGAGGGTCGCAAATGAGCTTGGAGCTGGCAATAGTAAAGGAGCCAAATTCGCAACAATTGTCGCAGTTATTACCTCAAGCATTATTGGAATTATCTTCTTTATATTAATCATCACTTTCCATAACAAAATTGCTTATATCTTCACCATTAGCGAGGTAGTCATCGATGTCGTCGATGACCTCTCTTTCTTGTTGGCTTTCACCATTCTTCTTAACAGCATTCAACCGATTCTTTCAGGTGATTTAAATTTTTTTTTTGCTCATAGAATCTTTAAGTTATATAAAATAATAATAATAATAATAATATAGTGTAATATTATGACTTAATTCATATATACTGCATGTAGGTGTTGCAGTTGGTTCAGGATGGCAATCAGTTGTGGCATATGTTAATATTGGATCATATTACTTGATTGGAGTTCCACTTGGTATTCTTATGGGATGGCTTCTACATCTTGATGTTTTGGTAAATGAGTTTATTTATTTATTATTATTATTATTATTATTGTTATTTTAAAATTTTGTGTTAGGCAAAATATAAGATAGAATTTGGTAATAAATTATTGGAGGATTTTATATGATTCGACTGTAGGGAATATGGGCTGGTATGATTGGAGGGACTGCTATTCAGACACTCATACTGGCTATCATGACGATTCGATGTGATTGGGATAAGGAGGTGAGAATTTAATGATTTTATTTATAACACGAAAATTAAAATTTTCTCTTTGTTTTAGGCTTCATTTGAGACGGCTTTCTTACTACTTCTTAAAGCAGCTTCCAAATAAAAAACTGCTTGAAGAAGAAGTAAGAAAATCATCCCAAATGAAACCTTAGTATTAATATGGTTATTAATTTAATTCTTGAAGAAAAAAGAAACATTTTTTTTATTTTCCTGGGCTTAACAATGTTATTCTTTTGATGTTGCAGGCGTTTAAAGCTAGCTCGCGCATGGAGAAATTGTTTCGTCGGAATGAATGGTAGAGAGTTATAATAAGAGAAGTCTTTTTTTTTTAGAATTTCTGTAATTTCGGGTAAAGTTATATGTATCTTGTCATATAAAGATGAGAAAAAAATTTTATGACCATCTTTTATGACTCTTTTCCCTGATGTATAAGCAATAGAAGTTTATGTTTTACAAATAATGCAGAACAAGCGCCATTGAATTGTAAGTATTGCTTCACAAATGTATTTTTATAAGCTCAAAACTATTTATTTTAATAAAAATATTTATACTAAGTACTCTTGTGTACTATGACATTTATAGTGAAAGAGAAAGAATTTTACATTTTAGCTTTGCACAAAGATTAGCACACATATAGATAAAAGAGAATAATGCACGAGACACTACAATTTTTATGTGCAAAACATGTAAGGGAAATACCATGTGCCTAGCCCTGCTTGTGGGCTCAAAAAATTCACCTCCCACCCCCCCCCCCCCCCCCCCTCTTTCAGGTGAGTTTTAACGAATTAAGTTATGAGGTAAATCTTTAGACCGCAGATTGGGTTTGAAATAAGGCACTACCCAGAGATTTTTCCCTTATTTTGCGAGGACTTTTTGATCTGAGTTCTAGTTTCCTATAGGTGCTAGCCCCTATAGTTAATTTCCCCTCCCGATATTAAGAGAGAACTTTCGATTAAGGCTAGTCATCAAATAGATATATAGTCTCTGGTGTATAGTAGCAGCATGGATTTAGGTATTTGAGAATTTGATATTTAAAATAAAAAATGCACTATCTTACACTTAATGTGGATGGTTGGGGGAATGATGATGAGCCCGATCAAGATCACATGTTTTCGTCGTCCTGGGCCATCATGGTATCTAGTCTATTTAGTCAGAGGAGGTAGTCGACCCAACCTGATAAAAGGATCCTTGCTGGCATCCATGAGTTGCTTAGTCCAAGAGAATCTTGTAGACCTTAGGTGAATATTTGTTTAAGGGGACAAATCTGAATCCACCTTAGCTAACAGAGGGCTTTATTCCCTATCGATTATATCCTATTGATTTATATCTCAAGGATTTGATGCCATTAGGGAACATATGGGCTATAATCATAATTGTAATATAGTAGAGTCTTTTGATAAAGCCACTAGGTCAGAGGGTTGAGGTCACAATCGTTAACTATGTGGAGCCGATCTGGGTAGGCCATAAATTCTTTATGGAACCATCCGACCAAACTACCGATCGAGGACTAATGCTACATCTTTACTATTTGGAGAAAAATTGAGAATTAATCCTAGTGATTATTCTTGACCAGATACTAGCTCTTTATGAGCTAAAGTCATTTTTAGATTTTTTCTCCTCGATAAATTATTGTGGAGAGTGGATGGATTTTACTTTAAGCATTTTGATGGTTAATTTCAATTTTAAATATTTTAGGCTTTAACATTTTCTTCGTGTTTTGAATTTTTATGGGCATTTAGGTGGTATTTTGAAAATTAGAATTAACCCCTCCGGTTGAGGTTGACATTTAACACAACCAACATCAGGGTTTTATGGGCTATTTTATTTTATTGGGTAAACCTTGTCAGCCCTGTCTACTTGCTGATAGATGATCATGTTCATTATAGGCTTTATGTAGTTATTGATGAATTTTCTTGGTTATAGGTCTTAAAGACCTAATATGAACGTATAAAATCAAATATCCCAATCAATGCCACGACCGTATATTTGTTGATTAGTTCAAGTCATGTCAACTCTCATCCTATCAAGGAGAAAGATTGAACTTGAACTTAAGTTGATTTCTTGACCCGCATAGTATCCTGAGACGTCACGTATATAAATATAATATGCTCACCAGGGCCATACGGGTATTTGGGTTTATAATTATTTGTTGAACTTTGACGTCTCTATCTAATTACTGATAGAGGATCTGGTTCGTAGTAGGTTTTTTACCTTTATCAATAACTATTTTTTGTTATAGGCCTTGAAGGCCTAATATGAATGTATAAGATAAATATGCTGGTCGACACCATAGTCGCATATTTGTTCATTGAATCAAGCCATATCAACTTCTATCCTTTCAAGGAGAAGAATTAGGCTTGAACTCTGATTTATATTTGACCCATGTAGCATTCTTAGACGTCACGCATGCACCTATAACATGCTCGTTAGGTCCCATGCGAGTGTATATTTTTATATATATACGGGCTAACATACTTGCATGTGTACTTATATATATATATATATATATATATATATATATATACTATAGTTCACGTATGAGGGCATTTTAAAATATTTGGCACTAATTAGCTGTGTGAATGATCAGCATTTAGGTGTTCATAGTGCTCTATATAGAAGCCGATAAACTCCTTCTATTCTCTTGTGTGAATGTTGCGAATCTAGTGGCATAATGTTGTACTTTGGTTATTTGCTCGCAACTTTATACAGGTAGACTGTCGTGCACTAACAAGTCTCTTGCAGTTGTTGGCAGATGCTGCCATCTATTATAGTTCTCTTGTATCTTTCTTGTAGATAGCATGTTAGTGCATAGAAGGTCTTCTACAACTACTTACAGGTACTTGCATCCATTGCTTGCCTTTCCCCTTTGCTTATAGACGACATGTTGAGTGTACAATGAGTCTCCAGCATTAGCCTGTAGATATTTTCATTTGTTATACATCTTCTACTTCTGGCTATAGAGGACTGGTGTATTTGATTGATATTGAGTGGTTATTGACTGTAGGGATAATTTAGCATCCACTTCATGTTATTCATTATCGCCAGTGGGTTGACTGATGTATGAGTGGGGACTCTCCTACATTCACTTATGGATGCTCGCATTCATCATACGCATCACTATGTGTGATTGTAATAAGCTTTAATGTTCACAGGTGGATTGGTATGTTCATTTGCAATTAAGTGATGTTAATTGCTTGAGTTTCTACATTTGCTTCAAACTTTTCAAACGCATCTTGGCCGATAGTTCATCGTATATTGAATCCCTTTGTTGCTTGTAGGGTTTAATGTATTTGGTTGTATACTGATATTGATGTAGGGTGTTATTGCATTCATCACACCTCCCTATGCCATTATAATTACTTCTTTTTTACTTGTGAGTGAGTTGTATTTATCATAATCCTCTAGCATATATTTGCAGGATGATAGTCATCACTATTATCTATAGGTGAATTCGCATATTTGCCGACAAACTACTTTGCACTGATGGCAAAGAGGTCATTTTCCTTCTTTATGACCTTCTCATTTAGTTCACAGACGCATCACATTCCATGCATGCCTGCTTATATTGCTAGTTGGGACTTTAAAATAAGACACTACCCAAATATTTTACCCTTAATTTGTTAGGATTTTATGATCTAAGTTCTAGTTTCCTATAGGAACAATCCCCTATAGTTAATTAACCCTCTTGATAGTGAGAGAGAACTTTTAATTAAGGCAAGTCATCAAACAGATATGTAATTTCTTGTGTATAGTAGCAACATGGGTTTAGGTTTTTAAGAATTTGATTTTTTAAATCAGAAATGCACTATCTTACACTTGAAGTGGATGGTTGGGGAAATGATGATGAGCTTGATCAAGATCACATGGTTTTGTCATCCTAGGCCATCATAGTCCCTGGTTTACTAAGTCAGAGGAGGTAGTTGACCCAACTTGATAGAAGGATCCTTGTCGACAGCCATGAGTTACTTCGTATAATGGAACCTTATAAACCTGAGTTGAATATTTATCTAAGAGGATAAATCTGAATCCACCTTAGCCAACAGAGGGTTTTATGCCCTATCGATTATATCATATTAATTCATATCTCAAGGATTTGATGCCATTGGGAAACAGATGGTTATGACCAGAATTGTAATACAGTGGAGTCATTGGACAAAGCCACTAGGTCAGAGGGTCATTATTTGCTCCAAAAAAATTTTAAAACAAAGGCATAAACCTTGCTCTTACGAACATACGATTCCATTTAATTTTTTCAGAGGTAGATTGAGTTTAATATTTAACTAGATTTCCCCTAAGAGTAGTGTCAGGATTTATTTAGATCTGGGTCCTACTTCCTATGAGTGCAAGCCCTCATAGTTAATTACCCCTTCTAACATATTAGAAGAGCACTCTCGATTAAGGATGAAATAGACTTAGCTTTGTGCAAGGAGTGTGAGAATGTGCAACAGAGTTTTAGACTTAGTTATGTGGGGATGAAGGTACACCCGATTAAGATCCCATGGTTCCATCATCCCGGGCATACTGTGGGTTCAGTCTACCAACACTAATAATCATTGATTGAAGTGTCCAGAGAATCTGATTAGTAGCCATGGGTTGTCTCCTCACAAGGATCCCGAGAAGACTGAAGTGGAGATGTGTGAATTTTAGCTTAATTTAATTTCAGTTGGAACTTACGGCTCTATTTAAGAGTTTCCCATTAATTTATTTATTTTGGGGCTTATGGCTCCAAGTAGGAATTGCCCATGTGATTAGATTTGGGTAGGGGCTTGCAACTTTTATTTGAAAGTAGCCCTAATAGTGGGTCTTATGGCCTCTATTAGAGGTGGCCCAAAGATTTTTGAATATGAGTGGGACTTACGGCCTCTATTAGAAGTAGCCCAAAGATTTTTGTTTGGATAGGTCTTATGGTTTCCTTAGAAGTTGCCTAATGATGGGTCTTACGACCTAGCCCTGTAAGCTAAGTAGCTTGAATGGTGGGGCTTACAACCTAACCCTTATAGACTAGGATGCTCGGGTTAGGGGTTGAGGGTTATATTATTACCTAAATATTTCCCTTACAGGTGAGACTTATGGCTTCTATTAGAAGTTGCCAGATGGTGGGCCTTACAACTTAGTTCTTATAAACAAAGCTTCCTATTAGGGTTTGAGTTTTGGATATAGGGTCATTCATTTAGAAGTCCCCTAACACACAGATCTTACTGCTTTGATTAGAAGTAGCCCAAATAGCGAGTCTTATAACTTAGTCCTATAGGCTATGATGCCTAATTAAGGGGTTTGGAGTTAGGTTGCTTCTTAGCTATTACTCCTAAAGACTAGGCTTACAGCTTTCATTGAAAGTAGCCAGTTGAATTTTAGGCATTTATTAGTTCACTTTATTTGGTAAAAGAATTACTGATAGGATTTACTACTATTAGAAGTAATCTATATGATTCAGATTAGCTAAGGCATAACTTCCGACACTTTACTCCCTCGACACCAGCATTAGTATTTAAATTTTGTGTTTGTAGTTTATTTTTACAACGGTAGTTTGTTGCTCTACCTATTTTCTAGCACTATTGCTTTACTAGCTTTCCAGTACTTTGCACTTACTAGTAGTAGCTAGATTTATATTTTTTAGCATTAATTTTATTTTATAATTGTGCTGACTTTTGTCTCTTTGCTTGCAGGTATGTAGTACTTGCAGCAGCTTGGCAGCCCACAGGTAGGTATAGTTTTAGCTTACTGCTGAGGGCCTTGAGTAAGTTTGAGGGTTTCTGTTAGAGAGCTGCTCAGTGTTTGAAAGCTACCATAGAGTTGTTTGGAGAGCGCTTATGTTTGAGAGATGCTCAGTAGATTTTGTATAAGCTATTATATAATATTATATAACTGTTATATAATAATTATAATATTGCCTCTTTGTTGTTTCAAGAGAACATAAATTCAAGAAGTTTCTTGGGATGTGAGCTTGTTTCATGAAGTCGTGAACTTGGCTTATGAGAAAAAACTTATTCTCTTGTGAAGGTACCAGGTTAATGAACCAGAGATTATGCTCACTTGCGAATGAGAAGACGCTGCAGGTGATCCATTCATTCTTTCGTAAGATTGGGCTTATGATCGGAGGTCGACGGAGACAGACGGGGTGTGTTTGGACCTCAGTTGTGATAGGAAAAACATGCGAGTGTTAGCATAGGTTTGATTGCTCAGAGAATTCAAAGATGCAAAAGCCACTACATACCTGAATGTAAGTGCCCGTGCCTTCTCTCCACCAATTTCCTATATTATTTTACATGGAATGAAGAGATGGCAGTTTTAGCCACTATGTGAAATCATAGGTTACGTGCTTGCTTACGGTTTTTAGAACTTCCCCCCAACAGAGATGCATATCACTTTATGTGGGGTACCGAGGATGAAAAAATACTTCTGAATATTTCCACTTATCCACTTATATATTTATTTATTTTATTTGCCTTATCTTTCTTCCTAAGGTAATTTAAAAATAACTTATTTGGGTTATTTACTTGGTCTGAGACTTCTCATATATGCCATTACTGCATTAATAATTCCCCTAATTATATTTAATAAATAGCATCACAATTTTGATATTCATCACGTGGTTGCTGCCAACTTCCACATTAGTGGAGTGGAGATTCAATTGATTAACTACACTAGATTAGTTGGTTTTGCCATCATTAGCAATAGCAAGTTTCTTGGACCTTGTACGCTCTTAAATTGTTTAATCAAAACAATTATGAAACTTATGACTCATCTGATCCAATGTATTGTTTATCCAAATAGCATTCACGAGACAAACTACTCTATTAGTATTTATATGTACTTAAATATCCACAGTAAATAATATGTATATTCTCGTGCATGCTATCAAGTGCAAGAGAGTGATATTTCTCTCAAAGGCTAAATAAGTGTTGCACATAACCTGTACTCTTATGTTTATAATATAAAATCTTTTACCATACACCCATAGAGCACTTCACATTTTAACATAAAAATAGATATGTCTGTCAACTAGCCCCCTTGGAGGGATAATCTTGGATCTTCCAAATTATAAAGATTTGCTTATTCTCCTTTCATTGCATACTTTCCATTAGTAGCTATTACTCATTTTGGCTATAGAATACATTTCATATGGTATCACTATGTAATAGAAAGCACAGACATATATAAAATTGTCCAAATATAACATGTATCATAACACAATACAATTAAGCCACAACGAAGCATATACATAATATGGTATCAAATGGCCTAATATACAATTATATCGCAAATTGGTAGATATATGTTGCTCATCAAATGAGCTCCATATAGCAATTCTCTGTATGAATTGTATCACCCATTTAATCCATTATATATGTTTGAACACACTCATTTAATCCAATTTATATATTTGAACAAGTTGCCTCCCAACGAATTTGTTGTGTGAGTTTCACACAATGAATTCATTGTAATGTCTATTTGTATTTTGAGATTTAATCTCCATCTTTTAGATTGATGAGAGTAGCTCAACCCCTTAGGTTTGTGAGCATAAAAAAAGATAGACGTTTGAGTCTTAGGCTTATTGAACCTATTTATGATTTCAACCCTTTAGATATGCTGATGAAAATAGCTCGACCCTTAGGTTTGTGAGCATAAAACATTTAGAGGTTCGGCCCTTCGTCTTGTTTAACCTGTAGAGTTTATTTCTCAGCCTTTTAGGTAGGTTGATGAAAACATAGCTCGACTCTTTGGTTTGTGAGCATAAAAAGTTAAGAGTTTTTGGCCCTTTGGCTTATTAAACCTTTTTGTGATTTCAACCTTTTAGATCGGCTGATGAAAATAGCTCGATCATTAGGTTTGTGAGCTTAAAAGATTTAGAGGTTTGGCCCTTAGGCTTATTGAACCTGTTTGTGATTTCAACCTTTTAGATAGGTTGATGAAAATGGCTTGACCCTTAGGTTTGTGAGCATAAAAGATTTAGAGGTTCAGCCCTTAGGCTTATTAAACCTGTTTGTGATTAGCTCTACTATTAGGTTTGTGAGCAATACAATTTTTGCAGTTGACTATAATGACGGATCATTTAGTCAATATGTAGTTTCATGATTCCCTTACATAATTTGGTAAAGGGGTATTTTATAAAAATTGCCTCCTATCCTTACAGGTGGTGTAAAAGATATCCCCTACCTTGCAGGATGATATGCATAAATTGCCTCCTATATTATAAAAGGGTGTAAAAAGTTATATCTTGCCTTGCATGATGATATATAAATATATATATATATATATATATTACCTCTTGTATTACACGAGGGTGTTATTTGATTGAAAAATATATCAGTTTGAAAAGGTTAATTATCTTTGGGAATAATCTAAAAATTGACATTTAAATTTTAATCCTGAAATTGAACATCTATTAGTGATGATATACCACCTTGAAAGGTAGAGATAAATTTGGAATTATAAATTTGATCATGAATATCGTAGTTAGATTCAGGAGGGAACCATATATGATCCCAAAGGATCAAAATGAAGTTTTGTTAAATATCTGGCTATGATAATCTGGATAATGAAAGTTCGAATAGGTTGTTAGACCTATTGCTTACCTCCCTAGGCTAACCAAGAGGGGGGTGAATTGGTCCTTTTAAAAAATTCTCTTGGAATTTTGGAAAATTTTTTAATAAAAAATTTAAGCCAATCGTACTGTACGATACTGTTCGTACCGTATGAACAGTTATGAATTGCTTGTATTTTTCAACCACAGAAATTTTGTTTGTATTTTTCAACCACAAAAAAATAAAATGCGTAAAAGTAACAATGCAGAAAAGTAAAAAGTAAGAATAAAAAAATACCAGAATTTATAGTGGTTCGGTCAAACACGACCTACATCCACTCCCTATAGACTCCTTCTCTAGGTATTGCACTATACTCAAGTGACTCTCCTTTTGCCCCCATAGTAAGGCGGAGAAGCCTTTATAAACTATCTTTCACCAACCCGGTGTGATAGAGGATAGTCGTCTTTTTTCACCCTACCGATGATGGCAGAGAACCCCACGTCCTTTCTCACCCTCATGGTGATGATAGAGTACCACGTCCTTTCTCACCCTCCTGGTGATGGCAGAGTACCACGTCCTTTCTCACCCTCCTGATGATGGTAAAGAACCAGAAACCTCTCGAACAACTTTCTTGCAAGAGCATCCAAGGAGATTGGGAAGAAGCTTGATGTACAAACAATAAGATCCTCACTCTTTAATAACCTTGTGAATCCCCTCACAATTTCTTCTACAAGGATCTCACAAAACTCACTCCCAAACACTCTCCCAATCACTCTCCCTTTCACTCCCAAGAAGAATTTTCACAGAAGGATTTATCTTCAAGTCAGTTTTAAGACCCTTAAATACTTAAGACAAGAAAAACCGTCCAAAAACTGAAAATTTCAAGTTTCACGTGTGCCAATCGTCCCGTACGATCGCATATCATACCATAGGAATAGTTCAAAAAATGAACGATTCATCCCATACAATCCAGTACATACCAAATTTAGAGCCGTTCATACTGCATAACCTTTTATACGAACCCTATGTCGTACTGCACGAATAGTTTAAAAATGAATTATTCATCCCGTACGATCCAATACGAATCAAATTTAGAGCTGTCGTACCTTAAAATCTCCTGTACGAACTCTATTTTGTATTGTACGAATAGTTCAAAAAATAAACAATTCGTCCCGTACGATCCAGTATGAACCAAATTCAACGTCATTTGTACCTCAAAATCTCCTGTACGAACTCTATTTCGTACTGTACGAAGAGTTAAAAAAATGAACGATTTGTTCCATACAATGCAGTACGAACCGAATTCAGAGCCGTTCATACATTAAATCCTTATGTATGAAGGTAAATTCATACTGTACGAACTGGACTTAAAAAAAATTCCAGGCAGGCAGGTTCGTTGTGGAGGACAGACAAATACAAATCATCCTGTACCATCAGATTTCATACTGTATGATCAGTTTTAAAAAGTAAGTTTTCTACTCCCCTATTGTTTGTGTGTACAGTTATCCAACTTATAATCTCACTCTCTCAGACTCAAGAAAAAACAAAAAATACAGACTACTCACAAATAAATGAACTTGAAGTCTCTAGCAGTCTGGAGTTTGAAATTCCTGAAAAATATATTAGTGCACACAAAAAGAAACTATAATATTTGTTAGGAGAAGAGTAAAATAAATAATAGGCTTTTATAATCATCAAAAATAACTTGTATAAGAATTCACTTGAACGAACAGATTTGTACAAATCATAACAATCTCCCCCTTTTTGATGATGATAAAATATTTATTGTTTGATTTAACAATTAAATTCACATTTCTCCTAAGCTTCCACTAAAAGTACACTCCCCCTAGATAAATGATCCCTTAAGCTCCCCCTAAAGAAATGACCTACCATAAATAAGAGATAAGAGGAGGATAGATGATCTTACAAGGAATGCAAAGAGAAGAGGAGAACAAAAAGGAAGCAACCACATACACATACATTCCATTCATATTAAAAGTAAAAACACACATAGCAAGTAACAAGTACACATCATGCAAAAAGTAAACACACATAATAAGTACATACACATGGTACAAATACATAAGGACATAACATGCAACAAACAAGAATAATGCAATAGGTCAAACAATACAAAACTCCCCCTTTTGACAACAACAAAAAGGGAAGACACTCAAAGGAGTTGAGAATTTGAATAATGTTAAAGAAAGATTAACTACAATATTAAAATTAAATGTAAAAAGTAAAGACTTAAAATGGTCTAGATTGCAGACTATAATAATGAGAAGAAAAGTTGATCTATGACAGTAATGTAATAGACAGATCAAGTAACCACAACTATTGCACAAATGATGAAATAAAATTACCAAATCTCTAAGTCACAAGTGACAATCATTGATTAGTGAGCTTAGAGAAAATATTAAAGGAAAGAACAATTGGCGATATTACGCATCTTTTCAAATGAAGTGGCACATTTTGTGCACTTAGTCAATGTTTGGGCTAATTTTGTGCCTCTTTTTAATTTTGGCGACATTGCGCATCTTTTATTGTATGGCATATTTTGTGTATCTTTTCAAGCTTTACTCTTTTTATTTTCATTAAATAAAATTCTTTCCAACAACACTATCCCTTTGTCACAATTACAATAATGAATACTTGGATGTAGAAATCAAGAGTAATATTAAAACATCAAATATACAAGAAGTTAGGCTAAGTAATACAAGTCTAAAATAATATAATGTAAGATCTTCTATTCTACACCAAATTATAATGAAATCTAAATATTTTGAGAAATTAAATTATGCATTGAAATTTTTATTGTAATATAAACTCAGTTAACATTTTAGAAACTTAATCAACTACAGTTGAGTGTTTAAGATTAGTTAATTTTCAGTCATAATCACTATCACAGAATAATATGCACAAAAATTGAGCTTCTACATTTCATGTTGATTCAAACATATAACAAAGCAAGCTTTTACATTCAATCACAATCTCATAAGAGTAAGCTTGCCAAACATTCATATAACAATCAAAGAAAAATAACAATAACAATAATCACAACAATCAACAATTCATAAAACAGCAAAGTAATAACCATGCCAAACAACAAGAAAAATATCTCTAATAGTCTGGGGGACCCTGATCTGGAGGAGATGGAGGAGTAGTGAACATAACAAAATAACTATTAATCATTGTAATATTCATGTTTATAGACTCAAACTGGTCCCTTATCCACCTCCGATCCTCATTGTACCTTTCATCCTGCCATTTTAGATGTGCTTCCATTTGATCAAATCGGTGATTAAGGTGATCAAAGCGCTGGACCATATCCTGATAGAAGTATTGATCAGGTGCAGGTGAAGGTTCATCCTCAGAACTATTCCCATCTCCATCTCTCCCAAAGAGTGCCCGAAAAGAAGCATCAGTAAAATAAAGTGGTTGTTCAGATGGTCCATCAGGGTGGGCCATATTGTACTTCTTTTCAAGGATAAAACAAATCACATAACCAAGGGTAATGTTCTTCTTTCTCTTCACACTAGGATGACCAATACCGGTGAGGTAAAATAGATAGTCCAAAATTAATTGGGCTTCATCAATAAGTTGGCCAGTCATAATCAAGTGACAGAAGAGAGAAGAGGGGTCATATTTACTCTATCTTCGGCCATGGGAATGATGGAGGTCCTAAGAACATTTGGATTATTCGAGCATTTTTGTTCTAGGTGTCAACTCAAGAATAGTGAGTAAGTTGTCTTATGCCTCTAATGACTTGATTGACTTCGGACCAATCATAGTCTGATCGAGAAGTTAGAGTATGTGCCCATATTCTAAGAGTTTTTAGATGAAAATATTCTCTAAGGTCCTCTTTGGTTATTTCAACTCTTTATTTTAGGATGTAGGAAGAGATTCTAGTATGGTCTTGATTAAAAGTCTTGTTGGCCAAAAACACATGAAAAAGATCTTTGTTGTATGTAAAGATCAGAGTGAGAAGGAAAGAGAACTGGGTAGAATCAAATAGAGGCATTACTATAAAACGAAAATTTTCTTGCAGTAGAATGCGGGAAGGAGTGATTTTAGATGTGGCACACCTATAGTATGCCTCTTCATTTTGTGCACTTAAAAAGTTATCATCCCAGTCCATCCTAGACGATGACCCTCTAGGTTGACCCTAACATCTCTTTTTAATGCTTTGAAGGGTTTGAAAATAAAAGTCAAATGAAAAAAGTGACCCTCCTTTATATAGAAAAGCAATCAATCATACTGTACGAAAAATATTTCATACGGGATGAAATAAATTTCATCCGGGAGGAATAATATTTCATACGAGACAAACAGAAATGGTCAAAAATGAAATAACTTTTCGTAAACTACTCATCCCGAGGCATCCTTTCGTACAGGTTTTTTGACTTCCTAATCGTATAGACGATGACGTGTTCATCCAGGATGATCAGGATATTAAAGGATCGTTCAGGTGACGGTTAGGTTCGTCCTTATCCAAATTAACACATGGATCATACCGATGAAGACGTGTTCGTATGTACGATCAACTATAATAACTGACACTAACCATGAATCCACCCCATTCGTACAGATAAATCTTCTAGAATCGTATAGTAAGATGACGAAATTGTACAGTATGAACAGACAAAGAAAATACAGTTTCATCACTCCAACTCTATATATTTTCAACACTAAAATAAAGACCAACACAAGACAAAATTTTCATCATTTTTTTTTTAATTTAAAAAGACACCTAAGATAACCATAAAACACAATTAACTAGAAACAAACAACTAACAAACATATACAAAATA
Organism: Dendrobium chrysotoxum; assembly: GCA_019925795.1. Classification (NCBI taxonomy): domain Eukaryota; kingdom Viridiplantae; phylum Streptophyta; class Magnoliopsida; order Asparagales; family Orchidaceae; genus Dendrobium; species Dendrobium chrysotoxum. The sequence goes on from CM034310.1 coordinate 5,394,742, forward strand.
AATTTGCAGAATTTTTAATTAAGCATTAAGATCAATTACACCTAGCCATGTCCTTAAAATGCTAAAAGTGTCAAAGGCTAAGGGTTTTGTAAAAATATCTGCAAGTTGATCTTTAGTAGCGACATGATATAGTTCAATTTCCCCTTTCACTATATGATCTCTTATGAAATGATGCCTTATATCAATATGCTTTGTTTTAGAATGTTGAACAGGATTCTTTGAAATACAAATGGCACTAGTGTTATCACAAAAGATTAGAATTATAGCAATAGAAAATCCTAAGTCAATCATTTGTTATTTCAACCAAAACACCTGTGCAACATAACTCCCGAAGGCAATATATTCTGCTTCAGCTATAGAAAGTGCTACTGAATTTTATTTCCTACTGGACCAAGATACTAAAGAATTTCCAAAGAATTGACAAGTCCCAGAAGTACTCTTTCGATCAACCCTATAACCTGTAAAATCAGAATCTGAATATCCAATGATCTCAAAAGAAGAACTATTCTTTAAATTTTGAGTTCCCAAAAGATATCTCAATATTCTTTTCATTACTGTCAAATGTGACTCCTTTGGATCAGATTAAAATGTAGCACATAAACAAACACTAAATATAATGTCTGGTTGGCTAGCAGTCAAGTAAAGCAAAGATTTAATTATTCCTCTAAACTTCTTTGGATCAACAAATTTTCCCTTAGGATCCTTATCTAATAGTACTGCGAAACTCATGGGTGTGGTTACTGGTTTAGCATTATCCATTTCATATTTTTTGAGAATGTCCTTAGCATACTTAGATTGACAAAGAAATATTCCTTCCTCATTTTGCTTTTTGCTAAAACCAAGAAAATAACTCAAGTCACCCATTAAACTCATCTCAAATTCACTACTCATTATTTTTAAAAATTCATCACATAAACTTTTAGCAGTTGATCCAAAAATGATATCATCCACATATATTTGTACAATGAGTATCTCATTTCCAACTCTTTTCAAAAATAGAGTTATGTCCACACTTCCTTTAACAAATGATCCTTTTAATAAGAAAGTACTTAACCTCTCATATCATGCTCGAGGTGCCTGTTTTAGTCCATATAATACCTTTTTTAATTTAAAAATATGATTAGGGAACTTAAAATTTTCAAAATTTGGAGGTTGCTCAACATAAATATCCTCTTCTATCACCCCATTCAGAAAGGTACTCTTAACATCCATTTGATACAATTTAAAATCTTTAAAACAAGCAAAGGCTAATAACATCCTAATTGCTTCAAGTCTTGCTACAGGGGTAAATGTCTCCTCAAAATCAATCCCTTCTATTTGATTATACCCCTTAGCTACCAATCTAGCCTAATTTCTTATAACAACTCCAGAATCATTCATTTTGTTTTTGAACACCCACTTAGTCTGAATTACACTTTGATCTTTTGGCCTTTCAATTAGCTCTCAAACATCATTTCTTTTAAATTGATTTAATTCTTCTTGCATGGCCAAAATCCAAAATTTATCCAAAAGTGCTTGATCTATATTAGTGGGTTCAATCATTGAAATAAAAGCTGAATAATTTACTTCTTTCCTCAAACCATGCCTAGTCCTAACTCCTTCACTTGGTTCTCCTAAAATCAACTCTATAGGATGACTTCTAACAAATTTCCACTCTTTAGGCAAATGGTTTTCTTCTTCCTTTTCAACCCCTTCTTCAACCTTTTGATTTTCAAGTTTTTGGGATACTACCTTAACCTCATTTTCATCCAACTTAGATATTTCACTATTATAAGATTTATCAAAAACAACATGAGTGGTCTCCTCAACTACCAATATTTTTCTATTAAAAACTCTATAGAATTTTCCAACACTTGAATAACCTAAAAAAATTCCTTCATTAGATTTGGCATCAAATTTTCCTAAGAGAGTTTTGTTATTATTATGAATGAACACTTTACATCCAAAAATATATAGATATGAGAGGTTGGAACTTCTACCTTTAAGAAGCTCATAGGGTGTCTTATTTAATTTAGATATAATGTACACCCTATTCAACACATAGTATGTTGTGCTAACTGCTTCAGCCCAAAAATATTTTGAAAGTGAATATTCTGCCAACATGGCTCTAGTAGTTTCAATTAATGTCCTGTTCTTTCTTTCTACAACTCCATTCTGTTGAGGTGTCCTAGAAGCTAACAAGTTGTGTTCAATCCCATGAGATTTGCAAAAATTATCAAATAATTCATTTTCAAATTCACCCCCATGGTCACTTTGGATAGTTACAATTTCAAAGCCTAGTTTTCTCTGAATCCAAGTGGCAAAATCTCTAAACTCTTCAAATGATTCACTCTTATGATTCAAAAATCTAATCTAGGTGAACCTAGAATAATCATCCATAATTACATAACCAAATCTTTTTCCTCCTAAACTTAAGGTACTAATAGGTCCAAATAGATCCATGTGAAGAATTTATAAGGGCTTGCTAGTCCTAATTTCCTTGATTGAACTGAAAGAGGATCTGACTTATTTTCCTAATTGACATGCATCACACAAATGGTCTTTAGTAAAGTCTAATTTGGGTACTCCTCTATCTAGCTCCTTTTGGGCGATTTGCCTAAGATTTCTCATACTAGTATGACAGAGCCTTCTATGACATAACCATGATTCATCAGATATAGTTTTCAAACAAAGAGCAGTAGAAGGTTTTATAAAATTCAAATCTAGCATGTAAATATTATTCACTCTATCATCATTTAACACAATAATTTCATTTTGACTAATAACACAACTAGTAGGCAAGAATTTTATATAATAACCATTGTCAAATAATTGACTTATGCTCAACAGATTATGTTTTAAGCCTTCAACCAATAGAACATTTTCAATCATAAAATTTTGAGAATTTCCAATTATACATGTACCTACCACTCTCTTGGTAGTATTGTCTCCAAGTGTAACATTGCCTCCATTCCTGGCTTCCAGCATTATAAATTGATTTGCATCTCCAGTCATATACTTTGAGCAACTGTTATCCAGGTACTAAATACTCTAACATGGTCTTGTGTGAGAGCGTCCCTATAAAAATATCAAACGTTAGACTTGGGAACCCAAACAAGTTTGGGTTCACCTCTAGATAACTTTAAAATAGATGTATGTGTGATATGCTATAATTTATGCATCTTAGGTCTCCACAGTAGATGTGTTCTATAATGAATAGTACAGGTATGAGAAATATGTCCTATCATACCACAAGAGAACACTTTATTCCAGGAAAAGGATTCACCAATCTATTTATCCTGAATGATTTTTTCTTAGACTTTGAACCAGTGGTCTTGTAGTAGGATTTGTGAAAATCTTCAAGTTTGGGTGGTATCCTATTTTTCTCAAGTGCTTTCAATTTAACCTTAAGAAATACATTTGCACTTTCTAGAATCAAATTATTAATCTTCAACTTATGTTCTCTATTATCTGATTTATCTATAAAAGTTTTGAAATCATTTTTAAGTTCAGTGTGTGATGATTTTAAAAGTTCATGCTGTTTATTCAAATCATCAAATTCATCAAACAAAGTTATGTGGTTGTTATCTATTAAAGCATGATCTCTCTTAAGGATTTCATATTCATTCTACAGTTCTAAATGATCCAAATTCAACTTAGTATGCAGTTTTTTTTAGTTTCTTATATGCTGAATGTATGTGTTTAGAAACTTCAAATAATTCATCATAACTTAAGTCATATACCTCTTCTTGATCCGAATGATCAAGATTATCAGCCATCAAGCACAAATTTGTGCCTTCCTCTACAGGTGCTATTTCTGATGAATCTGAAGCTGAGTCCGCCCAAAAAGCTCGTTGAAGTATCTTTTTACCCCTTCTTTCCTTTGGTTTCTCCTCGGCCTTCTCCTTGCTAGGATTTGCTTTGAGATTGGGGCATTCAGTCTTTATATGACCTGGTTTCATGCATTCATAGCAAATAACATCGTTAGAAGCCTTAACATTTTTATGGAACTTACCTTTGTTCCACTATTGACGTCTTATCTGCTTCCTCTTAAGAAAACTTCTAAATTGCCTTGTCATCAAGGCAATATGTTCCTCATCCTTAGGTAATGACTGATCACTTTCAAAATCATCAACCTTCAAAGCTATATTCTTTTGCTTTCGCTTTTCTCCTGCATCAATCTATCTTTGAGTCACAGATTGCTCGTAAGCAATTAGTGATCCTAGAAGATTGTCAATAGAATAGAGATTTAAATCTTTTGATTCAGTTATAGCAGTTATCTTTGCATCATAAGTAGTAGATAAGTAACGAAGTATCTTATTTACTTTTTCTGTATTCATTAATTCCCTACCTAAGGCATGCAATGAAGTGGCTATATGTGTAAATCGTGTATACATATCTGAGATTGATTCATTTGATTTCATACAAAAAAGTTTATAGTAGTGTAAAAGAATATTCAATCTAATTTGCTTCACTTCATTTATACCTTCATAAATAATACAAAGCCTATCCCAAATTTTTTTTCCTAATTTACAAGTAGAAACATGCATGTAGTCTTTCGATTTCAAAGTACAAAAGAAACTATTCAAACACTTAGCATTCAATTGAGCTAACTCACGTTCTTCTATAATTCATTCAGCAAAAGGTGTTTAAACTCCAATTCCTTCTACAATTATAGTGGGTTCAGTATAACCTTCTTGTACTAACATCCACATATGATAATCAAGAGATTATAGAAATGTAGACATACAAGTTTTCCAAAAATTTGGGATATTGTCAAATAAAGGTGGTCTTATAATCGAGTAACCTTCTAAAGTGCTTCGGTTTCCAAAATTAGTCATAATCGAATTTCAAAAAAGTATTTTAAATAGTGATTTTTGAAATAGTCTCTGATACCACTTGAAAGTTTGAATAGGTTGTTAGACCTATTGCTTACGTCCCTAGGCTAACCAAGAGGGGGTGAATTGGTCCTTTTAAAAAATTCTCTGGGAATTTTAGAAAATTTTTTAATTAAAAATTTAAGTCAATCGTACTATACGATACTGTTCGTACCGTACAAACAGTTATGAATTGTTTGTATTTTTTAACCACAGAAATTTTGTTTGTATTTTTCAACCACAAAAATTCAATCACAGAAAAATAAAATGTGTAAAAGTAATAATATAGAAAAGTAAAAGGTAAGAATAGAAAACACCAGAATTTATAGTGGTTCGGTCCAATACGACCTACATCTACTCCCTAGAGACTCCTTCTCTAGGTATTGCACTATACTCAAGTGACTCTCCTTTTGCCCCCACAGCAAGACAGAGAAGCCTTTGCAAACTCTCTTTCACTAACCCGATGCAGCAGAGAACCGTCGTCCCTTTTCACCCTCCCGGTGAAGGTAGAGAACCCCACGTCCTTTCTCACCCTCCTCGTGATGGTAGAGTACCATGTCCTTTTTCACCCACCTGGTGATGGCAAAGTACCACATCCTTTCTCACCCTCCTGGTGACGGCAGAGAACCGAAAACCTCTCGAACAACTTTCTTGTAAGAGCCTCCAAGAAGATTGGGAAGAAGCTTGATGTACAAATAATGAGATCCTCACATTTGGATAACCTTGTGTATCCCCTCACAATTTCCTCTACAAGGATCTCACAAAACTCACTCCCAAACACTCTCCAAATCACTCTCCCATTCACTCCCAAGAAGAATTTTCGTAGAAGGATTTATCTTCAAGTCAGTTTTAAGACCCTTAAGTACTTAGGACAAGAAAAACCATCCAAAAACTAAAAATTTTAAGTTTCACACGTGCCGATCGTCCCGTATGATTGCATATCGTACCGTATGAATAGTTCAAAAAATGAACGATTCATCCTGTATGATCCAGTACGTACCTAATTCAGAGCTGTTCGTACTGCATAACCTTTTATATGAACCCTATGTCGTATTATACGAATAGTTCAAAAATGAATAATTCATCCCGTACGATCTAGTACAAACCAAATTCAGAGCCATTCGTACCTCAAAATCTCCTGTATGAACTCTATTTTGTACTGTATGAATAGTTCAAAAAATGAACGATTCGTCCCATACAATCTAGTACGAACCAAATTCAAAGACATTCGTACCTCAAAATCTCCTATACGAACTCTATTTCATACTGTACGAATAGTTTAAAAAATGAACGATTTATCCCGTACGATCCAGTACGAACCAAATTCAAAGCCATTCGTACAGTAAATTCTTATGTATGAAGGTAAATTCATACTATATGAACTGGACTTTAAAAAATTTTAGGCAGGTAGGTTTGTTGGGGAGGATAGATAAATACAGATTGTCCCGTATGATCAGATTTAATACTATACGAATTTTAAAAAATAAGTCTTCCACTCTCCCATTATGTGTGTGCATAGTTATCTAACTTACAATCTCACCCTCTCAGACTCAAGAAAAAACAAAAAATACAGATTACTCACAAATAAATGAATCAGCAGTCTGGAGTTTGAAATTCTTGAAAAACATGTCAGTGCACATAAAAAGAAACTCTAAATTTGTTAGGAGAAGAATAAAACAAACAATAGGTTTTATAATCATCAAAAACAACTTGTATTAAAATTCACTTGAACGAACAGATTTGCACAAATCATAACAGATAAATTATCATTGATTTTATATTTAAAATTATATCACTAAATGATATATCATCCTAAAGGAAGAAGATATCATTCATTGTTAATTACTTGAATATGATTTTCTAAAGGTAATTAATTAAGGGTTTTGAAATTTTTGATTTTGAAAATCAGGTCTGGGTTTCTAAATCACCTACAAGCGCAAGCCCTCGTAGTTAATTACATTATAGGAAATCAAAAATTTTCCTATGAATACTATCGATTAAAATAGTGATACAAACTTTTTTTAAGAATTCAAAGTTTGATGTCAAAAGAGATAGGACTGGAATTTTAAATGGGGCTGGATCAAATTTGAACAATTATTTCTGGAGTCAAAGAAGAAGGATAGGAGGTGTTTTGAAATTCTAAATCACTTCAGAAGCACCCCAGCCTTTCCTAAGTGTTGGGCTTAAATTTGATGGAAAGAGACTTAATGTTTAAGTGATCAATTTTATTAAAAAGTTGGAATTAGATTCTCGAAGGTTGAGGTCTTAAGATTAAAAATATGTCCTTGAACCTAAGTTTAAAGTGGGTACTAAAAATCAGCGACCTGTAACCTGGCTAATGCAATACAAACCTGAACTTACTCGGCCTGGATTATGGAGCCAGCTTAACCACCTAAACACTTCAAAACCATGTGTCCAGTCTTTTATGCAAGAGTGGGTAGGAACATTATTTAAGATTGAGTTTAAGGAAAGCGGGCTCGATATCTAGAGCAGATGCCTAATTGGTCCCTTTGACTTATGTTGGGTGAAATGCTTAAGCTAGAAATGCAATTAAGAATTAGACTCAATTTTAATTTGTTGCTAATGTAATGAATGCAAATTGACTCGAATGCTTAAAATCATATATGAAGCAGTTTTCAAAAAAGGCTTAAAAATAATTTTATCCTAGAGATTGCACAACATCCTCTTAATAGGATTGCACCTTAATAGGTCGAGTGGCCTACCAAAACTCACAAGCAGGGAGGTGCCTAACAAGGTAGAGAAAGTTCAATATATTTGCATGAAAAACTCCAAGCGGTCCGGGCTTACTTCTTAAAGCGTTAGAGTTTCTATCTAAGCTTAAATATTTAAATTTTGATTAAGTAGAAAAAGTTTATTCATACCCTCACGAGCCTCCGATCGGGTTCCAGGCTAAATTAAAATACGACATGTAAGATGGCCAAAAAACTAAGAAAAATAGGCAGATCCTCTATCATATTCAAAATCAAACAATCAACATTAATCAAATCAATTAAATTAGAATTCAAATTGAAAGTCCATGTGGCAAGTGCCACTTAATTATATAACCCAGGGTCTGCAGGAAAGTAAAGTGGCCAGGCACCACTAACTACAACCCGAATTCTACTCCTAAGACACAAGTGACTTTGAGAATTGAGATTCTTCTCGTTCTTCACTTCGTTGTCCTTCCATGAGCTCCTTGGATCATCAGGTCTAGATATCCAAATGAAAAGAAACTCCCGCTACATAGGAGTGTTATCTTTTCTCTTTGGATACTTTGAAAGTATCCTAACTTAAGCTTCCAAATAAAAGAGGACTCTCCCCTAAGGGATGTCCTCTCCTCTTTGGAATATAAGTAGGATATATACATCCCATCTCAAAGTACATTAAACTTATAACTAAATTCTTAAATTAAACTACATTTAAATTTAAAATAAAAATCTAGACTCAACAACCTGCATGGTTATCCAAATAATCAACAGTTAATATGATATCCCAAGCAGTTAATATATTTGAAATTTAAATGCTCAAAACATAGCCAGTCTTGGCCATGCTCTTTTAATTTTAAAGGGGGACTTAAGCAAATTCTGAAGCACCTTCAAAAAATAATATTAATTTTAAAGCTTAATTAATTGCCCCCTTTAATTTTAAATGCCCTGTATGAGCATGACCACCTGCATAAGATTGAATTAGTATAAATCATCCCTAACCGAAGGGTGGATCTAACGCATAATCAATCACAACACAGAGTGCAGTAAGTAAATAAATAATCAATCAATTGCTTAAATCTAACAACCAGCATGTAATGAAAATAATGAAAAACCTGGCACACATAAGTAGCAGAAAAGTAAACACCGACCAAGCCTAATACTAGAGTTGGCTGTCCTAGCAAATCATCTAAAGTGTGTGAGTTTGATATGTCCTAAGTAGGGTACTTGATTGAAGTTGTTTGATATTCTGGTTGGTTGAAAGGCTTAAGGGATTTAAGTTTAAGTTTAAGTATTAATGATTTAAAATTGATTTTAAAATATATTTTAAAGGATTATTGATTATCATCTTTGTTTCACACCGTGGCCAGGAAGTTTATTTCCTCTTCCTTGGGGCTAACTTAATAGCCTCGTAGGCCTAGGTTACCTAATGATAATCGTATAATTAAGTGTTTTAAATGATTAAGGGTTTGAGAGTTAGTAAATTTTATTCAAATTTATTGGTTGCTGGTTTTAATGTTAAATTAAGATTTTCTTGAATTTTTAATGATAGATTGAATTTTTGGAATTTTCTAGATTATTTTAATAATTTAATTAAGGGACCAAAAGTTGATATTTTGATTAGGCTTAAATTCTAAAATGTTAATATTTTTATAAAATACTAGACGTTTATACAATCAATTAGACTATAAGTACACTGGATTTGAATTTTTCTATATTTTATTATGAAGGTTTGAAATTTTGACTTGATTTTGAATTAGGTTTTACCAAAAGTTGACATTTTTAAATTTGATTGATTTCTAGAAATTTGATATTTTTGATAAATATTAGACCTTAATATGAGTTAAATTCCTTTGAGTTTGATTGATTTGATGTTTATTTGAATTAGTTATAAATTTTTGAAGTTTTGATGTATTTATTAAATTTTCAAAATTATTTAATTAAGGGTGTTTTAATGATTTTGAGTCCACATGATCTCCAAACTTCTTGAAATCACTTCTGAAGATTAAAAATAATCTAAGGAGTGATTATCAAGTGTTTGAGAAATTTTTTGAGTTTTTAATTATTTTTAATTAATTAAATGGATTAAAAATTTAATTTCACTTAAAATTAAATTAAGATCAAATTTGATGTCCAATTAAGGGGCTTTTATTTTTTATTGATTAAGGGTTCAATTTTGGTCAATTAGAGGTATTATTTGTAATTTTTGGATTTAAATTTGATTTATTAAATTTTCTGGAAGTTTTAAGGCTTAATTAAGATTTAATCTTGATTAATTTAATTAAGGGGCTTAATGACTTCAAAATTTAGTGAAAATTTTTTTTAAGGCTGAGAGTGTCACTAAGTTTGAGTGGTTTAACTCTCAAGTCAATAGGATGTGAATCCTAATTTCTATAATTTTTCTAAGTTTTCTAATCAAGGTCCTTAATTATTATCCTTAATGATGTCACTAAGTTAAGTGGGTTTAAATCAATGTTCCTAACCCTCAAACACTAATTACAATCACATAAATCATCAATCAAGAACAATGAAAAGTCCTAATGTTCTATGGGATGATTATGATGAAGTACCAAAGTTATAAGTTATACCATAACTTATAAACTTAAGAGAGTCAATCATAAAAAAAATGATATACATCTAAATGAATTGAGATTATTTGAAGATGCAGGAAATATCTCTAAATAATCACATATTCAATTTGCAGTTATTATCATGTGTAGTCTAAGGGTAATACATAAATATTTATCATATTAATAACTATATTACCCTTGAACAATACATGAACATGACTTAAGCTTAAATTTCAATGAAAGGTAACCTTTCATTAATCCCATAGCACTCTAATAATGCTCGAATTGAATTTAAATTGAGGTAATTATGAATTTTCAAAAATTCAAGTCAAAAATATAGGCTTAGATTTTTGTAAATTCATAAACCAATTATAATTGTATCAAATGGCTTTGAAAAAAATAAGGAACATCAGAGATAGATCCTAAAATATCTCTGCCAAATTTTAGGCTAAGGGGGTTCATAATTTTTTATTTAAAAATAAAATAACTTTTAGAGTATAATTGAAATAATAGAAAATATATTAATCAAATAAATTTAATTTTATTTTTAAAATAAAGTACATTTAATTATGAAGAGAATCAGTATTTATATGTCAAATTTAGATAAAATTTAAAATTCTTATGATTTTGTAAAGATTATAGCAATTTATTTGAATTAAAACAAATTTTAAATTATAAAAAAAAACTCGACGGCGATGCTTTACATGCGTCAACCATGCGCTGGTCCACGCAAGCAGCGGCGATCAAGCGGCCCGCTCACTTATTCGGCGCAGAAAAGCCCTAGGCCGTCGGATCTAAGTAGCGCAGATCTGACGGACTAGATGAAACCTACGGGATTGATTTGATCCAGAACGATCTAATGGTCAGGATGAATCCCGTGGTTTGAGCGGATGGCCTGGATTTGGCCAGACAGAGATCTAGCTAAACCAAGGTTTTAAATGATTGAAGCGAACTGTACACCTGATGACATCATGACCGTTCAATCCAAATAGAATGGATCGAACTATCATGTATTTATCTTCAACCTCTCGTCACCCGAAAACCCTAGAATCATTTTTTATTTTGTTTTCTTAATTCATTGAATGAAAAAGCTTTAAAACTTGGAAAGAGATATAATGAGATCTAGGGAGTGATGGGGAAGAAATTTTTGAGTATTTGATACAATATTTGAAAACTTATTTAGAAACTTAGGTAAACACCTAGGGTTTAGGATTTACCACAGTATGAATGATGGATATGGTTGATTCAAAGCTCTCTGAACTTATGGATTGTCCACGCTCAATCTTCCAGAAGACTTTGAGCTTTGAAAAATCTAGGGCTGAGAATTCGATCACTTGGGATGGACCAAGCCTCGGCCTTATGTCAACTTCACCGCAGGCGAGCTCCAAATGTCAGGAAATCATTTGGAAAAAGTGGAGGAAGCTCTGAGAATGTATAACGAAAAGTCAGAGCTCCTATAGTGTGTCTAGAATCAAAATTCTACTCCACTTCTGGGTTTCATCCCTCTTACCTTATTCCAAGTGCTGGAGGGAAAGGGGACGGCTAGGATCATTCCAGGATAATGTTTGGATGGAAGAAACTTATCTCAAGTGGTTAGAAGGTCGGGGTAAGGACTGTACTGGCTGGAATGACCAAGAGGTTATCTTCACATGGGGAGGACCACCTAGGTTGGTTGAGCTATTTGGATCCATGGAAATGATTAGGCCGGGTCAGGTTACAATCCTGGAAGCTTCTAGAGTTTATTGAATGGGTTGGATGGGCCTGAATTCAGACGAAGGAGCTAGATTGATTGGGTTGACAACTTGGAAGGATTTTGAAGTTAATATTGACTGGGTTTGACCAGTCAATGAGTCTAAATAAATGAAGTAGACTTCAAAGTGTTGTATGTTTGCTATTTGGGTGGGTTTTCAAGGGCTTGATAGATTAGGTTTGATGTACGAGGAAATAAATCCATGAGTCATAAGGTTTGACTACATGTATGGTGGTTTGACTACCCATAGTGGTTTGACCAAATCAAAGTCACTATGAATCGACTTGAAACATATCTAAGAGTATTTGAATCATGCTTTGAAGTGGTCTTGACAGGTAAAAGAGTTCGATTTGAATTTATGTAAGGATTGGGTTCAATTTGACCTAATTTTACCAATAAAGGGTCATCTAGGATTTGATTAAAAGAGTGATTGATAATTAACTGAAGATTGAGTTAAGGTTTGATTAAGGATTAAATTGAAGTTTGGTTAAGGGTCAGATTAAAGTGTGATTGAATCATGGTTTAAAACATGGATTAAAACCTAGAATAAAGTTAAGATTGAAGCTTGAATTAAGATCTGGATTGTATTGAGGCCAGGATTAGTTTGAATCTAAATTGATCATAGAGTTTAAAAAAGTTTTGAATGTGTTTGAGATTTGATTCAAAATAGAAATGCTTAAGGGATGAAGTGGTCAACCTGGGTTGACTTGGTCAACCAGGTTGACCCAGGGCCAAGGTTTGGGCTGGACAAGTTTGATTGGATATCTGGAGTTTGGTAGAAGTGGTTTTAGGAATCAAAGAGGTCATTTGGGTCAAATCACTTATTTGGGCCCTTAATGGGCCTCTAGGTCAACCTAAGTTGACTTGATTAACAAGGTTGACCCAGGGTCTGGGTCTAGGTCCAACAGATTTGGTTTAATATTTAAAACTTGCTGGAAGTGGTTGTATTTTATTTGGTGCTCATTTAGTCCAAATTGACTATTTACACCCTATAGGGGTATTTTGGTCACTTTGGCCTCTAGTCAATTGGAGGTTAAAATGAGTCCAACAAAATATAGTTTACTGCTCAATGAGTCATAATCAAGGGTCTAGAAGTGATTGGAGGCTTTGGAGAAATCTCCAAGGCCAAAATCCACTAGGTGCAAGGTCCAGTGGCATAGACTGTAAATATTTAAAGGTTTTATAGTCTTTAGAAATCAATTTAATTTTTGGGGTTAGAGACCTTAGAATGGGCTCAAATTTGGATGGTTATCTCTAGTGACAAGTCATATCAATATGGAATTAATAGACTCTGAATCAGAAGTTATTTGACTGGGGTTTGAATTGTTTGAAAGTTCACTGGAAAACGCTTTCAGGACTCAGACCTTTGGCCATGGATTTGATTTGGATTTCTAGTTTTGAGTTGGGTTTTGACTTTGAATGATTGGATTTGAATTACCCAAATCAATAATAATCACTTGAATGATTTTATTGATTGGATAAGATTAGTGCCTGATAGAAGGCTGGATCAAGGTTCAAGCTAGGGTTTAGATTTTGAACTAGATTGAAGTTTGGATTTTAATTAAGGTTTGAATTAAATTAAGGTCTGGATTGGCTTGAGTTTAAGATTAATTTGAAGTCTGGATTTGATTTAAGTATGGATTGATCTAGAGTCTGGATGGATCTAGGATATGGGTAGATACTAGGATTTGAAATATAGAGAAATCCTGGAGTCTAGAGATCTTAGTGTTTGGATTCTAGAATCTAGAAGTCCTAAAGTCTAAAACCTAGGAGAATTCTAGAGTCTAGAAGTCCTAGGATTTGGGGTTTAAAATGACCATAGGATCTAGGTTGGTCTGGAGTCTGGATAGGTTTGAAATTTGGGTATGATTTGAGTCTGGGTTAAATGGATTTGAAATATGATTTAATTTAAAGTTTGAATAGATTGAGGTTTAAATTAAAATTTTAGATTAAGATCTTGATTGAGGTTTGGATTAAAGCCTGGGGTCTGGATTAATTTAAATTTGGATTGATATAAGATCTAAATTGATCCTAGGGTCTAGAGTAGGTCCTCGGGCCTAAGAAGATCATATGATCTGGAGTCTGGCAGAATCCTAAGGTCTGGAGTCTAGGGGGATCCTAGAGTTTAGATTAACCTGGAGTTTGATTTAATTAAGTTTAAAATAAATAAGGGATTAAGATTGATTTGAATCTGGATTGATATTAAAGTCTAGATGATTTAAGATTAGATTGATCCTAGGGTCAAGATTGATCCTAAGGACTGAAAAGATCCTAAGGTCTAGATTTTTCCTACTGACCACATACAAAAATGAGGTCAATAGGTGTATGTCAAGTGCTCCTTGCATTGTAAGGGACCTTGTAAATTTATATCCTGCATTGCAGGAATATAGGTGGGTTGTCCTATTATTATGGGACAAATTAAATTTTATCTCCTGCTTCATAGAGATATATATAAATTGCCTCCTCTATTATAGGAGGAGTTATAAATTTGTATCCTGTATTAGAGGAATATGCATAAATTATCTCCTGTTATTATAGGAGAGATTAAATATTATCTCCTATCTTGTATGAAAATCTAAAAATTGCCTCCTATATTACAGGAGGGGTTATAAATTTGTATCATATATTACAAGAATACACATAAATCATCTCCTTTTATTATGGGAGAGACTATGGGTTATATCCTACCTTGAAGGGAGATATATAAATTGCCTCGTATATTACATGTGAAAGTTCGAAAGGGATGTTAAGCCCTAGTGAACTAGTCCCGAGGCTAACCAAGAGGGGGGGTGAATTGGTTATTTAAAAATTTCACGATAACTACAAAAATCTTTTCGATACTTAGCAGCGGAAACAAGTAAACAATAACGAAAAGATCAACCAACGATATTCACCCAAGCAGTTTATATTGAAAAGTAAAATGCAAAACTGAATCAGAAAAGCAAACCAGATTTTATAGTGGTTCGGTCAACTTGACCTACGTCCACTCCCCGGAGCCTCCCCTCCGGGTATTGCACTAAACGAAAGTGACTCTCCTTTTGCTCCCACAGCAAGGCGGAGAAGCCTGTACAAAACACCTCCTTTTCACCACACGGTGAGGCAGAGAACCCGACCTCCTTTCGCTTCCTCCTGAAGCAGGCAGAGAACCTTCGAACTCCTTTTGCTTCCACCTGAAGCGGGCAGAGAACCCACGAACTCCTTTCGCTTCCTCCTGAAGCGGGCAGAGAACCCGGATCTTCTTGCGAACGATCCTCCCACGAAGAACACCGACTAGACGACAGACGACGAGCGGAGAAGACGACTCTGATCCGTGCTTGGAGCAACCTTAGTGAATCCCTCACTAACTCCCCCTCACAAGATCTCTTCTCTCTCTCCCAACTCTCTCTCTCTCTAGGATTTCTCAGGGAAGGAAGGCAGCAAAAGATTTTTCCAAATCTAGGAAAAAGTTCTTTTAAAGGAGGGCTTAAAATTTGCCCTAAATCTCAACTTGTCGGCCAAGATCGTCCAGGACGATCGGTAGATCGTCCTGTACGATCCGTTCAAATTCAGCTGTTTCAGCCTGGACGATCTGGCTCTTCTGGACGATCAGTAGAAAAAGTTGTTCATATCGTCCCGTACGATCCTGCGATCGTCCAGGACGATTAGTTCAAATTGAAGGAAATCGTCCAGAAGACAGTTCGGGTCGTCCAGAGAAAACTGCGCTGGACGACCCAAAAATGACTTGATCGTCCCGGACGATAGGGTAATCGTCCGGTACGATTAGTTCAAAAAGGCCCCAAATCGTCCTGTACATAGTTCTGGACGTACAGCTGAAATGCACAAGACGATCACGATCGTCCGGGACGATCCTGCGATCGGCCAGGACGATGTGATCGTATCAATTAAACATTAATTGTTTTCCTTAATTACCAGACTAATTTAGGCATGATTGTAGTAAATCGTCCAGGACGATACACGTATCGTCCGGGACGATCAGACCAAAATACTTAAAATAAAACTTGCCTAACTTAATCTGGCGGCTGAGAATTTCTGATTTGGGCATATCGTCCCGTACGATCCATAGATCGTCCAGGACGATCGGCTCAATCAGTCCTTCTTAACTTAGTCACCCTAATTAGGGTTTTTGTTTTAACTGGATCGTCCAGGACGATGATACTATCGTCCAGGACGATCTGAACAAAAATTTAACAGAAACTCTAATTCACTCAATCTCTCTCCCTGAGTGTGTGTGTGCAAGGTTACTTAGCTAGGGAATCAGTTACATTACAATTGACTCAATAAAAGAAAAAATCATACATTTGACACACTTGGACCCGATCTTGAGTTGGCTTGAGTAGCTTGCGGTCTTTTGTGCCTGAAACTGATTAGCCAAGAAAAACACACTGGAAACATGTTTGTCATCATCAAAACCAGATTTGCAACAATCTCCCCCTTTTTGATGATGGCAAACATTTGTAAAGTAGTCTGAAAATAAAATGAAACTAAGATGAAAATAAAATGAAACTAAGAAATCAAACAAAACACACATTTTTTAAATTTTCAACAATACAGAAAACATGACTCAGAAAATAGAAACAGACACGACTACAACTGACTCCCCCTTTTGACATCACAAAAAGGAGGAGGGAAAAACATAACACGGAAATAAAATATAAAATAAAACATACACAGAACAACAACAAAACAGGAAAATCAGAATTTTTCCTTGATTTTAGATTCAAAAACCAATGAGAGGACGATTGACAGCGCTGAAATCCAAAAAGGTTGGAAACAATCAACTTTCGTAACGCTGACCCCGGGCACCTTATCGATGCAAACCTCTTTCAAAACAAAAATCCGATTCAGAATAAAAGACATTAGATTTGAAAAGAAATCTTTTCAAGCCTCGTTCCAGAAAAATATCTGATATAATAGTGTTACAAAGTAAAAAATCAGAAATCAGGATTTTCAAGACTCAAGCTTTTGAAAATATTAAGTGGCGCACAGATTTTTCTAAGACATTTAATAATCTGAAAGGAAAGAAAGCTTGTGTTGGGCTCATTTTGTGCCTCTTTTGCAACTTGGTTGGCGCTTTGCGCATCTTTTGATTTTTGATACACTTTGTGTATCCAATTTGGCAATTTCGCATCTTTTCAGTGTTGGGCTCATTTTATGCCTCTTTTTCAAATTAACTGGCGCACTGCGCATCTTTTATAAGCTTTCTCCTTTTCATAATCATTAAAGAGTCTCAGCTGTGAGATTATCTTCCAGACATAGGAGATGACTCTCCGCAGTAAGGAAGAACGATTCACAAAACAAAACCCATACAACATATGATAAATGCAATCACTTGGTTTAGAAAATCAAACTAATGACTCAAGACTTTGAAAAACACTATTGATATGAGGCAGATTACTGTAGGAAGATAAAATAATCTCTATTTCAAAAACTAACATTTTAATTTTGAAAAGGATTTTTATTCAAAAGAAACTATACACCAGTAAAGGAGTTAGAGGAAGAGAAACAATTATCAATGTTTCTTCCCTTTGACAGATTCAGCGAAGTCAATCACTGCTTATCAGCTTCCAAACCAAAACAAGGTAAAAACTCTCAATCAAAATTCAGATCACCAGAAGTAGTGAGCGGTGATCAGATCTTGAAAAGCATAAAAAAAATAGGTAGAAAATCATAGCAAAGTAAATACTCAAATCAAACTAACAAAAAAAGGTAACACAGAAATCAGCAGAAGAAATAAAATCAATTGAAAGCAAATAATCAAACCAAACCTAACTAACAGAAATCAGAAATCACAATACAAAGACTAACTAACAGAAATCAGAATACCAATTATAACAATCATAAATCAGCAGTCATCAGAATCAAGCATTTATATCAATCACTCCTAATCTGGTTCTCAAAATGCTGAATGAGTCAAAGGCCAGTGGTTTAGTGAATATGTCAGCCAGCTGATTTTCAGTTGCTACATGATGTAGCTCAATGTCCCCTTTTGTAACATGGTCCCTAATGAAGTGATGCCTAATGTCAATGTGTTTGGTCCTAGAATGTTGGATTGGATTCTTAGAGATACAGATGGCACTAGTATTATCACACAGAACAGAAATTGTGCCAACGGGTACTCCTAAATCCAAGACTTGTTGTTTCAACCACAGAACTTGGGCCACACAACTTCCTAAGGCAATGTACTCAGCTTCAGCAGTGGAAAGTGCAACTGAGTTCTGTTTTCTACTGGACCAGGAGACTAATGACTGTCCTATGAATTGACAAGTCCCAGAGGTACTCTTCCTATCCACCCTACACCCCGCAAAGTCAGAGTCAGAATATCCAATGATCTCAAAAGAGGTGCTGTGCCTAGGGTACCAAATTCCTAGGTTTGGGGTCCCTAAAAGATATCTAAGAATTCTCTTAACAGCAGTCAGGTGGGACTCTTTAGGATCAGCCTGAAACCTAGCACAAAGACAGACACTAAACATGATATCGGGTCGGCTAGCAGTCAGGTAAAGCAGTGAACCTATTATCCCTCTATACTTCTTCTGATCAACAGATTTTCCATTTGAATCCTTATCTAACTGAACTGAGGAGGGCATGGGAGTATTGATTGGCTTGGCTTTGTCCATTTCATATTTCTTCAAAATGTCCTTAGTATATTTTGATTGATTGAGAAAAGTTCCATCATCCATTTGCCTTATGCTAAACCCCAAAAAGTAGGACAATTCTCCCATCATACTCATCTCAAACTCTTTACTCATTGTTTTGGAAAACTCTTCACATAAGTATTTATCAGAAGATCCAAAAATTATATCATCAACATAGATCTGGACAATGAGTAAGTCATCTCCTAATCTCCTCAGAAAAAGGGTGGTGTCTACGCTCCCCTTAACAAACTCTCTTTCTAACAGGAATGTGCTAAGCCTCTCATACCAAGCTCTGGGTGCCTGTTTCAATCCATATAAGGCCTTTTTTAATTTATAGACATGACTTGGATATTGGGAACTCTCAAAACCTGGGGGTTGTTCTACAAAAACATCTTCTTTAATTACCCCATTTAAAAAGGCACTCTTGACATCCATTTGAAACAGCTTAAATCCCTTATAACAGGCAAAGGCTAGTAGCACTCTAATGGCTTCCAATCTAGCTACAGGGGCAAAAGTTTCCTCAAAATCTATCCCTTCTATCTGATTATACCCCTTAGCCACCAATCTTGCCTTATTTCTCACCACCACACCAGAATCATTCATCTTATTCTTAAAGACCCACTTGGTTCCCACAATACTTTGATTTTTAGGTCTTTCTACTAACTCCCAAACATCATTCCTTACAAATTGATTCAATTCTTCCTGCATAGCTAAAATCCAAAATTCATCCGACAGGGCTTGATTGATGTTGGTGGGTTCAGTCATTGAGATAAAGGCAGAATGGTTTACTTCCTTCCTAAGTCCATGCCTAGTCCTAACACCTTCAGAAGGGTCTCCTAAGATCAGTTCTTTAGGATGACTCGAAGAATATCTCCAATCTCTAGGCAATGGGGTTTGAGGTTCTACCCTTTCCTCCAAATTTGTATTTCCAACTCCTTGGGTAACCTCAACAATCTCTTCATCTTCTACTTCAGATCTAGACTCCTTAGGATCAGATTCATCAAACACTACATGGGTTGTTTCTTCCACCACCAAAGTCCTCCTATTGAACACCCTAAAGGATTTCCCCACACTTGAATATCCTAAGAACACTCCTTCATCAGATTTGGGGTCAAATTTTCCTAAGGGTGACTTCCCGTTGTTCAGAATGAAAACCTTACAGCCAAAGACATGGAGGTGGGACAGATTTGGAGTTCTACCCTTAATGATCTCATAAGGTGTCTTGTTCAGTTTGACTCTCACATTCACCCTATTCAGCACATAACAGGCAGTGTTCACCGCTTCAGCCCAAAAGTATTTTGGAAGTGAATACTCGGCAAGCATGGCTCTAGCGGCTTCCACTAAGGTCCTGTTCTTCCTTTCAGCTACCCCGTTCTGCTGAGGGGTCCTAGGAGCTGAAAAATTGTGACTAATCCCATGATTCTCACAAAAACTTCCAAATCTTTCATTTTCAAACTCCCCTCCGTGATCACTATGGATGGTAATAATCTCACATCCTAACTTCTTCTGAATCCAAGTAGAGAAAGATCTAAACTCATCAAATGACTCAGATTTGTGTGACAAAAACTTAACCCAAGTGAACCTTGAATAATCATCAACAATCACAAAACCATAGACTCTCCCCCCTAAGCTGGCAGTGCTAATGGGTCCAAAGAGGTCCATGTGAAGAACTTCTAAAGGTCTAGAGGTGCTAATGTCCTTAACAGAGTGAAAAGAGGACTGGACTTGCTTCCCCAACTGACAGGCATCACACAGGTGATCCTTAGTGAACTTAAGCTTGGGCACACCTCTAACTAAGTCCTTTTGGGTGACTCTCCTAAGGGTTTTCATACTGGCATGACACAATCTCCTATGCCATAACCAAGACTCATCAGCAGCAGTTTTTAAGCAAATTGAATTATCAGATTTAATGCTACTTACATCCAGCTTGTAGACGTTGTTGATCCTTTGCCCCTGCAAAACAACTTCATCATTTAAGCTTAAAATGCAGCCAGTGGGCAGGAATTTGATGCTGTATCCCTTGTCGCAGAGTTGACTGATGCTCAGCAGGTTGTGTTTCAGTCCATCTACAAGCAAAACATTATCAATCATAAAGTTCTTTGAATCACCAATTATACCTGTGCCTACCACCTTCCTGGTGGTGTTATCTCCAAGTGTAACCTTGCCTCCAGCTCTGGCCTCCAGCGAAATGAACTGATTTGCATCTCCAGTCATATGTCTAGAACATCCGCTGTCCAGGTACCACATGCTCTCACGAGGTCTTGTGTGAGAGCACACCTACAAAATCATCAAATGTCAGTCTTAGGAACCCAAACAGGTTTGGGTTCCTTCTTATGAAAAGAAGAATGCGATGCATGTGTGCTGTGCTGTGCAACAGGCAGTTTGGGTCTCCACACCCAATGTGTACTACGGTGAACAGTACAAGTGTGTGATATGTGTCCTAACATGCCACATGAAAAACATCTAACACCAGGAAAAGGATTAACTAAACGTCGTGAGTGATAGTGCCTCTTCCTAGTAGTGTATGAAACATGCTTTGAAGAACTTGCAACAGAATTTTTAAAAGGTGGCGGTGCATAAAATTGTTCAAAAGTAGGCGGTGTTTTGTTATTTTCAAAAGAACTGATTTTCACTTTCAAAAACTCAATGTGTTTGTTTAAACTTCCAATTTCAAACGTTTTTGCACTATCAGTACTTTCTAACTCAGATGCCAAATCATTCACTTTCTTAAAAGCAAGTTCTAATTCAACATGCGCTATTTTTAACAAGTTATGCTCAACAATTAAATCAGAATGCTTTTTATTCAGTTCATCAAACTCATCTAGTAAAGACATGTGATTGCTATCAATGGTGGAATGATCCTTAATCAACACTTCATGCTCTTTTTGCAAAGTCAGATAATCTAGTTTCAAACTAGCATGGGTTTTCTTAAGCTTCCTATACGATGTATGAATCTTTTCAGAAACTTCAAATAACTGATCGTAAGTAAGCTCACATACCTCTTCCTGGTCGGACTGACCAGGGTGATCATCAGCCATCAAACACAAGTTTGTTTCCTCCTCTTCAGCTTCAGTCTCAGAAGAGTCGGATGCAGAGTCTGCCCAGAACGCCTTCTGAATCCGCTTCTTGTCCTTTCTGTACTTTGGTTTCTCCTCACCCTTCTCCTTGCTTGAGTGAGCTTTAAGTGTTGGACAATCAGCCTTTATGTGTCCAGGCTTCCTGCATTCAAAACAAACCGATTCAGATGAACCCTTAAAGTTTTTATTGAACTTACCCTTGTTCCACTTCTGATGGTTCTTATGTTTCTTCCTTAGAAAGCTTTTGAATTACCTTGTGATTAAGGCAACATCATCGCTATCATACCCGGAAGTGCTAGTATCTGAATCTTTGGCCTTTAGTGCCACTGTCTTCTCTTTCTTGCGTTCACCTGCATCAAGTTGCTTTTGGTTCACCCCTTGCTCGTAAGCAATGAGTGATCCAAGTAAGCTGTCAATAGAGTAAGTATTTAAATCTTTGGATTCAGTAATAGCAGTAATCTTAGCATCATAAGAAGCAGGCAAACATCTAAGAATCTTGTTCACTCTTTCGTAGTTGGTAAGTTCTCTACCTAAAGCATGCAAAGAGGTAACAATCTGAGTGAACCTTGTGTACATTTCTGAAATAGTCTCACTAGGTTTCATGCGAAAAAGTTCGTAATCATGTAACAAGATGTTTAACCTAGACTGTTTGACTTCAGTTGTACCTTCATATGTTATACATAATCTATCCCAAATCTCTTTTCCCGTTGTACAAGTAGAAACACGCATATAGTCCTCAGATTTTAAAGCACAAAAGAAACAGTTCAAACATTTGGCATTTAACTGTGCTAAATCACGATCATCAAATGTCCAATCAGCAAACGGCAATTCAGTTTTCACATTGTTAACCATTCGAAAAGGTGGTTCGTATCCGTCCTTAACTAACATCCACATGCGATAATCGATAGACTGAAGAAAAGTAGACATGCGTGTTTTCCAAAAATCAAATGGAATGTTATCAAACAACGGTGGTCTAGTTATAGAATAACCTTCAGCAGTATTACGATTGTTACAGTTAGCCATGGATCAAATTCAAAAGTTTTTAAACAGAAATTTTGAATCCCGCTCTGATACCACTTGAAAGTTCGAAAGGGATGTTAAGCCCTAGTGAACTAGTCCCGAGGCTAACCAAGAGGGGGGGTGAATTGGTTATTTAAAAATTTCACGATAACTACAAAAATCTTTTCGATACTTAGCAGCGGAAACAAGTAAACAATAACGAAAAGATCAACCAACGATATTCACCCAAGCAGTTTATATTGAAAAGTAAAATGCAAAACTGAATCAGAAAAGCAAACCAGATTTTATAGTGGTTCGGTCAACTTGACCTACGTCCACTCCCCGGAGCCTCCCCTCCGGGTATTGCACTAAACGAAAGTGACTCTCCTTTTGCTCCCACAGCAAGGCGGAGAAGCCTGTACAAAACACCTCCTTTTCACCACACGGTGAGGCAGAGAACCCGACCTCCTTTCGCTTCCTCCTGAAGCAGGCAGAGAACCTTCGAACTCCTTTTGCTTCCACCTGAAGCGGGCAGAGAACCCACGAACTCCTTTCGCTTCCTCCTGAAGCGGGCAGAGAACCCGGATCTTCTTGCGAACGATCCTCCCACGAAGAACACCGACTAGACGACAGACGACGAGCGGAGAAGACGACTCTGATCCGTGCTTGGAGCAACCTTAGTGAATCCCTCACTAACTCCCCCTCACAAGATCTCTTCTCTCTCTCCCAACTCTCTCTCTCTCTAGGATTTCTCAGGGAAGGAAGGCAGCAAAAGATTTTTCCAAATCTAGGAAAAAGTTCTTTTAAAGGAGGGCTTAAAATTTGCCCTAAATCTCAACTTGTCGGCCAAGATCGTCCAGGACGATCGGTAGATCGTCCTGTACGATCCGTTCAAATTCAGCTGTTTCAGCCTGGACGATCTGGCTCTTCTGGACGATCAGTAGAAAAAGTTGTTCATATCGTCCCGTACGATCCTGCGATCGTCCAGGACGATTAGTTCAAATTGAAGGAAATCGTCCAGAAGACAGTTCGGGTCGTCCAGAGAAAACTGCGCTGGACGACCCAAAAATGACTTGATCGTCCCGGACGATAGGGTAATCGTCCGGTACGATTAGTTCAAAAAGGCCCCAAATCGTCCTGTACATAGTTCTGGACGTACAACTGAAATGCACAAGACGATCACGATCGTCCGGGATGATCCTGCGATCGGCCAGGACGATGTGATCGTATCAATTAAACATTAATTGCTTTCCTTAATTACCAGACTAATTTAGGCATGATTGTAGTAAATCGTCCAGGACGATACACGTATCGTCCGGGACGATCAGACCAAAATACTTAAAATAAAACTTGCCTAACTTAATCTGGCGGCTGAGAATTTCTGATTTGGGCATATCGTCCCGTACGATCCATAGATCGTCCAGGACGATCGGCTCAATCAGTCCTTCTTAACTTAGTCGCCCTAATTAGGGTTTCTGTTTTAACTGGATCGTCCAGGACGATGATACTATCGTCCAGGACGATCTGAACAAAAATTTAACAGAAACTCTAATTCACTCAATCTCTCTCCCTGAGTGTGTGTGTGCAAGGTTACTTAGCTAGGGAATCAGTTACATTACAATTGACTCAATAAAAGAAAAAATCATACATTTGACACACTTGGACCCGATCTTGAGTTGGCTTGAGTAGCTTGCGGTCTTTTGTGCCTGAAACTGATTAGCCAAGAAAAACACACTGGAAACATGTTTGTCATCATCAAAACCAGATTTGCAACAACATGAGGAGTTATAAATTTGTATCTTGTTAATTGGGAGATTATGTGTAATTTTTCTTTAGGTGCTGGCCATTCATTGGTGGCATAGGCCTTTGACCAAAAATATCTATAAGTTGATAGGCTCCTCCTTCATATACCTTTCGATAATGAAAGGCCCTTCGCATATTGGGTCAAATTTACCACCGACATGGCGGTGAGGGATTATGGGCATTTTGCAAACTAGTACAAGTTCACCTTCTTTGAAAGTTCTAGGATGAACCATTCGATCATAGGCCCTAGTCATTCGAGCTTTATATATTTCTAAATTTTGTTGGGCTTGCAGCATAATTTTATCTAGAGCTTGGAGTTCCTCTAATCGTAGAAGATTATTGTATTCTTGGGTTAGTTTGTATTGTATAGCAATATGAAGTGATGGTAGCTCCACCTCTAGAGGTAGCATTGCATCTATTTTGAAGACTAGAGAATACGGAGTAGCCTATGTCACAGTCTTATAGGCTGTACGAGATGCCCATAAGGCTTCGGTTAGTTTGTCGTGCTATTCTCTCTTATTTTTAGAGAGAATTTACTTGAGCAGCTTAACTAAAGTCTTGTTAAATACTTCGGCTAAACCATTAGCTCTTTGGTTATATATAGAAGAATAACACCAGTCTATTTTAAGGCATTCGATAAATCAATCAATTTTGGCACTTTTAAAGGCAATACCATTATCCAATATAATTCACCATGGCACCCCAAAATGATAGACAATGTTATCTCAAAAGAATTTTATTACATTATCTGCTTTAACTTCTCTTAGGAGAATTGCTTCAGCCCTTTTTGAGAAGTAATCTGTAGCAGCGAGGATAAACTAATGTTTTAAAAAAGATGTGATTCTATAGGACCAATTATATTAGTACCCCAACTTTCAAATTGCCACGATACTACTGTAGGGTGTAGCAGGTTAGGTGGATGATGTATAACATTAGAATATATCTGGCATTGATGGCACTTCTTAGCATAGTTAAGATAATCATTAATCTTGTTAGGACAATATAAAATATCCCAAGCATTTGGTTTTACTTTTCATTTTTGGTCTGGATTGGTATCCTTCATGGACTTCCATTATGACTTTCTGACATTCATCAGGGCCCAGACATCGTTGAAAGTTTGTTGGGGATATTAAGCCCTTATGAACTAGTCTCGAGACTAACCAAGAGGGGGGGTGAATTGGATATTTAAAAAAAACTTCTTTAACAAAAAGAAAAATCTTTTTATATCTTACAGCGAAAATGAGTAAATCAATAATAAAAAGATAAATCAGATATTTCACCCAAGTAGTTAATCGCAGTAAAATAAAGTGCGAAAATAAATCAAAAAGAACACACCAAATTTATAGTGGTTCGGTCCAACCTGACCTATGTCCACTCCCTAGAGGTACCCTCCGGGTATTGCACTACACCTTTAGTGACTCTCCTTTAGCCCCCACAGCTAGGCAGAGAAGCCCTTACAAAATCACTTTCACCTTCCCCGGTGCGGTGGAGTAGTCGGGTCCTTTGATACCAAAGAGATCTTTTTCTTCCCAAAACTTTCCTCAAGACGACCCTTGAATCCGATGGTACTTAGGTGCAAGCTTATCGGAGCAACCGTGTGAACCCACTCACACTCCCTCAAAAATCCCCCTTCCAAGACTCTTATCCCTCTCAAACTCCACCCTTTCCTCTCTCCCTTTCAAGCTCTCTCTTCAAGTTTTCTCTAGAAGAAATGAAACCTCAATGCTGCCAAAGGCACTTATCAAGTGGCTTGAAAAGCTTAAAAAGTGAGTTCCAAAAACCCTTGCAAATTGGTTCTGGCAGCAAAGATCATCCAGGACGATTGCAGGATCGTCTAGTATGATTTGCTTAAAAAGACGGCTTCAAAAAACCCTAAAAACTCAATTCTGCCACCAAAGATCATCCAGGATGATCGCAGGATCGTCCAATACGATGTGTAGAATTTGACCTGATAGTCCTGGATGATCTCAGGATAGTCCAGGATGATCAGTAAAATTTTACACAAATCATCCAATATGATATACAGATTATCCAGGATGATCAAAATATCAAATTATGCATATTTGATTGAATAATCAAAGGATTAATTTAGGCAACATTACCATAGATCATCCAGTACGATATGGATTGTCCTAGATGATTAAACTAAAAACTGAATCTTTAATCCTTACCTAAATTATCATGGTGGCTAGGGTTTTGAGATCGTATTGGATCGTCCAGGATGATTAGTTTAATAAACAGATCATCCTGAACAATTTAAATCATCCAGTATGATTTGTTCAAAAGTTAAACTTATGATTTTGACTAGATCTCACTCCCCCTGAGTGTGTGTGTACATGGTTACAAGCAAGCATACACCCTTATAGGATTTGACTTAAGAAAACAAAAACAACATCAAGAGATATTATAAATATCATCACATTTTAACCCATTCTACATATTCTTGAGCCTTAAAACTTTGTTGGAAGGTGCATATTATTCCTGAAAAAGTTAGTATACACACAAATAAATATATATTGAAAATATTAGGAGATGTGAGTCATAATATTTATTATCATCAAAACAAAAAACTCATGAGCTCGAGTCATAATAATCTCTCCCTTTTTTATGATGGCAAATATTACTGGTTGAATTTGCAAACAAAAAGCATTTTCTCCTAATCTCCCCCTCACTAAGAAAAGACTTTTAAAAATAAGGAGAAACATAATTTTTTTAATATATATATATATATATATAATATATAATATAAATAAACTTCACAAATACAACAGTACGTTCTCCCCCTTTGACATTATCAAAAAGCAGAGGAACATAGAAACACAAAACAGAAAAAAATAGACTAAAAGATCAAAAATAGTCCCTGATTTGGTGAAAATGTTTTGAAAAAATCATTTTGAATTATCAAGAATTTTCTTGTAATGAGAAAGTTACCTCTTGATTTTATTCAAAAGCTTAGTAAGGCATGTATTGACCACTCATAACCCAGAAAGGTTAGAAGTTAAGAAATTGTTAATCCAAGCTCAGGTTTTAAAAAAGCTAAAAAACTTTTTAAGCCATTATCTAAATCAAGGAACAAATTAGATAAGGAAATAAAAATCTTTTCAAAACTCCTTTTATGAAATATATCTAATAGAAGATTAATGCAAAGTAATAAATCATAAATCTTGATTTTCAAACTCAAGTAACAAACTTATCAAAAAGACATATGGGTTTTCTAAAATTTAGAGATTTATAATAAGGGAAGCTAACTTTTTGTGGGCTCATCTTGTGCCTCTTTTCATTTTGGCGCTCTTTGCCCATCTTTTAATTTTTGATACACTTTATGTATCTTTCTAATTTGGCGACATTGCGTATCTTTTCAACTTTGGGCTCATTTTGTGCGTCTTTTAATTTTTGTAATTTGCCTCCTTTCTAAATCTTTAAAATCAGCAAATTATATTCTTATGATAAAGATGAACAACCTGATTAAGACAATCTTTAAAGTAGGTTCATTAACTTGCAAAAGATCCCTATGAGATAGACAAAATATAGGGAGATAAAAAAAGGTTCAATTTCAAAAACTAATTTATAATTTGAAACAGATTTTGAATCAAAAGTGAAATAGCCTTATATAAAGAAATGAGATAGAGAGAAACAATCATGAGTTTCCTTCCTTTACCTGATTTTAGAGAACTCAACCACAACTTACATAAATTTTTTAGAAAAATAGAAGGTAAATTTTCCATTTTTAGAAAATATGATCTTTGCAAAATAATTTTAATTTTCTAAAATATAAATAAAATAAAATGTGATATATGTGTGCTGATCAGAGAAACTACAACAACAGAGAAACTAATTTAAACATTTTAAAAGAAAAACAAAAAAATAGTAATAAAATATAAAAAATAACACCTAAAATAAAAACAAAAACTCAACGAATGAAAAATAACAAACAAGTAAAAACATAAACACAAACACATAAGCAACATATTAATTCACATTATCTCGCTCCTGGTCTGATGATTCAGAAGCTAGGTGTGCCTAGGAGAATTTTATGCTTTGCATTATTTGCCATTATTACAATTTGCTTGGCTTTACCCTTTTCCTTTTTAGGAAGGGTTTTTAAGTTCGGGCACTGATTTTTCATATGTCCAGATTTCCTACATCCAAAGCAAATAACATCTGAATAAATCTTAACTTTTTTACCTTTTTAACCTTTGTTTCACTTTTGTTGATGTTGATGCTTGTGCTTTAGTAGACTTTTCAATTTGTTTATTCTTGATTCTAACTCCTTACTTTCATCATCTTCTAAGTCGCTTTCATCCATGTCCTCAGCTTTTAGTACTATAGTTTCACCTGCATCCAAAAGCTTTTGACCCAAACTTTGCTCGTAGGTAATGAGTGAGCCAATCAGATTATCAATAGAATATTAATTCAAATTTTTTGATTCATAAATAGCAATAACTTTGGCATCAAACTTATCAAATAGATAACTTAGAATTTTCTTGACCTTTTCAATGTTTGAAAATTCTTACCTAAAGCATGTAATGATGCCACAATTTGAGTAAACCTAATATACATGTCTAAAATTATCTCATAAGATTTCATACAAAAAACTTAATAATCATGCATTAGAATATTCAACTTAGATTGCTTAACTTCACTAGTACCTTCATATGTAGTGATCTGTTTATCCCAAATTTCCTGGCCAGTAGTACATATAAATATTATCATGCAATCATCAGAATTTGAAGCACAGAAAAAATAATTCAAATATTTAGCAATCAATTGAGCACTGATTTGATCTACTCTACTCCATTCAGAAAAAGGAATATCAATTTTAATTCCATCCATAATACGTGAAGGTGTATAATAACTAATTTGAATCATATACCACATACGATAATCTATTAATTTTTAAGAAAGTAGACATACGGATTTTCTAAAAATCAAAAGTAATATTTTCAAATAAAGGTGGTCGGGTGATTGAATATCCTTTACTAATATAACGATTTCCAAAATTAGCCATGGATCAAAATTTAAAAGTTTTCCAAAACTTAATTTTATAAATCCCGCTCTAATACCACTTGAAAGTTTGTTAGGAAAGTTATGCCTTTATGAACTATTTTCGAGGCTAACCAAGAGGGGGGGTGGATTGGATATTTAAAAAAACTTCTTTAACAAAAAGAAAAATCTTTTTATATCTTACAGTCGATACGAATTAAATCAATAATAAATAGATAAATCAGATATTTCACCCAAGCAATTAATCGCAATAAAATAAAGTGCGGAAATATATCAGAAAGAACACACTTGATTTATAGTGGTTCAGTCCAACCTGACCTACGTCCACTCCCTGGAGGCACGCTCTGGGTATTGCACTACACCTTTAGTGACTCTCCTTTAGCCCCCATAGCTAGGCGGAGAAGCCCTTAAAAAATCACTTCCACCTTCCCTGGTACGGTGGAGTAGCCGAGTCCTTTGATACCAAAGAGATCTTCTTCTTCACAAAACGTCACTCAAGATGACCCTTAAATCCGATGGAACTTAGGTGCAAGCTTGCTAGAGCAACCATGTGAACCCCCTTACACTCCCTCGAAAATCCCACTTCCAAGGCACTTCTCCCTCTCAAACTCCACCCTTTCCTCTCTCCCTTTCAAGCTCTCTCTTCAAGTTTTCTATAGAATAAATGAAGCCTCAATGGCTTCCAAAGACACCTATCAAGTGCCTTGAGAAAGCTTAAAAAGAGAGCTCAAAAAATCCTTCCAAATCAGTTCTGGCGGCAAAGATCATCCAGGACGATCGCAAGATCGTCCAATATAATTTGCTTAAAAAGACGGCTTCAAAAAACCCTAAAAACTCAATTCTACCGTCAAAGATCATCTAGGATGATCGCAGGATTGTCTAGGATGATGTGCAGAATTTGACCTGATAGTCTTGGACGATCTCAGGATAGTCCAGGACGATCAGTACAAATTTTGCATAAATCATCCAGTATAATGTACAGATCATCCAGGATGATCAGAATATCAAATTATGCATATTTGATTGAATAATCAAAGGATTAATTTAGGCAACATTATCATAGATCATCTAGTATGATATGGATCATCCTGGACGATTAGACCAAAAACTGAATCTTAAATCATTGCCTAAATTATCATGGTGGCTAGGGTTTTGATATCGTATTGGATCATCCAGGATGATTAGTCAATGAACAGATCATCCTAAACGATTTAAATCATCCAGTATGGTTTGTTCAAAAGTTAAACTTTTGGTTTTGACTAGATCTCACTGCCCCTGAGTGTGTGTGTACATGATTATAAGAAAGCATACACCCTTACAGGACTTGACTCAAGAAAACAAAAAGTTTATCAAGAGATATTACAAATATCATCACATCATAACCTATTCTACCCATTCTTGAGCCTTGAAACTTTGTTGGAAGGTGCATATTATTCCTGAAAAGTTTGTATGCACACAAACAAATATACATTGAAAATACTAGGAGATGTGAGTCATAATGTTTGTTATCATCAAAACAAAAAACTCATGAGCCCAAGTTGCAATAATCGTAGCCCTACTTGGTCAAATGTTCTATGATTTAGCATGTTATTCATATAAACATATCATAGTGCTCTCTTAAATATTTATGAGGCAGTAGATTTATCCTCCGTTAATCTACCCTCTTTAAAATATGTAATGAATGGTTCCCTCCAATCATTCTCATCTGATATATGTAAGCTCTGAGGTGTTTCTTTTTCTTACTCTTCTTATAAAAAGGATGGAGCCAATGTATGTCTATTCTGGATGGATATATTGATTGGATCCTCTTGGGAATTTGTCATTTCTTTAGCAAGCTTTGCTAGCGCATCAGCCTTGCCATTTTCACCATGTGTAACCATAGTTAGGGTTACCTAGGGAATTTGTTCTAGGAGTTTTAAAGCATACTCATGATACAAGACTAGCTTAGGCTTATTGATTTTAAAAGCACCTGCTATCTGCTTAATTTTAAGTTGAGAATCTCCATATACATGGAGCCTTTGAATTTGCATATTAATTGCAAGCTCGAGACCTACTATTAGAGCTTCATATTTAGCTTTATTATTAGTGCAGGATTTTATCATGCTATATGACTATCATAGTACATTGCCTTATTGAGTTATGAATATAAGGCTGATGCCCACCTGAATTATTAAGAGTTTAGGTGGTTGGGCTAGTTTTATTGATAAAGCTCCATCAAAATAGAGCTCCCATTCTTGTAGATGTATTCACTCTTCCACTTTGAGTATCTACTCATCTGGTAGCTCATCATTAAGTGGAGAACACATAAGTAAAGAATGGGTAGCTAGAAAGTCTTTTAGTACCTGTTCTTTAATAGCCTTTTGTGGCATGTAGGTTATATCAAATTGCATTAGTAATATGGTCCATCTTGCTAGACGACCTATCAGAGAGGGTCTAGTCATTAAAATTTTAAATGGATCCACCTTAGATATTAATGTTATCTTATGAGATAACATATAATGATGTACTTTTTGTGCAGCAAAAATTAATGCTAAACACTATTTTTCAATTGGGAAGTATTTTGATTCAGCCCCTATTAGTCAATGACTAATATAGTAAAGGGTATTTTCTTTGCCATCGGTATTATCTTATGCCAACAATGCTCCAAGCAATTCCTCCAAAGCTGTTGTATACAAAATTAGGGGTTTACCTGGAATAGGAGCATCAAGGATTGGAGGATTCAACAGATATTGTTTTATGCTATTAAATACCTCCTGACAAGCAACGTCCCACATGAAAGGAGTATTTTTCTTCATCAATCATGCAAAGGGTGGCATCTACCTGAAAGATTAGATATAAATCTTTGAATATATGCCAATCTTCCTTGTGATGAGCAAAGTTAACTTAGGGTTTTCAGAGGTGGCATCTCTACTATCACTTGAATTTTATTAGATCAATTTTGATCTCTTTATGGCATATAATAAATCTGAGAAATTTTTCAGCTGACACACCAAAAGCGCTTTTAAGCGGATTCATTTTTAAATTAAAATTGTGAATCCTTTTAAATATAATTTTGAGATTGTTTACATATTCATGTCGGATTCTACTCTTTACAACTAGATCATCAACATAACATTCCACATACTT
The DNA here is from genome assembly GCA_019925795.1 of Dendrobium chrysotoxum. NCBI lineage: Eukaryota > Viridiplantae > Streptophyta > Magnoliopsida > Asparagales > Orchidaceae > Dendrobium > Dendrobium chrysotoxum. The sequence continues at coordinate 5,427,264 of CM034310.1, forward strand.
GTGAATTAGATCATCAATCCAAATGGCATAACCTTGTAACAGTATATGCCTATCAAAGTTTGAAAGGTAGTGTGCCTTGTCTAGGTCTATTTTAATCTGATTATAACCCAACGATCTATCCATAAATGAGAACATATCTTGGTTCAATGTATTATTGACCATAATTTTATATTAGAAAGTGGAAAATCATCCTTCGGGTATGCCATATTCAGGTTCCGATAGTCAATGTATATGTAAATTTGACCATTTTTCTTCTTTACTTGAATGATGTTGGCAATCCAGTTAGTATAAATTTTTATTCCCGAATAAAGTAAGCCTCAATAAGCTTTTTAGTTTTAGCAATGCCTTGCTCTTCAATCTCAAGTCGCATTCGCTTGGGTGCCTATTTGATGGGTTATACTTTGGTATTGATGGAGAGTTTATGCACTACCACCTCTGGTGATAAATTAGGCATTTTAGTGTAGTTTTATACGAAATAATCTTTATATTCAAGAAGAAGCTTTTTTAGCTCTTTTGCTTTATCATGCAGAAGATTCACACTAATAAAGGTTAGCTTTGGTTCTTCTTCTATATCTAATTTTATCTCTTTGAGTTTATCCATAGTAGCCTGACCACCTTCTTTGAATTATTTTGGAGCTTCTTTCAGATCTACTATTAGATCCTCAGGTTGATTTTTGGGTTTTGATAATCCTTCCTCCTTGTCTATGTAAGACACGGATGTTGAGGGTACTCAAGATAGTGGTACAATGTTGCTCATATGAGACATGATTGTTGAGCATATCCAAGCCCCCATATTGTAGACGAACCATTGCCAATTGGTCTTTGTGCATGCTCTTATGCCAGAGTTATCTAAAATAATGGGCTCATTTATTTATTTGCATGAGAAGATATTTCTCTCCATGAGCTTTCTCATAATGGGTGAAGGATATTAAGAAATAATTATCCACATATCTTCGTAGTCCCACTCATCTTCATATTTTATTTCGTGAGTAGCATGATGTGGTACCACCTTTGATTCATAGAAAAGGGATATATGTTCATTGAGACCTCTTTCAAGGGGAACCTAGAAAGCTTTTATTATTCCTATGTTAGTGTTTGACAAGGTTGTCAGTATTTTGGAATGCTCCACTAGCATATATACTATTTTGATAATATTTGTAGATATCTACTCTTCAAATATCCTTATCATCGAAATTGAAATATTTTTTAATTTCTGAGATACGGAACTGGGTCCTGGATCCCCTTCCTCTTACGATTCTGTAGTACCCTTGGGCTGATAAAGAAATTCTTCTTCTTCCTCAATGCTTATCTTGTTTGAACACCCACCTTATTTGCATGATTAGCTTTGTAATCAAAAAGGATGATGGATAGTTTACTCTTTTTTTTCCTAATGATTAGGGGTTTAAAAGTTGTAGAGATATCATTGTCCTCTTCGATATCACTACCGAGATGAGGCACCAAGCTAATTTGCTTCAATTTATTCTTTACCTTATCTTTGGTCTTTCATTTATTCAGCGTGGCGGCCTAGTTTCTTGGAAGATCACTATCTTTTGTCTTTTATTCTATAAAGTACTTTGGATCATTATAGATTTAACCTTAGGTACCAAGAATGATTGTTCATCACCATCAATGCGATGTTCTTCATTGTCTCGATTGTACTTCATGAATTGATGAAGTTTTGAAGGCACTATGCCATACTCGTGGAGCCATGGTCTTCCAAGAAGTGCCTTATATGATGTATTAAAATCAATTACATGGAATCTTGCTTTTGTATGTAGCTCTCTAAAGTGTAGAGGTAAGACCATGGATCCCAAGGTTCTTTGCCCTTGTTCATTAAACCCTTATCAGAACACGATGCTTTTGGTTAGATATTGAGCATCCAGGGCCAATCCTTTGAGCATTTTGAGGCTCATTAGATTGACAGAGGAACCTGGATAAATCAAAATTCTATTAATTTCTATATTGTTACTGTCCATAGTGACTTACAGTGGTCGATTATGATCTGTAGTTCCTAAAAGTATATCACTATTGTAGAAAATAACTACAACAGTATTCTATGTACATAAAGCTTTATTTAAGCTTTGCTCAGTAAAGAATGCCTCATACTGGTCAAGATTTTGTAAGGCCTTGATGAGTATATCCCTAAGGTCCTTGGACATATGAAGGGCATCGTAAACACTCAGCAATACCGGCAGCTTACAAAGATGACACAAGATATTGCAATCCACATTTGCACTAGCCTCTTTAGGCTTTGGTGGATCTTGTGGCATAGCCACTTGATTGAGCTGGATATTCTTATCCTGCTCTTTTCCCTTCTTCTGAGGTGGAGGAAGAATTTGTTTCCCACTTCTTAGTTGAATTTGAGTCACTTCTTCAGACGAATCATCTTTAGTGTGGGAATCTTCAATGTTTGGCACTTCTTCAGCTTCTTCAAAATTTGAGCTACTTCCGAGTTTGAGCTGTTAGTTTTAAGAGTTATTTTACTCTTATTTTTATTATTCAAAAAACACAGTTCTTCATACGATTTCTATAAACAGTGATTGCATATGGCACGTTTCTTTAGGACCATCTTTTGAATTAGCCTTTTAAAGATTGAGAGGCCCACCTCATCCTCTCCTACTTCTCACACCTCTTTGGCTTATAACTCGGCAAGTTTTTGTTGGAATACTTGTCTCATCTTCATATTCTAAGTTGAGGTGTAAGTTGGCCATGTAATCCTCCAACCTGATAGGTCATCTAGGAGGTTGCTGGTATTCATCGATAGAATCGATGTACCGCTGGATTTTAGTCTTTTGTCCCGACAATCACTTCTTCTTTCTTCTTCTAGATCTGGACATAGAAGTCTTTCCTCCTTGGTCCTTATAATATTTAAAGGGCTTCCTTTTAGTTGATGTAGGATCATCCTCAGCTGACTTCTTCAAGCGGAGGAGTCTTGGATTCACTTCCAATTCCAAAGCATTCTTTTGATGAATGCCCTTGATAGCTAGTAGGACATTCATCATTTGCTTAGTCTTTTTTGATATGTAGGTTTCCCAACCTCCCTCATCTTATTGGGGTTCTTTTCCTATACTTTCCTGACAAGAGATGACATCGATATTCTCCCTCCTGGGATTAATTAATCAATACACTATCTGATAGTGTAAGCTTGTCACTCTGATATCTCCTTTCTACCCAATCATTGAATATAAAATAGTCTTCGATTGGGTGACTAATGATTTGATGATATGGAAAGTAGTTCGAATCATTAATCATGCCGGCCTATTATGGTCGGTGATACTCTGGTAGTTGTAGGCCGATGTTGAGTGCATGTCGGAAGATTTTGTTAGTACACTATCTCTTAAAAGAGTACAGCTTATTGATTTTCTCCTGTAAGGTAGGGATTGCCAGCTTTTCCTTCACCTATTTTGTCATTTTTGGCACAGCCATTTCCCCTTTTGCTTTTTATTAAGAGGAGAACTAAATGCAGTATTTACTTCATCCCACTTTGAATCATAATTTTTGGGTTATTTGCCTTAACTAGCAGGATTGCTGTTATAGTTATAAGTAATGTCCCTAGGCTTGGGTAACCACTCGAACTTAGCTACACGATCCAATAAATCTTAAAAGGTATTGAACATGGCCATTGCTAAGTATAGAGCCATGTGGTCTTCAATATTTCTAAGGAGTTCCACAGCATATTTCTCGGTGAGCTATTGTTCGCACCTCATACTAAGGTTTCTCCATATTGTAATGTATTTGGTGACAAACTCATCCTTCTTTTTTCTTTCAAGGGCAAGGTCTACAATCATCACCTTCTCTATTGCACTGGCAAACCTTTTGACAAATATTATCTCAAGCTCAGAAAATTTCTTAATCGAGTCATTTGGTAACTTAGCATACCATTCAAAAGCCATACCCGTAAGGCTACTAATAAATTGGCACAATAATAAGGCATCATTTCCCCTAGTGTTACCGTAGGTAACCTTAAATTGGGCCAAATATTGCTTAGGGTTCTCTGTTCTAGAAAATGTTTTGAACTGATGTACCACATATCCTTTAGGATATTTCACGTGGTCGTATTCTATGGGATATGGGTGGCCAGTACCCACTAAAGCTTCAACAGTTTCAGCGGCAATAACTACTTTCACTTTTTGATTGATGAGATCTTTAATATAGGTTTTACTGACTATTTCATCTTCTTTAAGCATTTTCATCATCGGCTCTTATACCTCTACTTCTTAATTTGGCACCTTTGGATTAGGAGGAGAAGCTTGAATACCTGAGGTACTCATATTCTCTTGGGGGTTTACAAGTTGTGTTCAGCTAAGTGTAGCCGCTAGACCAAGTTGTCCAAGTAGTTCCTTTATCATGAAGTTCATCTCATCAAGACGAGCATTTAATTAGGCAATCTCCTAGTCTTTTCCTCGTTGCAAAGATTGCATTTCTTGCTGTAATCTTCTTACTTCTTCACTAGCCTCCTCTTCCTCCACATCTTTTGATTGGGGAGGTGTCGTATTTATAGGCATTGCTTGCTCCTACATACCTCACATTTGCTATTCATTTTAAGGATTTACAGCTGCATTCTGGCGAGTTTGTATTCTTTCATTAGGCTACTCGAAGGTATGGCTAACCACTCAGACCACTTCTATGTCCATGTGGTCCTTTTTAATCATTTCCTACTACTTATCATAATGCCCACTATCAGGGTGGACCATCCCAATGCTCTTTATTGAAGTCATCATTAGCCTCTTATTCTTCTTCTAGCTAGCTTCAATGTCTTCAATGGATTATTGGAGAGTCAGGACTCTCTTCATACATAATAGCCTTTTCCTTACCAGCTAGGGTAGGCTTGGCAGGGGATTTTTTATTAGAATGTGACCTTTGGTCACAATTCTTCGATGGGATTTTATGAGCTTGGCTCTCATAGTTTCCCTTCAGAATATTCTTTTGTTTGGGCTCTTTTGGTGCCCACACTCGCTAGTTCTTTGTAGAGATCTTCGAATAATTTTCCCTAGGTGAAGGGCAATGTGGGTTACTTAGATCAACAAATTCCATTGTAGGACTCAACCTGTAGTATGGTTGGAGGGGTCTCTATATGTAGCTTTTGTAGTGAAGACTACTGTGGGGTTTTCCCATTGGCTTTCTTTTAAATCCTGGATGTTATCTAGGCTCCATGGCTTTTGAATCGAAGAAATGAGGAAGGCCTCTATTACTTCCTTGATATTTCCTTGGAACCTCCTTCTTCCATGGATTTCTTGAAGTTGGAATAACACCTTCGTTCAACAACTTCCTTTCTTTTTTGGTGGCGATGGTTGGTTAGAAGTCTCCCAAAAAGTCTTCTTAAACTCGCCTCGGGTATTGTTATGCTTCACCCATATTAATGGTTCGAAGCCATTGCATATGAGTAAATTTGCCTCTAGCTTCTGATTTGGGGTGGGAATATTGACTCATCCCTTAGCTTTAAGCCATGCATTAGCTTTCTTTCTGGTCTTCCTTGATAACTTGACACCAGAAGTAGAGGCTTCAGTATAGTTCCTCCAAGGAACAAAAATAATTTTTTCACGAACTTCAGCTTCGTTCCTCTTCAGATTGGTCGTATCAATGACAACAGATTTCATCTTAGGCTTGGGAGCCTTTCTTTTGGCCAACGGGGGCACCTTGTTATTGATGTGGGAAGCCCCAGTATTGGTGCAACAACAGATCTATTCACATTCTGGCTGACAGAATTAGCAGTGATTTGTTTCGGTCTAGGCTTATAAACTTTCTCCTCGGCCAAAGGGGTTGCATTAGGAGCAACCGACAGCCTTTAAAATACAGAAGTTTTGGGTGCAACAACATTCTTAGTCATCATCTCCCTGGTTGATGTAGTTTCACTAGGAAGGAACTTGAATACTTCAAAAATAGTTCCAAATTGTAGTGTGGCACCAGCTCGACTAGTGTCTATCATAGTCTGGGGGAATTAGATGTGTGATCCTTCCCCAAACTTGATAGTCATTATACTTTTGACAGGTGGCATTTTAACAACCTGCAATAGAACTTACAGGGATTAGAGTCAACCTGATTTCTGTTGCACAAGAAAATATAACTTTATAATGAAGGAGCATATGAATATATGCATATATTTCATCCAGAGATGGAGAGAGAAGTATTCCTCAGCGGAGTCGCTAGAAATTTATTTGCTCTAGAAAAATTTTAAAAATAAAGGTACAAACCTCGCTCTTACAAACTTACGATTCCCTTTAATTTTTTTGGTGGTACATTGAGTTTAATATTTAACCAGATTTTCCCTAAGAGTAATGTTAGGGTTTATTTAGATCTGGGTTCTACTTCCTATGAGTGCAAGCCCTCATAATTAATTATCTCTTCTAACACATCAGAAGAGCGCTCTTGATTAAGGATGAAATACACTTAACTTCATGCAAGGAGTATAAGAATGTGTAACAGAGTTTTAGACTTAGTTATAGGGGGATGAAGGTACACCCGATCAAGATCCCATGGTTCCGTCATCCTGTGAAAGTTTATGAGGGTTATTAAACCCTAAAGAACTAGCCTGAGGCTAACAAAGAGGGGGGGTGAATTGGTATTTTTAAAAAATATTAAACAAAAAGAAAATCTTTTTATCATTTTTAAATATTTTTAAAACAAATAATAAACCTTGATATAAAAGAAAATATAATTTCGTCATAACAACACAATCAGAGATTTCAACAATAAAATAAATTATAGATAAGTACAGAAATAAAATGCAAAAAATATAACAAGAAAGAGCACACTTAATTTATAGTGGTTCGGTCAAATCTGACTTACATCCACTCCCCAGAAACCTCCTTTCTAGGTATTATACTAATCAGTTAGTATCTCTCATTTTGCCCCCATAGCAAAACAGAGAAGCCCTTATAAAATCTTTTCACCATCCCGGTGAGATAGATAACCTTAAATCCTTTTTCACCCTCCTGGTGAAGGAAGAGAACCCAGAATCCTTTTACTCCTAGCTAAAGTTGGCAGAGAACAACAGATCCTTTTACTCCAACCTGGAGTAGGCAGAGAACCATGTGTTGACCTCATTTTCTTATGAGGTCACTAGGATAAATCCAGATCTTAGACTTATCTAGCCTTAATCCTATCCATCCATTTACAATCATCTAATTAATTATGAGTGATGTGACTAATTCAAATTAAGGTAATGAAATCCAAAATCCAGCTTAAACCCAGATTTCTAAAATCAAAATCTAAGATTCAAAGGCCCTATCTTGAAAATATTTTCTAGTGATATTTCAAATACTTCAAAGCCCAGTCAAATGACTCCTGATTCATAATCTATCAATTGCATATTGATTAGGCATGTCTCTAGGGTCTACCATCCAAATTTAAGCTCATTCTGAGGTCTCAAACCCCAGAAATTGAATTGAAACCCAAAGGCTATAAAACTTTTAAATATTTATGGTCTATGCCACTAGACCTGCCACCTAATGAATCTTGACCTTGGAGCCTTTTCCAAACCATTTAATCATATCCAAACCCTTAATTGTGACTTATTGAGCAGTAAATTGCATTTTTGTGGATTCATTTTAATTCTCAGTTGACAAGAGGTTAAAATGACTAAAATACACCTTAAAGAGCAATTTTGGAGTTTTTTAGGTTGACCTAAAGACCCATTAAGGGCCCAAATAGGTGATCTAATCGAGATGATTATTTTGATCCCTCAAACCACTTTCAATAGGCATAAAATATCATTTTAAACCCATTGAGCTCAAACCAAGGTTCTAGGTCAACCTGGTTGACCAAGTCAACCTAAGTTGACCCAATAGTCCCTTAAGGCCTTAGGGTTAACCTAACCCATTTAGCCAAGTTAAATCTCTTAAGCTCTTAAATCCACTTAAATGATTGATCTAAAGCTATTCGAAATTATTTGAAGTCAAATACTTGGAACTTTGACCAAAGTCAACCTATATGCGTATTGGTCAAACCTCCTTAAACTTCCTTTCATATATTCATACTCTAACTCTTAAGCATCAAGCTCTTTCCAAATCAACTCAAGACACTCCCCATGCCACCTCACCATCCCCTATGGCAAGGTGACTAGTCAAATGGTCAATATGGGCATCTCAAGTGGTCAAAGTTAGTTAAACATTCAACATATAGGATTTTTATCAACACATGTCCTCCCCATACATTTGGATGGTTGTGAGGGGCACTTGGCAGCAACCCAAGGTCTTCCCCCTCAATAAATCATCAGAGATAAGGGGAAAATGCCAAAACAAACCTCCATAAGCCCATCATACTCTACTATCTTCAAAACTTCTAATTACATCAGCTTAAAAACTTATTCAACTGAAGATTTATCCTCTCCAGCTATAAGAGAAGCCTCCCCAAGCTTTTCCCATGTTATTGCAAAGCTTGAGAGCCTAATTTGAGAAGAGAGAGAGAAAGAGAAAGAGAATTTCAATAGTAGATTTAAATCCAGCTATAAAAAGTTCTTGAGGTCTTCAGCAATGTTGTAGAGAATTCAATTATCTTTCCAACAAGCCTAAGAACATCAAAATCTACCCACCAGATTATAAGTTATCTTCATTTTAAGTTAAATGATCAAACATTGATTTCTCCCAAATCTCAATGTATGGAGCCTTGAAACTCTATAGGTTGAAAGATTAGGGTATCAAGATCCTATGTTTCAAATTTCATGAAAACTAAAGGTTGGATTGAAAGTTATGGGCAATTGAATATTTTAATTCATTTTGAACTAAGTTTCAGTCGGCTAACCAGAGCCATCTGATCGCTCATTCAGTGCGATCGGATGACGCTAATCGTGCCACATCATCCCTCAGAACCACGCATGGTTATTAAATTAAAATTGAATTAAAAAATTTAATTAAATGACCAAAACTTTCAAAATTTATAAAAAATTCACTTTTTCACTAAATTTAGTGTTCTTGGGCTTATTGGAAAGGGCTTGAGCCCTACTATTAATTAAAATTAAAATTAAAATATTTTGATAATTAAATTGGGAGTTATTTAGGTTTGTTCAAAATCTAAATTTCTTAATTTTCTCATAATCCAATGATTAAATTGAGCCAAAATTTTGGTGAAATATTTTTGAGCATCTTAGGCATCCCCTGCATTTTTTCTTGGACCAGATGCTCAAGGGATTACTGTGGGATGAAAATATAAAGTAATGGGTCCCTTTTGGACCCAAAACTTTGAAAATTCATAACTCTCCAAATTGGTATAATTAGGTTATTTGATTGTTTTGGTATGCTTGCATATGTCTTAAGGTTAGGTGACCAAAATGTCAAACCCATTTGAACACAAGAGACACCAAGGGAAAATAATTAAGGAAAAGGTTTAGTTAGCTTAAAAAAATTCTAGGAAATTATACACATATCCAATTGGGGTGACGCTTCAGAATATTGAACTTAGTGATATTTTACACCTTAGGTCCAAATTTCACTAGATTTGGAGGTCATTAGGTCAGAAAATAAACCAAGTTATAATTCAACCTTTTTAGGATCCAGAAACTTCAAAAATATATAATAAATTAAAATTAAATCAAAAAATTACAAATAATATATCAAACTTACCAAAACTTGGCCTTCTATTCAGGAAAAATAAAAGTCCCATCACTAGACTTTTACTTTAACTTTAATTTAAGTTTTAGTAAAAATTAATAATTAATTAAATAAAATTATTAAAAATTATTAAAAATATCAAATAAATTCTAAACACCTAAAAAGTCTCTCATGGTCATCCTAACCTTTGGGAGTGATTCCACGCAATTTAGAATAAGTTTGGATCAAAACAATCAAAACCCCTATAATTAAGTAATTTAAAAAATTAATTAATTAATCAAACTTTGAAAAATCATAACTAATTATAAAAAACTCTAATTCTAGCAAACTCAAAGCCTAATTACTCATATTAAGGTCTATTATTTAAGAAAAATATCAATACTCTAGAAATCAATCTTAATCAAAAAGTCACTTTTTGACCCCTTTGATTAATATGTTTAAATAATTTCAAATATTTCCAAAAAATTCAATAATCAATCAAAATTAAAATATATATATAATTTGATTAATTAGTTAATCAAGTAACCATTTAATACACAACAACCACTTCAAAGATAAAGTTTTCAGGATGGACTACTCCGAGCTGTAGGGCTAAGTATTCTAAAGAGGCCAGGTTCCTCGAGCTTGGTGGCATAACACCAAGAATGAATTCAATGGAGTGTAAAACTTTAAATTAAATTATTATAAATTATTTAACAAAATTAAAATCTTTAATCCCACTACATCAATAAGTTTTTTAGGATGGACTACTTCGAGCTGCGAGGCTAAGTATCCTAAGGAGTCCTGGTTCCTCGAGCCGAGTGGCACAACGCCACGAACCGATTGATGGAAAACATGAATTAATTTAACCTTTAAAATTAGCCACTAAGAAATTTAATTGAAGATTATTAACTCTAAATCTTTATTTAATTAAACTTATTCAATCAATTAACTTTTAAAATTTATCCAAAGTTAAGCTCTAATATACTAATACTTAATTTTTAATTTGAATCTTTTCTTAGAACTTAACAAACTTAAACTTTAGAAAACTATAAAAAATAACCTAGTTTAGGATCTAACCCAACCACACGACCTACCTCACACATTTTAGATGGTTTTCTAGGATAACCACTTCTAGACCTAGGCTAGGCCGGTGTTTACTTTTCTGCTATGTGCCAGGAGTTTTGAGCTTTCACTACATGCTAGTTATTAATATTATTGTGATTTGTTATTTAATTTTTGTACTCTGGGATGTGATTGATGGGTGTTAGATTTATCCATAGGATAGGGGAGATTTAAATGTTGATACAATCTTATGTAGGTGACTATGCTCATACAGGGCATTAAAATTAAAGGGAGAAAAGTTAAATTTAATTTAATCAATTTTTTACAGGTGCTCTAGAATGCTGAGTTTCCCTTTCAAAATTAAAAGAGCATAGCCAAGTGTGGCTAGTTTAAGCATTTTAAATTTCATTATATTAACTATTTGGGATTATTTAAATATAATTGCTTAGGATAATCATGCAGGTTATTTGAGTCTAGATTTTTAATTTCTATTAAATTTAATTCAAATTTATTGAGCTGTAATTTAAAGTGATATTTGAGAGGGGATACATAAATAAGTATCCAACTTAGATTCCAAAGAGGAGAGAACATCCTTTAGGGGAAGGTTCTCTTCCATTTGGAAGATAAAGTTAGGATAGTTTCAAATATCTAAAGAGAAAAGAAAATTCCCCTTTCGAGGGAGAGTTTCTTTTCATTTGGATATCCAGTCTCGATGATCCAAGGAGCCCAACAGAATGATGAAGAAGTGAAGATCGAGATGAATCTCATTCTCAATTTGACTTGAGTCTTAGGAGTAGAATCCGGGCTATTGTTAGTGGTACCCAGCCACTTTACTTTTTGCAGACCCTGGGTTGCAATATTAAGTGGCACTTGCCACATAGACTTTTAATTTGAATATTAATTGATTTGATTAATAATTGATGTATTGATTTGCGATGTAGTATTGCACGCTTTTAGTAGTTTTTTGGCTATTCTGCATGTCGATCTTTGATTTTGCCTGGAATCCGATCGGAGGCTCGTAAGGGATCGCTAAAACTTTTTCTACTTTAATTAAATTAATTTTTTTAAGATAACATAGAAATTCTAACATTTTAAAAAATAATCCTGGGATCACTGGGAGTTCACATTATATTTTGTTACACTTTCTTTCCATTACTAGGCACCTCTCAGACTGCGGGTTTTGGCAGACTACCTGGCCTATGAGGGTGGAGATTTGTCATGGAGAATCTGTGTAATTTCTAAGATAAAATCTATTTTTAAGCCTTTTTAAAATTACTTCATCGTTGATTTAAGCATTCATTGAGTCAACTAGCATGCACTACATTAGAAACAAATTAAAATGAGTCAAAAATTTAATTGCATTTACTTTAAGGTTCATACTACCCAACATAAGTCAAAGGGCTAATTAAGGACGGCTCTAGATGTCGGCCTTATTCTAAAAAAAAAACTTATCTTAAGTAAATTCTCTATCACTTCCATATAAAAGATCATACTCATAGTTTTGAAGCGTTTAGGTTGTTAGCTGGCTCCCCAATCTAGGCCAAGGTAAGTCCAAATCCTATATTACATTAGGTAGGTTCGGGCTACTAGTTTTTAGTACCAAATTTAGACTTAGGTTCTGAGGCAGGCTCAGGCTATAAATTTTTAGGAATTGAATCCCAACCATTTAATAAAATTAACAATTCAAATAAAAAACCTCTTTCAATCTAAATCCAAGCTCAACACTTAGGATAGACTCGGGTGCTTATGAACTGTTTCATAATCTCAAAGTACCTCCTACCTTTCATCCATTAATCTCTAGAATAAGTGTTCAATTTTGGTTTAGTCCCTATCAAAATTTTGATCCTTATTTCCTTTGATATCAAACTTTAAAATCTCAAAATAAAATTTCTACCACTATTTTAATTGAGAGTTTTTATAGGAAACTCCAATTTTCTATAATGTAATTAACTATGAGGGCTTGCACTCATAGGAGATTTAGAAATCCAGATCAAATTTTTAAAATCAAATTTTCAAAATCTTAATTAACTACCTTTGGGAAAATTTAAGTCAAAATCAATGATTATTATCGTCATTTTCAAACGACCAATAATGATATATATCTTCTTCCCTCAATAAGATATATCAATTATTATTGTAACTTTGATTATGAAATTAATGATAATTTATCCAAATTATCATAATTAAATACCTGAGTGAACAATCATTTTGACCCTCCAGGGTTATTTATAGTTTTTGCTCGAATTTGACTACGATAATCAAGATGAAATTTTAATCCTGTAAATTAAACCCATTAGGGAATGGTATGCTCATCCTCTAAGACAATATATTATTCATAATGATGTGTTCAATTTCAAAATTAAAATTCAAGAAATTAAATCACCCAAAGATAATTAACCTTTTTCAAAACAATAACTTTTTAATCAAACAAAAAAATGGTGACTCCACTGGGGATAAATCTCTCTCTCCATCTTTAATAGTGGTACAAATTTTATTGCATCGATAGTTTTGACTACCCTTCCTTTCTTTGGTCCCTTTACCCATTTCTTCCTTGGGTGTGTGTGGCCAACCTTAAAAAGACATATCAAAAGAGAGGTGAGCAAGGAAACCTTTATCAAAGTCAGGCTTGGACATTTTGCCTCCAAGTTAATTTATAGAGCAAAAGAGTCGAGCCAAATCCTCTAAAATTCTCCTATAAATTTTGTAACCCTGCATGCTTAAATATATCTCAAGCATGTTAAGTTTCAAAACATATAGAATCTCCTTTAGTTTCCAAATCAAAATTCAAATCTTTTAGCAAAACCCAGGCTTGGATAGTTTGCCTCGAAGTCAATTGCTAGAGCAAAAGAGTCAAGCCAAATTTTTTAAGATCTTTTTATAAATGTTGTAAACTCACATGTTCAAATAAATCCAAATATGTTGAGTATTAAAATTTATAGAAGACTCTTTAATCTCAGGTCTTAGACACTCATGGCCAAGATGATTTGTCCTCTATCATGTGCTAACTAAATATGAATTTGGGATTTCTTAGATAGTCCTTCTCATGGGATCATCCCCTTGCTTCTCCCTGATCGTCTTGTTATTTCTAGCGAACATCAGATTTTACTCGATTGAGAGTGCCCGATAGTCCCTGGGAGGCATATCTCGCCACCCCTTTACCCTGATCATCTTGCTTCTTCTAACAGACATCAGATCTTACCTCATTGAGAGTATCCGACAGAGTCCCTAGGAGGCACATCTCACTACCCTTTATCCTGATCATCTTACTATTTCTAGCGGACATCAAATTTTACTCGGTTGAGGGTGGCTGACAGAGTCCCTGTGAGGCATATCTCACCACCCCTTTACCCTGATCGTCTTGCATCTTTTAGCGAACATCAAATTTTACCTGGCAAAGAGTGTCTGACAAAGTCCCTGGGAGGCATATCTCACCACCCATTTACCATAATCATCTTGATGTTTCTAGTGGATGTTAAATTTTACTTGGTTGAGAGTGCACGATAGAGTCCCTAGGAGGCATATCTCACCACCCCTTTACCCTGATCGTCTTATTATTTCTAGCGGACATCAGATTTTACTTGGTTGAGAGTGCCCGACAAAGTTCCTGGGAGGCATATCTGACCACCCTTTACCCCAATCATCTTGTTGTTTCTAGCAGACATCATACTTTACCTGGTGGAGAGTGCCTGATAGAGTCCATGGGAGGCATATCTCACCACCCCATTACCCTGATCATCTTGCTGTTTCTAGCAGACATCAGACTTCACCTGGTGGAGAGTGCCCAACAGAGTTCCTAGGAAGCATATCTCACTACCCCTTTACCCTGATCGTCTTGCTATTTCTAGCATACATCAGACTTTACCTAATTAAGAGTGCCTGGCAGAGTCCCTAGAAGGCATATCTCTCCACCTTTCACCTTCTATCCTGCTATTTTAATATGGTTAGGAAGGTAGTTGGTCCACTTTACATTCGATTTTCCATCTATTTTGTCCTTATAAAAATGAGGCAGATAGATGATCTATCCCATCTTTTCTTTCTTCGATGATCTTTCATGTGTTATTCACTCTACTTTACTTATCACATTCGGTCAACACCAATATGAGCAGTTCACTAGTTTGTTCACCGCTCCTGTTGGGGGTCCATTTGTTGACCTTGAATTCTCCCAAGACCCTTGCCATTGTGTTCACTGGGTCAAACCTAACCCATTGGGCCCAAACCCATGCCCTGGGTCAACCTGGTTGACCAGGTCAGCCCAGGTTGACCCATTTGGCCCATTTAGGCCCAAATTTAATTCCAATTCAATTCAAACCCATCCAAGGCTCAAACCCCCACCCCCTTGGACTTAATTGATTGGGCTGACCAGGTCAACCCTTGACGGGGTCAACCCAGGTCTCCCTTGGTTAATTTTGACCTATTTAGGTCAAATTAATGGCATTTAAGCCATTTAAACCTTTCCTAATCATCCCTATTTCAAAACCACAGCCAAAGTGGGTTGACTTCCCTCCTATTAAACTCTAGATCTAATCCTAGCCATCGAGCATAGGGTTAGGGACTTTAAATAGGAGAAATTAGGGTGTTTTATGGACTATTTTGCTCTTGCTCCCTCTCCAAGCATCCTCAGCCCCTGAGATTAGTTTTGAGAGATTTCACTACTTCCTTCCACGTCCCCTAACCCAAATCCACTGGTCAAGGGCCGCCGGCGATTAGATCTCTAGCCAACCGAGTCCAAATTCATTCCAAGGCTTCTTTCGGTCGATCCAGTGCATTTCAAGCATCGAGTTCAACTAGGGAATTATTTGGGGACAATCTACAAGCTCAGAGAATCCAAAATTTTTGAAATCCATCAGTTAGTTTTCTCAAAATCTCAAACCCTAGGTTAGAACACTTAGGTTTAAATAACTTTTTGTACACATCATTTTAAAATGTCAAATCACTTCCACATGAATGCTCTTCATTCATATAGCCTAGGTTTAAAGTTTTATCAAATTTGGTTCAGCCGATCGAATAAACGAGCCCAACAAATCGTTGTAGGGTTCAGTATCTTCGGATTTGAACTATGCGAGATCTAAGCCGTTGATTCTTGGATCAACATCATAGATCCCACCTCTCCTCGGTTCAGCTCAGACCACGTGGTTAGTCCGGCAGACCCGCAGCTCGTCCGGCAACATTGTAGCCTTTGATTTCAAAATGCGCTCGATCCGACGGTCCACAACCCACGTCTAACGTGGTTAATGAGTCCGCACCATGGTAATCATTGCCAATGATTACGTGGCGGTGTAATCATTGGTAATGATTGCTCCATGGTTTGAATCCGTGAGTAGAAGCCTACCACGTGGCCCACTTAGCGCCACCGCCGCCATTTTAATTTAAAATTAATTTATATATTTATTTTAAAATCTTTTTTTAAATTAAAACATTTTAAATAATTATTTAAAATTAATTTAAAATATAATATTTATAAAAAATGTTTAATTATTATTATTATTATTATTATTATTTATTAATTTAATATTATTATTATTATTTATTTAATATTTTAATATTATTATTTTATTATTTTATTATTTTATTATTATTATCATATTATTATTAGTATTATTTTATTATTATTATTATTATTACTATTATTAATATTAAATCTTATTAGTATTACCATTATTATTATTATTATTATTTTAAATTATTATCTAAAATTATTATTGTTATTAGTATTATTTCCTTTTACGTTTTTTTTTTAAATTATTTTTTATTATCTTAATTATTATTATTATCAATTTCTTTTAAGTTATTTTAAAATTATTTTATTATTATTTTATTATTATTATTATTATTAAATAATTATTATTTTATTATTATTTATAAAATACATTTTATTTATTTTAAAAAATAAAAAAACTCATTTATTTTTATTATTTAATTTTAAATTAAGTTTAATAATTAAAATTTGTTATTTTTTAAATAATTGCCCCTTCTTTTATTAATTACATATTTAAATATTTAAATTAATATTTTATTAAATTAGATCTAAATAATTTTTTAAAATTAAAGGTATTTTAAATTATTCTATTTTTAGAAACTTTAATAATTGATTTCTTTTTACTTAAAAATTATCTTTAAATGCTAATTGGTTAAATTATTTTTTAAAATACCTTTTAAATACATTAAACTTCAAAATTCATAACTATTTCATTTTGAATCAAATTTTGCTGTACCATACCTCAAACATTTCAAAAAATTATGAATTTTAATTTAAAATATCTTTAGAAACTAAAAGTTGTTTTTCTGGCTAATTTTTGTATTATTTAATTATTTGACTATTTAAATAATATTTAAATAATTACTATATTCATTATTTCAAAACTACAAAATTATTTTCAAACCCTCTTGAGTGGCCAGTGGATCTCCCCTATATTTATTTATTATGAATTTATTTTATTTTTAATTATGTTATTTTCTAAAATATATGCATTTATGTGTATTTTAAAATTATTTTAAAAATTATATGTTATTAAATCCTTAATTTTGGGAGATCCATTTATGGGATTTTAAACATAGATTATACACATGGATATCATTCATGGGGGAGTAATTAGTGAATGATTGGATCCCAATCATTCACTAATTGCATCGTTAATCTTATTAGTCATCGTATAATCATCTTTTTGCATATATAGGATGCACAAACACTTAGCTTAGACCCTCCTAGATCTAAGGACTTAGTATGTTTAATGTTTTCTGCATTTCCCCTCTATGTTATCTCAAGGGTTAGTCTAAAACATGATTTAATCATGCTCATCGTAGTGACACCCTAAGGACAATAATTAAGGACCCGTCTTGCAAACTTAGAAAAATTCTAGGAGCTAGGATAGATCCCCGATTGATATGAAACTTTCAACGATTAAACTTAGTGACATCCCAAACCTCCCAAAATTTTCTAGGAATTTTTAGAAACCTCTAAGCCACCTAATTAACAAACCCTAATTTACCCGTTAATTAAGCCCCATTAATTTCATAAAATTGTATAAATCCATTTTAACTCCACAAATTACAAATAATATATCAAACTCTTTAGAATTTAGTTCTTAATCTTAGAAAATTAAAATTTCCTTAATTTAACATCAATTTAAATCTTAATTTAATTTTGACTAAAAATTATTTTTTAATTAAATTAAATAATTAAAAATTATTAAAATTCCAAAATTTTCCTGAACACCTAGGAACATCTCCTTAGGTCATTCCTGACCTTTGGGGATGGTTTCAAAAGGTTTGGAGCTGATTCGGATCAAAACTCCTAAAACAGCCCTTAATTAAATAATTTCGATAATTCATTAAATGCCCAAATTTTGAAAATTCATAACTAATTCTAGAAAATCCAAAATTGAGAAAACTAAAAGGCATTCAACTTATATTAAAATCTAGTATTTATTAAAAATATTAGGATTCTAGAAATCATCTTAAATCAAAAAGTCAACAATCTGGTCAAACTTAAGTCAAAAATGAGGTCAAAACTTCAGAAATTCATAACTTAATATAGAGAAATCCAAATTAAGCATACTTATAGTCTAACTGATTGGGTTAAGGTATATTATTTTATAAAAATAATAAATATTTCTAAATCACTCTTAATTAAAATGTCAACTTTTGGCCCCTTTGATTTAGTAGGTATGTTAACCTTGAACCTTCTAAAATTCATTAGTTCAACCTAAACTTCAGATAACATCACTCTAAGCTCTAAGTTAACCTCCTAACCTGATAATAAATCATTTACTACACCTTCTCCTTTAATTTCTAACTAACTAAATTAACTTAATCAACCCCGATTGCTACTGGGTAACCTAGGCCTATAAAGCTACTAACTTAACCCCAAAGAAAGTGAAATAAACTTTATGGCTTTGGTGAAAAACAAAGATAGTAATCACCTAACTATTAAAATATATATCTAACTCAAGCTTTAATGTATTAATATTTAAACTCAAACCTAAAACTCTCCCGTGGACCTTCAGCAAACTCGAACACTAGATAACTTCAACTAACTACCTAGCTTATGATCTACCTCAGCTACATAGCCTTCTACACACATATAGAATTATTTGTTAGGGCAACACTTCTAGTTCTAGGCTAGGCTAGTATTTACTTTACTACTATGTGTTGAGTTTTCTAGGTTTTCACTGTATGTTGTGATTAAAAAATTGGTTGAGGTATTTGTTTATTGTTACTATACTCTGTGACTTGATGTGATGGATGATAGTCTACCCATAGGTTAAGATTGATTTTTGATACTAACAGTATTTTTTGCAGGTGGCCATACTCATGCATTGCTAATCAAAAGGCGGGCTAAAAATAATAAATATTGAATTACATAAATACTTAATACAGGTGCTTTAGCCGCTTAGCCCCCTAGGATAAATGAGGGCTAGAATAAATTATAAATATAATTACTACAGGTGATCCAGGTGCCTAACCCTCAAATAAATAAGAGCATGGCCAAGCGTGGCTAGCATGAGTATTTTATTTCTATATATATAACTGCTCGGATGTGTTACTTTATTTAACTGCTTAGGATAACCTTGCAGGAGAGTCTAGAACTTTTTTTTTTTATTTCATATTAATGTAATTTATTTGTAATATTGTTAAGAATTAAGAAAGTGTATGTTTAAGTTAGGATACACGGATCCAAAGGTTAGATTCCAAAGTGGAAAGGACACCCATTATGAGGATAGTCCTTTTCTACTTGGAGGAGGTCCAAATGTGGATCATTTTACTACCCAAGGTGGAAAGGATAACCCCCCCCCCCCCTTGGGGGAGAGGTTTTCTTCTTTACATTGGGTATCCAGCTACAAAAAGTCTATGGAGCCTAAAGAAAAGAAGACCGAGGAGCCTGAAGAAGAGAAGACTGAGAAGTTAAAGACAAAGAGTATCCCACTCAAAGTCACTTACATCTATCCTAGGATTAGAAATTCAGGTTTATTGTCAGTGGTGCCCGGCCACTTTACTTTTCTACAGACCCTGGTTTGTAATAAAAGGCAATTGGCCTATGAACATTTAATTTGATTGATTTGATTATTTAATGTGTTTAATTTGTTGATGATTACGATTAGGATTTTATATATTTTCTTAGTTTCTTGGCATTTTGTGTGTCACTTTTATTTTAGCCTGGATTCGATCAGAGGATCACGACGGTATGCCTAAAATTTTTCTACTCAAATCTAATTAAAATTTTTAAGATATCATAGAAACTCTAATGCTTTTAAGAAGTAAGCTCGAGACCATTGGAAGTTCACATAGCATATTTACTGCATCATTCTTTTTATTTGTTAGGCCACTCGATCCCCACCTACGGGTTTTGGTAGATCACCTAGCCTATGAGGGTGCAGATCTGTCAAGGGGAGTCTGTGCACTTTAGGATAAAACTTATTTTCTAAGCCTTGTTAAAACTCTTCATATACATTTCAAAAATTGAGTCAATCAGTATGCATTGTATTAGAAATCAACTTAAAAATGAATCTAAAACTGTAATTATATTTTCTTTAGCATTTTCACCCTACATAAGTCAAGGGACCACTTAGGATAATCTCTAGATGTCGGTCCCACTTCTCAAAACTTTAAACCTCCCTACCACTCTTTCATAGAAAAATGACTAGATTCATGGTTTTAAATCAAATAGGTGGTTAGCTGGCTCCCTAATTTAGGATGGGATAAGTCTAGGTTTTACATTACATTAGATAGGATACAGGTGTTATTGTTGGGAGTAGAACACTAAACCGACTATACCTAGGGTTCAAGGATACTACTATCAGTGTCTCGTAGTATACCTCATCGGTGGGTAAGTCATCTATCCTTTAGAGGCTATAAACCCTGCCTATCCACATCACATGGATGATGCCACCTTCATCTTTCTCTCTTATATGTTCTGAGTGATTGGTTTATCTTCTTTTCTCCAATTTTCTTTCATTACCTTAGTCCCTCTAGATGTTGACATGAGCTGTATATGTTGACTAAAGCCAAGTTGCACCATTCTTCTCTTCTGAGTAAGATTTTCTAGTCTCTTCCCTATACGTCAATCTCATTTGAGAGAATAATATAGGATCCTTAATCGAGAGTCTTCTCAGGCCCCAACTTGAGATTTAATTAATCACGGGGGCTTGCGCCCGTGGGAAACCAAATTCCACCATCAAATAAACCTTACTCGAGCTGATGTATCGGGTGGGGGAAACCCGTTATTCCGATCAGGTCGTGCATATTATTATCCATCGAGGTGCATAGGCGAGAGTCGATATCCTTAATGGTTAATCGTATGTATGATCTAATCTACCCTCCCATTGGCCCGCTCCTAAAGAGCACAGAGGTCTACGATTATTTTATTCTACGGATAGTGCAGTCGTACCCTATATATTTTGTCCCCCCACTGAGCGGTGTCCTTTTAGAGGTCCACAGCTACAGGTGATCTGTTCATTCTTTCATAAGACTGGGCTCTTGATTGGAGGTTGATGGAGACGGATGGGGCATGTTTGGACCTTGGTTGTGATCGGAACAACAGGCGACTGTTGGCATAGGTTTGATTGCTCGGAGAATTTGAAGACGCAAAATCCAGAACACCATGAAAACTTTTATTTTTTTGAAACCTGAACGTAAGTGCCCATTCCTTCTCTCCACCCATTTCCTATATTATTTCACATGGATTGAAGAGAAGGCAGTTTTAGCCACTATGTGAAGTCGTGGGTTACATGCTTGCTTGTGGTTTTTAGAACATACCCCAACAGAGAAGCATATCACTTTATGTAGGGTACCGAGGAGGGAAACAAACTTCTAAATATTTTTACTCATCCACTTATATATTCATTTTTTTATTTGCCTTATCTTTCTTCTCGAGCCAATTTAAAAATAACTCATTTGGGTTATTTACTCGGTGTGAAACTTCTCATATATATCATTACTGCATTAATAATTCCCCTAATTGCATTTAATAAATAGCATCACAATTTTGAGATTTGTCACATGGTTGCTACCAACTTCCACATTAGTGGAGTGGAGATTCAATTGATTAACTACACTAGATTAGTTGATTTTTCCATCATTAGCAATAGCAAGTTGCTTGGAGCTTGTAAGCATGATTGTCTTAAATTGTTTAATAAAAATAGTTATGAAACTTATGACTCATCTGATCCAATGCATTGTTCATCCAGATAGCATTCATGAGACAAACCACTCTCTTAGTATTTATATGTTCTTACATATCCATAGTAAATAATATGTGTATTCTCGTGCATGCTATTAAGTGCAAGAGAGTGATATTTCTCTAAAAGGCCAAATAAGTGTTGCACATAACATGTACTCTTATGTTTATAATATCAAATCTTTTACCATATACCCATAGAGCACTTCACATTTTATCATAAATATAGATATATCTGTCAACTTGCCCCTTTGTAGGGATAATCTTGGATCTGCCAATTTGTAAAGATTTACTTATTTTCTTTTCATTACATAATTTCCATTAGTAGCTATTTCTCATTCTGGCTATAGCATACATTTCATATTGCATGACCATGTAATGGATGGCACAGACATACATAAAATTGTCCAAATACAACATGTATCATAACACCATACAATTAAGCCACAACGAAGCATATACATCATATGGTATCAAATGGCCTAATGTACAATTATATCGTAAATTGGTAGACATATGTTGCTCATCAAATGAGCTCCATATAACAATTATGTTCATGAATTATATCACTCATTTAATCCATTATATATGTTTGAACACACTCATTTAATCCAATTTATATGTTTGAACAATCGTGAATGTAATCGTTAACCACATGGAGCCAATCTTCGTAGACCACAGATTCTTTATAGAGCCATTTGGCAAAACAATTAATCAGAGGACCAATGTTACATCCTTATTGGCAGGAGACAAATTTAGAATTAATCATAGTGATATTCTTGATCAGACATTAGCTCTTTATGAGCTCAAGTAATTTTTAGATTTTTTCACCTTAGCAAATTATTGCAGAGAGTGGATGGATTTTACTTTAGGCATTTTGATGGTTAATTTCAATTTTAAATATTTCAATTTTTGATATTTTCTTTAAATTTTGAATTTTCAGGGGCATTTGGGTGGCATTTTAAATATTTGGAATTAACTCCTATTATTGTGGTCTACGTTCAACGCAGCCATCATCAGGGTTTTATGGGCAATTTTATTTTGTTGGGTAAACCTTATCGGCTTTGTCTACTTGCCGAGAGATGATCATGTTCATTATAGGCTTTATGTCCTTATTGATGAATATTCTTAGTTATAGGCCTTGAAGGCCTAATATGAACGTATAAACCAAATATCATAGTCAATGCCGTGACCATATGTGTTCATTAGTTCAAGTCGTGTCGGTTCCCATCCTATCAAGGAGAAGGATTGAACTTGAACTTAAGTTCATTTCTTGACCTACGCAGTAGACTGAGACATTACGTGTATAAGTACAACACGCTCACCAGAGCCCATACGAGCATTTGGGTTTATAAATATCTATTGAACCTTTACGACTATCTAATTATTGATAGAGAAATGGGTTCATAGTAGGTCTTGTGCCTTTATCAATGAATTTTATTTTATTATAGACCTTGAAGGCCTAATATGAACGTATAAGATAAATAATCTGGTCGATGCCATAACCATATATTTATTCATTGTTTTGAGCCATGTCAACTCCTATCCTTTCAAGGAGAAGAAGCAGGCTTGGACTCTGATTTATATTTGTCCTATGCAGCATCCTGTCATCCTCAGACGTTATATGTGCACCCATAACATGCTTGATGGGGCCCATATGGGTGTATATTCTTACATATATATGGGTTAATATACTTGCATGTGTATTTTTATATTTGTATGTATATATATTATGGTACACATATGATGGCATTTTAAAATATTTGGTGCTAATTAGTTATTTGAATGATCAGCATTTAGGCTTGCATAGTGCTCTATATAAAAGCCCGTAAATGCCTTCTATTTGCTCTTATGAATGTTGCGGATCCAGTGGCTTGACATTATACTATGTCTATTTACTCGTTGCTTTGTATAGGTACACTATCATTCACTAACAAGTCTCTTGTGGTTGTTGCTAGATGCTACCATCTTCTGTAGTTCTCTTGTATCTTTCTTGTAGATAGCATGTTAAGTATGCAGCAAGTCTTCTACCATTTCTTACAAGTACTTGCATCCACTGCATGCCCTTTGCCTCTGCTTACAAATGACATGATGAGTGTAAAATGGGTCTCCTATAGGGTGGCCCGTAGATATTTACATTTGTTATACATCATCTACTTCTTCCTATAGAGGACCGGTATATTTGATTGATATTGAGTGGTTGTTGACTATAGGGATGATTTTGCATACACAGCATATTATTCATTGTAACCAATGGGTTGACTGATGTATGAATGGGGGCTCTTTTACATTCACTTGTAGATTCTCGCATTCATCATACACATCATTATGTGTGCTTATAGTAAGCTTCAATGTTCATAGGTGGATTGGTATGTTCATTTGAAATTAAGCGACGTTAATTGCATGAGATGCTATATTTGCTTTGAATTTTTCAAACACATCTTGGCTGATAATTCATCTTATATTGAATTCTTCTGTTGCTTGTAGGGTAATGTGTTTGGTCGTATGTCGATATTGAATGCAGGGTGTTATTACATTCATCACACCTCCCTGCGTCCATTGCAATTACTTTATCATTGCTTGTGAGTGAGTTGTATTGATCATAATCCTCTAGCATATGCTGTAGGATGACAGTCGGCACTTTTGTATATTGGCCAATTGGCATATTTTCTTGCAAACTACTTGGCACTGATGGCAAAGAGGTCATTTTCCTTCTTTACGACCTTCTCATTTAGTTCGTAGAGACGTCCTTACATGCCTGCTTATATTGCTAGTTGGGACTTTGCTTATAATTGTTCAAATGCTGCAGGTTAATAAATCTTCATTATCATTTACAGTCATCCATGAACATTCACAAGCTTCCTGTAGCTACTTGTAAGTGAACTGGTGTGTGCGTATGAGGTTCATGTTCTTGCTTGCTGGTGCATTATTCTGTTCACTATAGGTCCTTAGCATATGCTTGTATGTGAATGGTCACGACCATTGCATGTTCCTTGTAGTCACTTATAAGCAGATTATTGTGCACATTACAAGTCCTTTGCTCGTGAGTGAGCCATCATGTTCATTACAAGTCCCTTATTCATTGATTTTTATTTGAATATTAAGGCCATTAATTAGTATTTGCATTTTAATGTGAGTGTACATTTTTCTTTATTTATTGTCTGATTCCCTATATGTGTCCAAATTCAAGTTTAGTTCATCATCATTTATTCAATGTGAGGTCCCCTATTGTCCAATTTTAGGTCCTCAGTTAGTGAAAAATTTGGCAGCCTCCCAGCGTCTCCCTAGTTTAGGGGAAATTCAAAAGTTCGAGCTTTCCCACCACGCTAAGAAGAGTGTGTAAAGTAGGTGTCAGATGACACCGTGACCGTGAATTTTAAACCCCCACCTTGCTACAAAGAGAGTGTTGGGGTCTTCGACGTACCTGTTTAAAAATATACAATTATTTTTTCCCACAGGCACTGAAGTGCATACTGGTACTTAGAAGTGTCCCCACCATAATATAAAAAGCGTGTACAGGGCCTACCCACCTCACCATAAATGCCGCACCAAATTTCCTCCCACCATGCAACAAAGAGCGTGTATAGGGGGTTCCTCAACGTACCATAAATGCCAAGAGATGGATTTAAATTTAAAGTGGCAAGCCTTTGCGGGACGGGACGATGACGACGATGATGACAAAATTTGCAAAAAAGCATAAATATTATTTTTTGTCATTTTATAAATTTATATATGTGCATGCATCCTTGTGTGTGTGTGCGCGTGCGTGTGTGTGCATGTGTGTGTATATAGACGCGCACACACACCTGATGACATTAGTTAATAGGAAGTTTAGCGGTATTGATTACACTAGTCAATCATTAATGCCAATAAAAAGAAAATTGATAAATAATAATAAAAAAATGAATGAAGAAATCTCACTATTTGGGCTTGAAGTGAGTGCCTTTTTTTTTTTTTTTTTTTTTTTTTTTGTCTTCTAGAGTTTCTAATAGGGAAACAGGAAGAACGAGGTGGCTAATTGAATGGAGAAGGCTGTAGGTTTGGGAAAAGAAGAGGAGAATTTAACTAGAGGCTAATGTTGAGGTGGAGTTAGGCTACTGCTGTAGATGGATTATAGTATGGTCAGTTTGGAGTAGAGCTGTTTGCGACAAGGAAGGGTTTGCGAGCAGTGGAAGAGGGCTCAGCTAGGAATGATCAGTCGAGTGTATAGACTGTCTTGGCGGCTTGCTATGAGGGAGATCGGAGTGGATCAGCTAAATGGAGGTTGGATGGGGCTGAGTTTTTGGCTGGATTGGGATGTCCGATCGTGAGGCGTTGGCTACAGCGGCAGAATCAAGTAGATGATTGGTACGGCCAGGTTATATGAACAGCAGATGAAGGAAGGTAAGGGAGCTCGCATTTGATTTGATTAGATGAGTGTGTATACGGCTAGAGGGCTTGTGATACGAGTTAGGGCTTTGGAGCTTGGTAGAGAAGAAGGAATATCACATCTATGAGTCGGCTATTGAGGAGGTGTCGAGGGAGCTGTGGCAAGTTGCAGGTGTTCTTGGTCAGTTTATTTTAGGTTGGCAGGAAGAGGTGATGTTGAACGCTATTCTGATCTACGTGCGAGATCGAATGGTGGTATTCTGTAGTGGAAGGAATCAACTAGGCTGTGATGAGAGGCTTCTGTAGAAGTTGGATCGGGAAGGCCTGCTGGCTGGGCCTTGTTCATCCTGGAGCAGGGTGAAGACGGAATAGAGGGAGAGAAAGGTCGGGTGTTGTGGCTTGCAGGATCTATAGATCAGAAGTGGGAACTACAGATTAGAAGTGGGGGCTGCTCATGAATAGGAGAGGAAGCGGGTTTGTTGGATATTTTCCAAACCAAGCGACGCTTCAGTGCTTTAGTTTATTTATTTTAATTATTATTATTATGACGGTTTTAAAACTGTTTAGATTCTCTTTGGTTTCTCTGTTTTAAAAATCCTGTGAAAGACCGTGTATTTTGCTCTCAGTTTTTTGTCCGTGAAATATCTATTGAGAACAGAAGTTTTTTGTGTGTGTTTTTTCTTCTTCCAAATTCTGTTCTGTTTTGCTTCCCATCATTGGTATCAGAGCCCGGTTGGAGAATGGCGGCGAGTTCAAGCAGCAATAATTTGCAACCTCAATTGCCCAAGTTCACGGGGAAGAACTACAATCAATGGAATATTCAAATGAGTGTGTTGTATCAATCTCAAGAGTTGTGGGAGATTGTAGAGAGCGGTTTTCAGGAGCCCGAAGTTGAGAGAGATTTGAATCAAAGACTTCTTCAAGAATTGAAAGAAAATCGGAAGAAGGATCGGAAGACCCTTTTCTTCATCTATCAAGCGGTAGATGAGGTTATTTTTGAGCGGATCTCTATGGTGAAGACCGCGAAGGAGGCTTGGGATACACTGCATGCTTCTTACAAAGGAGATGAGAAAGTGAAGATGGTACGTTTACAAACTCTACAAAGCCAATTTGATATGTTGAAGATGAAGGAGTCGGAAAGTGTGGAAGAATACTTCAATCGGGTAATTTCCATTGTTAACTAATTGAAGTTGAATGGAGAACTTGTAGAAGATAAAAGGGTTATTGAGAAGATCCTACGAAGCTTGACCAGAAAATTTGAAGCTATAGTGGTAGCCATAGAAGAGGCAAAGAACATAGAGAAAATGTCCATTGAAGGGTTGCTTGGATCTCTTCAATCTCATGAATTAAGGTTGAAGCAATATGATTCGACACCACTTGAGGAAGCCTTCCAAACTCAAGTGGCATTGCGTGGGAATTTCAGAGGTGGCCGTGGAAGAGGTTTTGGTAGAGGAAGAGGCTCTTTTGGTAGAGGAAGAGGCTCTTTTGGTGCTAGAGGAAGAGGTCGTGTTGGTAGAGGAGAACCTACACAAAGTGAGGGAGGCGAAGTTCAAGGTGGAGCTCATGGTGATGGAGAAGGTGCATGTGGCCGTGGACATGGCTTCAGAGGCAGAGGAAGAAACAACCTTGCCAATATCAAATGCCACTTTTGCAAAAGGTACGGACACACTTATCATTTTTGTTGGAAGAGACAGGAGACTGAAGAGGCAAATGTAGATATGGTGCAAGAAAAAGAAGTGGAGAAAGGTGAAGACACAATGTTTCTTACACATAGTAAGGAGTTTGGTGATTCAGGAGATGTATGGTTTATTGATAGTGGTTGCAGTAATCACATGACTGGCAATAGAAGCTTATTTGTTACTTTGGATAACTCAATCCAAAGTGAAGTACGCACAGGAGATGACAATAGATTATTTGTGGAAGGAAAAGGTGATATTTTGGTGCAAACAAGGAAGGGAGAAAAGAAGATATCAGATGTCTTCTATGTTTCAAATCTTAAGCATAATTTGCTTAGTGTTGGGCAACTAAATCAAAAGGGATCTGTATTGATGTTTTCTCATGACACTTGTACCATTAAAGACAAGCATGGATTTATGATAGCCAAGGTGAAGGTGACTCCAAATAAGATGTATCCCATGAAGATGATTTGCAGTCTGCATGGTTGTTTGAAAACTTCCATAGAGAATCATTCCAGATTATGGCATTGTAGATTTGGTCACTTGAGTTCCAAGACACTTTCTTACATGAGCCAGAAGAATATAGTTGATGGTCTTCCACATATTGAAGTTCAAGACAAGATCTGTGAAGCATGTGTTGCAGGAAAGCAGAGCAGAGCACCATTTCTAGTTGGAAAATCATGGAGAGCCTTGAAGCCATTGGAGCTTATTCATTCGGATTTATGTGGACTGATGCACACTACTTCCATTGGAGGTAATTCTTATTTTCTCACATTTGTTGATGATTATAGCAGAAAAGTATGGGTGTATTTTTTAGAAGAGAAGTCACAAGTATTTGAATACTTAAAAATATTCAAAGCACTTGTAGAGAAGGAGAGTGACCATTTCATTAAGGTGTTGAGGAGTGATAGAGCTGGAGAATATGTTAGTCATGAGATGTAAACTTATTTGAAGGAGAATGGGATACGCCATCAGTTAACAGCTAGATACACACCACAACAAAATGGGGTAGCTGAGAGGTTGAATAGAACCATTATGGGATTGGCTAGGAGTATGTTGAAGGAGAGGCAAGTGCCCAATCTGCTTTGGGCTGAAGTTGTGTCATGTGCTGTGTATTTGTTGAATAGAGTGACATCAAAAAGTAATCCATCTCAAACCCCTTTTGAAATTTGGTGTGGTCATAAGCCTACTGTTGATCACTTGAGAGTTTTTGGGAGTATTTCTTATGTTCATGTACCTGATCAAAAGAGAAGGAAGTTGGATGAAAAATCTGAGAAGTGTGTGTTTGTAGGATACAGTGAAAGGTCCAAAGCCTATAAACTATATAATCCTACAACAAGAAAAGTGGTAGTGAGTAGGGATGTGAGATTTGAGGAGAACTTAGCTTGGGATTGGCTTGAAAAAGGCAACAAGGAGGATGTCACAGTTGTGAAAAATTCAGAAAAAATTGTTGATGATGTAGAGCAACAAACACCACCACACACTACAGTGAGATTGAGAGAATTATCTAGTAATGCTATGGAAAAGGTGAAGACAAGAAGCTTGCAGGAGATATATGGCACCACAAATTATGATGAGGAGTTATCTCAATTTGCTTTATATGTAGATGATGAGCCCTTAACTTTCAGTGAGGCAGTTTCAGATTAGAGATGGATGGATGCCATGAAACAGGAGATTGATGCTATTGAGAGAAATGAAACATGGAATTTGACCTCTCTTCCTAAAGGTCAAAAATCCATTGGTGTCAAGTGGGTGTACAAAGTGAAAAAGAATGTTGATGGAGGTGTAAACAAATTCAAGGCAAGACTTGTAGTTAAAAGGTACAAGCAGAAGCATGGGATAGATTATGAAGAGGTATTTGCACCAGTTGCTAGATTTGATACAGTCAGATTAATTTTCTCTATTGCAGCTATGCATAAATGGCAGATTCATCAATTAGATGTGAAGTCGGCTTTCTTGAATGGTGTTTTGGAGGAAGAAGTATATGTAGATCAGCCTGAAGGTTTTATTGTGAAGGGAAAAGAGCATATGGTGTATCGCTTAAAGAAGGCTTTGTATGGCTTGAAGCAAGCCCCGAGGGCTTGGAATTTATGCATTGATAGGCATTTTGGAGAAGAAGGGTTCACTAAATGCCCTTATGAACATGGTGTGTACATGAAGATTGACTCAAATGGCAACAGATTAATTATATGCTTATATGTAGATGATTTGCTTATAACAGGTGATGATGAGCAGATGATTGCAGACTTTAAATCAACTATATTCAAAAGATTTGATATGACAGATGTTGGCCTTATGTCATTATTTTTGGGTATAGAAGTGCATCAGAAAGATGATGGCATTTGGATATGTCAAAAGAGGTCAGCCAAAGAGTTGCTTGAGAAGTTCAGGATGAATCATTGCAATAGTGTGTCAACACCAATGCAAACTAGAGTTCATTTCACAAAAGAAGGAGAAGGAAAATTTATTGATCCAACATTATACAAAAGCTTGATTGGGAGCCTCAGATACTTGACAGTGACGAGACCTGACATTGTGTATAGTGTGGGCATCTTGAGCAGATTCATGGAGAATCCGAGGGAGTCTCATTGGCTTGCAGTGAAGAGGATTCTTAGATATATCAGTGGGACAGTTGAGTTTGGCCTTCATTATCAGTGCAGTAGAGACATGAGGTTATTTGGATATTGTGACAGTGATTGGGCAAATAATCATGAGGAAAGAAAAAGCACAAGTGGATACGTGTTTTATGTTGGTAATACAGCTTTTACTTGGAGCACACAGAAGCAAAAAGTTGTAGCATTATCTACATGTGAGGCAGAGTATATAGCAGCGGCGGCAGCGACTTGTGAAGCAATGTGGTTGAAGAATTTGTTGAAGGAGTTTTATGGAGAGATTGATGAAGCTACAATAATTTATGTGGACAACAAGTCAGCGATTGCATTGGCCAAAAATCCAGTTCAGCATGGCAGAAGTAAGCATATTGATGTGCGTTACCACTTTATTAGAGATGCAGTAAAGATGTGTCACATTAGCATGGAGCACTGTAGTACAGAGGATCAGGTAGCTGATTTGTTCACCAAAGCATTGCCGACACAGAGGTTCGTAAAGCTACTGAAGATGCTTGGGATGAAGAAAGTCTTGGTTTGAGGGGGAGATTGTTGGATATTTTCCAAACCAAGCGATGCTTCAGTGCTTTAGTTTATTTATTTTAATTATTATTATGACGGTTTTAAAAACTGTTTAGATTCTCTTTGGTTTCTCTGTTTTTAAAAATCCTGTGAAAGACCGTGTATTTTGCTCTCAGTTTTTTGTCCGTGAAATATCTATTGAGAATAGAAGTTTTTTGTGTGTGTTTTTTTCTTCTTCCAAATTCTGTTCTGTTTTGCTTCCCATCAGGGTTGAGGCTGAATGCTCGTGTATGAGGGAAAGAGAAGCCAAAGGCTTTTGTTCCTTTTCATTTTAACAACGAGCGTGGGAGCTGCCTGTAGGATGAGTATTTACGGATACGACAAGCACGGCGTTGGAGCCAAATCGCAGAGGTAAGCGAGATTCCAACGGAGTTAGTGGAGGTCAATGCAGCTGAAATCCACTATGTACTCAAAGTTACAAAATTCCTTTTTTCTTCGCTATTAGAGAATACAGTGTCATGCCCCAAAGTTTAATAAAAGAATTAAAATCTAGTCTTAATTATTTCATCGTCATAACAAGACATACCAGAGTCACTAAATATCCAAAATTATAATAGTATAGAAGATACATAGAATGACAATTTATATTTCTTTTAAAATAATTATTAAAAAAACTAGCATATTTGTAAATCATCAAAATATAAGAATGAAATTGGACTATCAAAAGAATACCTTTCCTATGCTAGCTCCTAATGAATTCTAATATGACCAACTCCTACTCAGTTGATTCTTTTCCTTTTCCTGAAATAGCAAATACTTCAAAGAATGAGCAAAAAGATGCTCAGTATGCTATCCCAAAATCCTATCATAGAAATCAATATCCATATTTATAATTTTACAAGTAAATGATTTAGATGGCTTGTCAATTTATAATAAAAAAAAACTTTTAACCTTATAAAATATTGGTATTAGATTGCTCATGTTTAGTGTTTAACATTATTTGAAGAATGATATATTCATAAATTGAACTTTAACATTCATCGTACTAACATTTCAAAACCTATCATTTGAAGTTGAACATTGTAAACATTAACATATACTTTCATAGGAGTATCAGTGAATACTTATTATATAAGCATCCCTTGCACTTCAACTTATTTCACTTAATAGAATATACAATAGATGAATTATGATATGTGCATATCCCGATACTGCTTATAACTCCACTTTCACTTATGTTTCCCATGGTTAGTCCATCTGCATAAGGCAAATGGAGTAGACCCATACTTGATACCTCTTATAACTCCACTTTCACTTGTAGCTCCCTTAATCTTCTCACACCTATACAAGGCATATAGAGGAAAAAATAGAAATAAAACATGGAGGGCCCTTGTAATATTACTTATAGTACACTTTAACATCTCCAACATTAGAACTTCTGCCATGACATGATATGCACATGCAAAACTTGGTTGATTCTCTTTCTGACACGTGCTTCCATTGGATCTTAACCATAGGAATCTACTTATTCCTTAACTATTTCACATTAAATGCCAAGCGAAACTCTAGTTCTTCCCTATAAGTTAGATTAGGATTTACTTTAACTTCTTCAAGAATTCTTTGTTTAAGATCAAAAAAACCATTTCCTAAGTTCTCACACATGAAACACATCGTGCACATTTGACATATGATTGTGTAACATTAACCTGTAAGTAGATTTTCCAAATCTTTAAATTTTAATTCAAAAGGACTAATCTTAGACATATTTATTATCCTTCCTAAAATTTATTACACCTTTCACTAGGCCAACTATTAGAAAAATAAAATCACCAAATTAGAACTCAATAGCTCTTTGTCGTGGGTCTTTGTATCTTCTGTCTATCCTGAACTACTTCCAATCTTCTTTTGATCAATCTCATCTTTTTTATGGCATTGTCTACCAACTCAAAATCTATCAACCTCATTTCCCTTACTTCTATATAGGATAATGGAGTTATGCACCTTCACCCATACATAGCTTCATACAGGGCTATACTAATATTGGATTGGAAGTTATTATTATAAGAAAAATCATTCATAGGAATAGTCCTCCCAACTTCATCCAAATTTTGGTATGCATAACCTCACAGATCCTCAAGCACATGAATACCTCTTTTAGACTATCCATCTCTTTGAGGATGAAAGGCTATACTAAAATTAAACTTTATCACTATACCTTCTTGAATACCCTTCCAAAATTTAGATGTAAACTAATCATCATAATCTGAAATGATCACCTTGGATATCCTATAAAATTTAATAATCTCTTTAACATTCAGTTGTGCCAGCTTATATAATGAGTCTGTCTGCCTCATGGGGAGAAAATTGAGTAGACTTATTCAGTCTATCCACAATGACCCACACATCATCATGCCCTTATCTCAATCTTGAAAAACTTATATCAAATTCATAGTGATTTCTTCCAACTTACATTCTCAAATAGATAAGGGTTATAATAATCCATTGGGCCTCTAATGTTTAGCTATCGCCATTTGAAAGGTCTTATACTTGGAGACAAATTTAGCTGCATCCCACTTCAATCTGAGCTATCAGAACATCAACTTTAA
This sequence comes from Dendrobium chrysotoxum, assembly GCA_019925795.1. Classification (NCBI taxonomy): domain Eukaryota; kingdom Viridiplantae; phylum Streptophyta; class Magnoliopsida; order Asparagales; family Orchidaceae; genus Dendrobium; species Dendrobium chrysotoxum. Next base: position 5,460,804 of record CM034310.1, read on the forward strand.
ATCATGATGTGTCTTACTATTGCTTGGATGGATTGTATAACCACAAAACTATATACCCTGATCTTTTATTAATAATTAAGCCCTCCTTCTAGAATTAATATGACCCACTAATCTTAGATATTCATCATCCTTTTTTTTAAGCCTCGTTAATCCTTTCCTGTAATGAGGGATATATAATCATCTAAGAGATAACTTCTGTAGACACATCAGATGAACATGCTACCTTTAACTACAATCTTTTTTATGTCTTGGATTAAAGTCTGCTTAGAAGTGATCAGATTGATGGCTACCTTGATAGACTTCCTACTTAGAGCATTAGTACTTATATTTGATTTTTTAGGTTGATAAATAATATTGAGATCATAATCCTTGATTAACTTAAACCACCATCTCTGAGTTATATGTAATTCATTTTTAGTAAAGATATATTTTAAACTATGGTTGTTTGCATAAAACTTGCATTTTACACCATACAGCTAATGTCCTCTAGATTTTTAATGCAAATACAATCATCGCTAATTTTAGATCATGTGTTGTATAATTCTTCACGGGTGAATTCAACTGTCTGAAAGCATAAACAACTACCTTTCCATTCTATTAGAATATAAATCCTAAGTCCTTCAATGAAACACCACTAAACACCTAAAATCCTTTAACACTGGATGAAATAGTTAGCATAGGAGCTAACACCAAACACTCCCTTCAACTTTTAAAATCTAGCTTCACGCTCTGGTGTCCAATCAAATATTACATCTTTCTGAGTTAATCTCATTAGAGGAATCTCAATTGGCAAAAAAAACTTCTAATAAACTTCTTATGATAACCTTCTATGCCTAGAAAATTGTGAAACTTTCATAATAAAGTTGGCCTTGGCAAATCTATCACAGTTTGCACCTTCTGGGGTCTATATATCTTCCTTTTTTATTATATTGCCAAAAAATATGATTGGCTTCAACCAAAACTCATACTTTATAAATTTAGTATGCAATTTATACTACCTCAGAGTTTCTAGAGTTAGCCTTAAGTGCTTCACATGATCAATTTTAGTTCTCGAATACACCATAATATTGTCTATAAATATAACAATAAATTAGTCTGAGTACTTCCTGAACACTCTATTCATTAACTCTATAATACAGCTAGTGTATTCATCGCTATAAATGGCATTGTTAGAAATTCATATTATCCATATCGAGTATTGAATAATGTCTTTTCCACATCTTCAACTCTCACTCGCAATTGATGATATCCATATCATAAATCAATCTTCTAGAATACTGAAGCACATTTTTACTAGTCAAATAGATCATCAATCATGGGTGGTGGATATACTTTCTTAATGGCCTATCCTTCTTCTTCATGAATAATACATGAGTATCCCACAGAGTTCAACTTACTTTGATGAATCCCTTATCTTACATCTCTTGCAATTAGATTTTCAACTTCTATAATTCCTTCGGTGCCATTCTATAAGAATTCATCACTATTAGAGATGCACCTAGAACCACTTTAATATAAAACTCTCCATCTCTTTCTAGAGGCAAACTCTTTAGATCTTCAAAAATTACATCATTGAATTCTTTCACTACTGGAACATCTTCTATGTTTCTAACAAGTTTACCCGCTTATTTTTCAAGGCTAGAAATATAGAGTTCTCTTTTCTCCATAACCTATCAACTTACAACACAAATATCAAAGATAATAAAAAACCTCTAGTGCCTTGAAAATAAAACACCTCCCTTTTATCACTTAGCATAACCATCTTCTTGCTTCAATCTTTTTGAGCTCCATATCAATATAACCAATCCAATCCTTTAATGATATATATATATATATATATATATATATATATATATATATATATATATATATATATATATATATATATATATATATATATATATAACATCTACCAATATGTCAATTCCCTAGAAAACTACTACAGGAAAAATAACGTTTACTGAAAAATTTCTGCCAAAAATTTTGAAGAAAAATTTTTGCCAAAAATTTCATCGATAATTAAGCGACCTGACAGAATTTTTTGTAAAAAATTATTTAATTTTTTTTTTGTCAAAAATTTATTTAATTTTTTATAGAAAAATCCATCAAAAGTTTTGTCGGAAAAGACCTTATTTCATCCCAAACCTCCCTCCCTCTCCCATTTCACATTTTTTACCTCTTCCCCTCCCATTTGACACCATTTAAAAAATGATCTTAGAACTTGATTTATGCTTATAATTATAATGTTGGAATGACTTATAAGATTGTTAGATTCACTAATTGCAATTAAAAAAATAGTGTAGCATTTTAATTACTCATTAGTTGATGTAGCCTAAGTTTAGCACTATAAGTGATATCCTTAACATGTTTGTAAATCTTCCTAAGAGTGTTAGGAAGGGAATTTAGGTTTTATAGGTTTTTTGGAATAAGGGCATTTAGAGTTCAAGCAAGTAGGGTTTGACCAATATTAAAATTAATAAGGCTTAGGTCTTGTAGAAACCCTTTCTGACCAACATCCCTATTTGGGGTTTTTGGCTTCAATGTGTTAAACCTAGGCTACATCAAATAACTACCTTCATATCACATCATCGATTAATTTTTTTTTTTACATTTTTAAACCAAGTTATACATGGAAATTCAAAGTCAAAGATCATAGATGTGTAATATTTTTTTTATCAAGAAGAAAGTCACTAATAGATGAATTTGTTAAAGGAGTTGAATATTTTATCCACATGGCATATCAGCTAACTTAGATGGTAGGTTTAGATGTCCTTACTCTTAGCATAAAAATCAAGCATAACTTACACGATGAGGTTACACTTGATTTATATCATATAGAATTTTTGTCAGGGTCTTGGTTTTTGACCTCATATAGAGAGTATGAGTCAGATTCAGACTCTCAATGTTGTCCCTCCATAACCTCCAAAATAGTTTACGATGATCAGAATACAAGGGCATTAGAAGTAATAGTTTTTGATGTAATAGGTCATGAATTAAGAGAATGTATAGAGGAGTCACCTAATGTCAATGGGTAGAAAGTTATAAATTACTACATGCTACTCAATAACTCATTTTGGATGGGTGCACTACTCATTTGAAGTTATCAGTTGTAATTAAGATGCTCAATATTAATACTGAATATAATATGTCATAATCTAACCCATCAAGACAAGTCCTATTGTGTTGAGCTGTGACTGGTAAATCCCAAGATATAGTTTTGGAATATTTTAGATTCACTTCTAATATATATTTAAACAAATAAAAACTACATAGCTACTAAAATATCAAGAGTACTAAAAATAAACTCATCCATAAAATCTCTTTCATTTCATCACATGATATATACATGATCTACACTATAATATATGGCTATAGAATAGTGAGTAGAGTAAAATATAACCAAAGCTAGTCATGAATACACACAAAAAAAATTAAAATAATGAAATACCTATAGACTCAGATCAGATCCTGAAGTGCTAATCAACAGGCTCCTTCCCTTTCCCAAAGATTTAAAACATAAGTAAAACTATAGTGAGCTACAACAGCTCAGTAGGCTACGAACACTGATCTAAATTTCCAAATCATTTCTTTTTATTGAATATTTTAGAATTTTGAAATATAGTTAAATATAGTATAATAAATTACTATGTTGAGCAAGTAATAAGAGAATAACAACTCCCCAAAGATTAAAATAATAATACTGAGCATTTAACTAAACTGAAATTTATATCATAAAATATAATATAATAGTTTTCTCTAGGCCCAGTTAGAATCTCAAGGGATTTTGGCCCCTTAAGATTCCCTTTGGGCTTATAGCACAAGAATATGGCTTATAGCCACCAGACCATACTTTTTAGCCATGAGAACATGCCTTATAAGCACCTGATTCCTGGTCACATATAGAATCTCAAAGAATTTCAACCCCTTATATCTCCCATCAGACATTTTTTTTCATATCAAATAATCACATAAACACAGATTTCATCTAATGGTAGCATTTTAAGTATAATAAGACATATTTCAAAATTGTATAATTTTCTATAACAGTGGGCAATAGAAAATCCTATTGAGTAAAAATGCACACATTCAAAATATAACCAAATTACAAAAGATATGTAATATATTATTTATGACTATAATCATACTGTAACACTATTTTTTAAGGTTTGGATTATTCTTTAATCTATAAAAATTGACTAATTTTCAAAAACCCCTTGTGTAAATTTTAGAAAATATCAAAATATTTAGAATCTCAATCTCTATAACATATTAAAAGTTATGCGGTGAATATTTTTCTAGTATAAAGTTATCCACATTTTTTAATAACAAAATATAAAATTTAATCTAAAAATTTAGAAAAAACTTCGTATTTTTGAAAATTGAGATAGGCATAAAGTGACCTACCTAGAGCTAAAAAAACTTTTTGAATTAGGCTAACAGCTAAATGTTTAGAGTGACCCATAATCCCTTCCTCTCTCTTAAATTCTCTCTCCTTCTCTCTTGCTCGGTAGTTATGATGCTCAAAATGAATAGAATAGTGGATTTAAAATATATTTAAAGTAAAAAAATAATGGCCTAGTGCTGTGGCTTCATCATTTAGCACTAGAATACTAGTTAAATTCCAAAAATTCAATACTACAATGTTAAAATTTCATTATTCAGCACCCAGGTGCTACTACAGCGCTACAGCGCTCGGACACCCAATATTTATGAGCTCTAGTGGGTAAAATTTCAGATTTGACCAATTCTAAACCCCTAGGACACATTCTAAAACACATGCAAACCTTTTTCATACACTAAAACACTTCCACAAGCATGCAAATTGGTTCAAAATACAAAAAAAATAAATATTTATCTTTTTTATTTTAGTTCAGAATAGGTTAAAACTAAACAATAAATTTGTAGATATCATAACTTTCACCTAAAAAAAATTTTATCCTTGACATTCCAAAGCTCATATTACATATCATAAAATAGATCAAGATACAGATGTCTCATCTCAGATTCTTTTACCTAAGTAGCTTCTCATTTAGTTCTATTCTTCCAACAAATTTTAGTTATTAGAATCTATTTATTTCTTAATTATCTGACATCATAGGCTAGAACCCTCTCTGATTCTTCCCTGTAGTATAGATTAGGATATACCTTAATGTCTTCAACTGATATCCTATTTCTATAATTATATATCCATTTCCTATGAAGTTACACATGAAACATATTATGAATTTCAAACATGTAATTTGGCAACTTCCCTATAGGTGTACTATCTAATCCTTTCAACTACTTCAAAGGGTCCAATGTACCTTGGACCCAACTTTCTTTCCTTGTCAAATCTGCTTATACCTTTCATCGTTCTAATCTTTACATATATAAAATCTCCTATTTGAAATTTTACAGCCTGTTTCTTAGCATCAAACTACTATTTCTACATGTCATGTACAACTTTCAATCTATCTCTGATCAAATAGAAATTTGTAGTAGCATCATTAACCAAGGCTGGTCCAATTAAATGTCTTTCACCCATCTTTGCCCAATAAATAGAAATTTGTAGTAGCATCATTAACCAAGGCTGGTCCAATTAAATGTCTTTCACCCATCTCTGTCCAACATAGCAGTGTATGATACTTCTTAGAAATTCATTTTTATTTTTGCAATTGGATGTGTTTATTGTGGTATAGGCTCGAGCTCGCGGAAGGAATTTTGCAAATGGGAGAATTCTTGGGCTTTTGAGTCCAATTTTTCTTTCTTATTTGTTTCAATTTTCTATTTAAATTCATGGATCTTTGTTTTTGTTTAACTATTGTTAGTCGCATATTGTTTCCTTCATCTGAGATTTTTTTATGTTTCACTCAATTGTTTGCTTTAGTACGAATGAAATCGGGCTATACCTTCATTTTACCCTTGAAAAAAGCTATCGGTGAACAATAAACTTCTCAACCTTATTCATTTATTAATTAAGTAAATTTATAGAAGGGTTCATTCATTAATTAAATAACCATCAAACTAGCTCTAGCAAAGTTGAGTAACTTATCCAATCTATTAGTTCATTTGCAGTCATTTTCATGAACAAATAGCTTATTCATGTCACTTTATATATTGGTTAGGATCTTTGACTGCCAACTAAGAGGTCTTGAGTTTGAGTCACCTTCGTAGGAGATACCTTAGAAATAATCAAACTCTATTTAATTTAGCTCCTAAATAGAATGAAAAAAGAAATTATTATCTTTGGGAAATTTAAAATCAAAGATGATCATCATCGTCATATTCAAACCATTGATATTAAGTGATACTATCTTTCCCCAGACAGATATATCATTTATCAATGTGTCTTTGAATATGAAATTAATGACAATATATCTAGATTATCGTAGCTAAATATTTGATCAAACATCATTTTTGTCCTCCGGGATCATATGTAGTTCCTTCTTAAATTTGACTATGATAGTCATGATAAAATTTATAGTTTTATAATCTGAATCTATTAGGAAATGATATTTTCACCAATCAATATAATATATCATTCATAATGATGAGTTTGACTACAAAACTAAAAGAAATTAAAAAGATTAAATTCAAATTTTTCTAAAGAAAATATAATTGTAATTGCTTTGCACTTTTCAACAAAGCTTGCAAACAATAACTTTCTTCATTAAAGTTATATAATTCTTTATATTAAATTCAAATAACTCGTTATTTAAAGTCATGAAACCCTTCTCCCCTCTTTTCAAGTATAAATACCTTTTCATAAGTGGTGAGCTTGCACCACTCTTTTTTCTAATCTTTTCTCAGGAGAATATTTCACTGTCTTGAATAAGTGGTATGCCCTAAAGCTCCAGTATCCCTCTCTTTAGAGATGTGTTACACTTGCTCCCTTCTCTTCTCCACCTCTTCTCTTAAGATATGCATTCCATTATCTTGAATATAAGTATCCATTTTCAAGCTCCAATATCCCTATCTTTAGAGAACAAGTTATTCTTTCCTCCCTTCTTTTCTCCACCTCTTCTCCAAAAGATACATTTCAGTGCTTGAATAGGTGGTATTCTATTTCAAGCTCCAATGCTTCTCTCTTTAGAGAATAAGTTTCTCTTCTCCCATTTTTCTTCTCCACTTCTTCTCTCAAGAGAGGCATTCCACTATCTTAACCCTTTAAATCTCCAGTGCCCCTCTCAATGGAAAACAAATTGCTTTTATCCCCTTCTATTCTCCATTTCTTTCTCAGAGAGGCATTCCCTTATCTTAAATAGGTAGCATCACCTTTCAAGCTCTGGTGCCCCACTCTTTAGAGAACATGTTGCTCTTCATAAAGAGTTTTGAGTGATACTTTGGATTTATATCTTGATGGAAAAACTTTGGTCTTTTTCTTTAAAAAAAGTTAACTAACTCTGTTTTGAGAGATTTTTTTATCATTTTGAAGCTCCAAATTTTCTCTTGATAGGTAGGTAACCATTGCAAAAAAATATTATAGTGTTAGATGTAAAAATGATGTTGATGAAAATATTTTATTCATAGAGTTTTATCTTTAGATCCTTACATTAATATTTTAGATGAAAAAAGATAGTAAGTTTGAATTCAATATAGATATTTAAATTTATTTAAGTTAACATTTTATAAATTCAATAATTTTGTATATGACTTTGAGATATTTATATGAGCTTGACTAATATTTGCTTTTAATTTATTTAAAGTAACGAATAATGAATTTTTGTGTATGATTATTTTTGAATTGTGAACTTTCCCTGCCAGAGGAAACCAAATCATTTATACATCTTTGAAATATAGTCCCCCCAGTAAGAGAAACCTTATTAGAGAAATTTATAAATTATGTAGCTTTTAGACTTATAAGATTTTTGATGAATAATATATATATATATATATATATATATCTTATTAAGCTTTTAGCCTTCTATGGGTTTTATGCACATGTACATGTTGAGGCTTTTAGCCTTCTAAAGTTTTTGGTTTACTTGTATATTATAATATTTATGCCTTCTAAAATTTTTTGATAATTTTATACCTTATAAGTTTAATGCCATTTGAAGTTTTAGGTGTACATATACCTTTTGAGGGTTTTTTCCTTGTGAAATTTTACATACACATTTTCCTTCTAAATTCTTTCCCTTTAAAGATTTTTGGATAATCTTGAATCTTCTGAGACTTTTACCTTTTGAGATTTTTGAATAAGTAGAGACATGTAATTTTATGAGGATTTTAGTCTTTTAAGCTTTTTATGTACCTATACTTTTCAGGCTTTTAGTCTTCTAAGGTTTTTTATTTATGTATATGTACCTTCTAAGGTGTATTCTTTCTGAGATTTTTGAATAATTCTACACCTTATGAGGTTTTATCTTCTGAGATTTTTTGTGCACATGTTCCTTCTGAGGCCTTTACCTTTTTTTTTTTTGGATAATCTTAATGTTACAATTTAGGATCCCAAACTTGTGATTTTGATGTTAACAAAGATTATTGATTGCCTTTTGGTTTCTCCTAGCATTTGTATTGTATATCCATTTTTTTGTATGCAACATTTCAAGTGCATCATACACCATGCAAAAAGTTTCAGGGCTCAAGATTGGAGAGAATAGAAAAAATATTTTAAAGGAGTCTATATTTTTATATTTGTTTATTTTATATTTTCTTAGTTAAAGTCCTGTAAGAGGTGTATACTAACTTAGTGACTATGCATACATACAGAGGGGAGTGAGAAAATTGAAGATCAAATTTTACGAACTAATCATATTATATTATCTATATCATACTATATTATCACGTATCTAAAAAAATGTTTAAATAATTAATTATATAATAAATATTTTTAAATTAATCATACTATACGAACCAGATCGTGCTATGAAATCAGTTTAATATGAAAACCCTAATCGCCAATCAGATTTAGGAAAGTATTTAAAATTTTGAATTTTAAACTGATTGAACTGTATAATATTTGAAAACTTATCTAAATTAATTCCTATGATTAGTCAATCAAATCAAGGTTTGATTAATATTTCAAATCATACAGTACGATGTCATCGTATTGGGTGATTGACAGAGATAATTTGTAATCATCTCGGTTATTATCCTGGACAAAATCTTAATTTTTGAACTAATCATAAACATACAGTACAATGTCAATCAATCAGATGAATGGCAAAGATGATTTCAATCATCTCGGAGTTCATCCTATACAATCTAAAGAACATTAAACTAATCATAGTGTTTGATCCCAATATCATACTATACGATTTGATATGAAAAACTTGAACATATCATATTAAAATTGTTCAAATCATACTATTTAAAATAAATTTTGAACTAATCATACTATACGATCCTCAATCATATATGCAGATAGTTTTGACTAAATTAAAATTTTAGAGTTTTTTTAGACTCTTGAGAAGTCTTTGGTTGTTCAAGAAATTCTATAAGAGAGCTTTGTGAGGTCTAAGAGCTTGGAGAGGGAGAAGAAGAAGTTGTGTATGAGAGGGTTCATGTGGTTGCTTCAAGTAAGCATCTACCTTGATCCCTCCAGGTGTTTTTTTGGTCTCTTTGGGTAGCGTTAGGGAGAAAAGCTTCAAGGATGAAGATCAAGATTATCTTCCTTCACTAGGAAAGTGAAAAAAGATTCTTGGTACTCTACCTTTATTAGGAGGTTTAAAAAGGATTACAGGTTCGCTGCCTTCATCAGGAGGGTGAAAAAGCTTTAAAATTCTCTGCCTTATTAAGAGGGTAAAAAAGGATTCCAGTACTCGAACACCAAGTGATGGAAGAGATTATTTTAAGGGCTTCTTCACCTTGCTGTGGGGGGTAAAGGAGAGGCACTAAAGGTTTAGTATAATACCCAGAGTGGAGAACTCCAGGGAGTAGATGTATGTCAAATTTTGATCAAACAATTATAAATTCTGGTGTGCTCATTCTACTTTACTTTTTGCACTTTAATTTTTCCTATATTTTTATTTTCCTGCACATTTATTATTCTTACAAATTTATGTGTTGATTATCAAGTTGTATTCGATTTTATTTTGTTAAAATAAATAAATTTTAAAAGTAAAATAAAGAATAATATTTTGTCATTGATATTTGTTACAAAAATTGAAAAGAGCAAAATTTCATTTTTTTTTTATTATTAAGTTCTTCCTCTTGCGTTTATGATTGGTTTAAACAATAAAAAAGATTTCATTGAGAAAATTTTTAAATAACCAATTCACCACCCCCCCCCCCACCCTCTTATTATGCCAGGACAGTTCAACAAGGTTTAACAACCTCACTTGAACTTTCATTTAAACCTTTTGATGCTTTATTTTTTGAGATTTTTAAATGAGTGTAGACCCTTGTCAATCATTTACTCTCATGGAGTCTTTCTAATGAAGACCCTTCCATTACTATCTTCCTTTCAAGGCTACTTTATGGGCACACCTTCTTGGGGTTATGAGTGAAGACCCTGTTTGCCACTTTCCCTTATGAGATTTTTCTTATGAGGACACTATCCACTATCATCTTCCCATTGAGACTTCCTTACGGGCATTCCTTCTTGGGTTTTTTGTTAAAGCATTACTCGTTGATATTAACTTACATAAAAGAGATTGGAAGAAATCCACTAAGGATGTTCGATCATATTCGAGGTTATTTATCAGAGTGATACTCAATACGTTAACTATGTGGAAGAGGTCAGAAGAATCAACTTAGAATGTTTAAAATATTCGAGATTGTTTATAAGAAGTATTGTTTGATGACATTAACATATGTGTCAATTAGCACCTCTGGATGAATGCACGTATTCCCAAATCAAAAGTGATATTGATATTTTTTAGACTGTTACTATCTTTTCGAGATTGAGAATTTAACCCTGCCAAAAGAATACAATAAAAGCTGGGGACTGTGTAGAGTTTGAGATTCACTTAAAGCCTTTTCGTATTTGTTGGAAGCTTTATGAAAGATGGTTATTGTAAAGACTGTCATGGAAGCACAAAATATTGGGAGTTATTTGATCACAACCATGTTTAGGATTTCAATATAAATATCCCTTTGAGGGTACAACCAAGGTTTTCCCCATAAGCCTAAAGTTATTTTCCATAAAATTGATATAGTAATGGTTGACAATTGAGAGCATATAGAATAATGTTGGTTGGTTTTTGTAGTGATGATGCCCTCAATATTGAAGGAATTCTTT